>BOPP01000054.1:164703-338172 GCA_017312745.1 Gryllus bimaculatus | reverse complement strand
CCCCCCCCCCATCTCTGGTCGTGGCGTTTACTTACGCCCGTAATGCTCAGCGTGTGCGAGAGGAGGTTGTTGGGCTGCGTGAAGATAGATGCGTCGCTGAGGCAAACGTTGTTAATGTGTTTCCGTCTTATTAGTGACGTGTTGCCTTGAAGCAAAACATATCGTAGCTGTTAATGCTCGGTTTGGAAGGCAGGGGGGAGTCAAATCCGGCTTGTCAGTAGTTTGGGAAACGGCCATTCCATCATTACACAAACAACAACGAAAAAACAGAAATTAATTAATCATTCAGTGTTCCCACTTCCGTGCAGAGCAAACATAAAAATTGATAAGCCTATTTTCTAGCGAGCTTTTGCTAGCTCCGGATCGATGTTCTGAAGAGATCTCTGAGTTTACACCCCTACTCTATTGTCCCTACAGGAGTATTTAGGGTGTCGACTGATGTAATTGCAGCATCTGTGACGGCGTAATTCTAAGTTTCGAGCCCCGACTGTGGCAGGATTTCGACACTACCTCGAGAAGTTCGTCGAATTCATCCGCTGTCTGGAGGAAACTTCTAGAGGTTGGCAGCTGTGATCGGTAGCGGCTGGCGCGCGATTTTTCCTTCTACCTCCTTGTCCTATCTTCACCACACAAGCACACACACACACACACACATATCTTAGCTGTTAATGCTCAGTATGGAAGGAAGGGAGTCGTCAAATCCGGCTTGTTAGTAGTTTGGGAAACGGCCATTCAATCTCACACACTCTATTACATATGTCGGGAGATCGGTCTGAAGCTTAGAGCTTGTCCCGTCTGGGGCGGTGCCCTGCTTGAGGGCGATACCTGGTTCGGAAATCGCCGCAAGCCTACGTGTAAGGCCGCCATTCACTGGGGATCAGCACCGCCACTTCTCGAGGGAAACCAAACACAACACTTATGGGACTCGATCTTAGAGATTGACGTGCCACGAAACATTAATCAATCAATCAAATTCGGTTTTAAAGGCCAAGCGTTGTCAAGTCTCTTGTCTCAGAAGTGTGCGCAACGATAATTCAATCATTACTCATACGTTGGAAAACAAATTCATTAATCATTCAATATCCGAATGTCCGTCCAGAGAAAACGTAGAAGCAGGTTCCGTTCAGAGAAATGCAGATTGAATTCGATCTAGCCAAATGTAGTGTCGAAAATCATGCCACCGTCGGAACTCGACGAAACTCGAATCTAGGACCTTCCGGTCAGAGGATTTGCAGTGACATCAGTTGATGCCCTGAGCCACCTTTTCCAGTAAAGGATTAATGGACTCGTCCAGAGACTCCGACGTTATAACTAAACAACAACAGAAAGTAACATAGGACCACAGAAACAAAAGCAAACACAAGATCTGAAATAAAAGCTCGTCGCCTCTCTGCCCTCAGCGACTGGTTCGAGGTTAGTCGTGCGAGTAAACGTTCCTTCGAGGGTTGTGTGGAGAGGACAAACTTTGGCCGACAGAAACGCGAGACCCTAGAAGCGCTTCGGTGTCGCCTTTCAATATTTTCCACTCGTGGGCTCTTGACGCTCGCCGCCTTTCCGCAAAAGTTCTTGGCTGTTTGTTCGAATCGGTCACCATGGGCATAACATATATAGCTGTCTTGGTTAATACCGAACATTTTCAATAACACTTCAACGCTGAGGGTAAGCATTTTACATGGTAATATATGGTAAATAATTATTATATGCATTACAATCATTGAATTATTGTTTTATTCGAAAGTCTAATGCTCTGGTGGCCATGGGCGAATGCTTGCAGCTCCAGGCGGTAAATTGAATAAATGAAAATGTATTCAAATTATTTTTTTCTAAATTTCCATTGCTATTATAATAAATGTTAATTTTTATTGTATAGTTTTTCCCAGTTATAATATTTACGGTAAATTTTTATTACCTCAGAAATTTCCTTTTATATATAAATTAGTTGTAAATAATAATAGATCCTACGATTGTATTCTTCGGGATATGATTATTCATCCAATCTGTATGGAACAAAATATATGCGAATTTCTAAACTCATTTGGGGGAGGGGGCGAATTGGGTATTATACGGAAATTTCATTTGTAAATGTATTAATTATTTAATGTTATATACGTAATTCTTATTACATATAAATGATAAGTATTCGTGTTTCATTATTAATGTATTTGTTTTCGTCCGAGAAGAATAGTTTTTTTTAATTCTTTAATTGATCTTTTTAACGAAAATAATTTTAAACATTTTTTTCTTCGGAACTTTGAACCACCGAGTTGCTAATTATATTTATTTCTTTCAGTCACTGTAAATGAATGGTGCAAAAAGCAACATTGTAGTCTCTGATTACTGCTCATCCTGCAATGGTAAATGTCTTGACGCGTTATCATATTTCTTTATACTGAGATTTATTTAGTACGTGTTAATGGTACTTATGAAGTACGTGTTAATGGTCGATAATAAAGCTTTTGTGAATTATTTAGTCATCTTTGAAAAAAACATATTAAATAACCAATTTCAAAAATAACAAATAAAACTCTTCTCGATGCAAAAGCGAAGATACTTGGTTTCATTGCCTTTACTTAACATTTGAAATATAGTATACTCACAACAAAACTTTTTAAAGTGTTATTGAGTTTAAAAATAGTGACTAATACCGTTATTGTTGCTGTTGACAATCTGAAAAAATATGTCAGCTTAAAAGAAAGATTTTCTGATTACAAACAAATTGATTTGACAACTTAAATGATGTAGCCAGTGTTAGTGGATTTGTATCTTATTTCAAATATGCACTATCAAGAACCACTCGCAGAAAAGAAAAGTAATGTGTCAGTTCAAACTTTATTTAAAGGAAAAGATGCGTTAGCATGGCTTTGTGAGGTCACAAATCAAATATTCCAATTCAACCGAATGTGAGGCAAAGCTATGGTTACCATTAAATCTTTATATTTATCTGAAAGCGGATTTAGTGCTTTTCATCGATTTGGTGCTAAAAAAAAATGAGATTTCACAATGGAGAGGCTTACACTGAAGCTTAGTAAACTGATATGGATATAAAATCTCACTAAACAAAAACAATAAATAATAATTGAATTAACAAAAAAAAATATTAAAATTATTTCTTACTTGCATTTCTATTCAATATATATTCAGTATTCTATATTCTATATATTAATTCATTTTCTATGCTTTATTAAAAAAATCCTAGTTGTATATTTTTTAAATCAGTGATTTAAGGTTTATCAGTAAACATTTTTACATTTTTTAATATTAGAAATGAAGTGTATAAGAGTATATTTACGTATTATATAAGAATTTTAGAAAGGTTAAGGTGTTCAACTTATTTCTGGAGAAAGTATTACAGAATATGGAGATCAATCTATCGAAATAATTTTGAATTCAACAGTGCAAATTTTGGCATGTGATAATTAGTAGAATACTAAAAGACAGGAAAGTTCGACTCGTCATTGCAACAAGCACCAGTGCTTCGACACATATCACGCAAATAAAATTATTTTATTTCGAAAATTACACTGCCCTGATATATCTCACAAAGGTCCTTCCACCCACACGCTTGTGCTCCTACAGCACTGTTCGTCTGTAACTGCAAGCTGCTGCAGGGGGAAATGCGCATCAACCGATGCAGACAGAAAAGTATTTCTTTCCAGTACGACTGACTTTACACAAAGAATGCATCAAGTGTACATTTTGTATCAATAAATTTAGTAATATAAAGTGAAAACAAATTCTCTAAACATCATAAATAATGCATGAAATGACGTCAATAATTGACTGAACTTGTGTACTTTCAATACCAAGCGAAATTCATAAAATCACGTTGCATCGAAGACAGATTTTTATTCCCCTGACTCACTCCGTCACCACGCAGCGCTAGAGAAAATTAGAAAGAGCGCGAGAGAGAAAATTACAAAATTAAAAAGCGAGAGAGAGAGAGAAACTAGAGTGAGCGAGAGAGAGAGAAACTAGAGAGAGAGACAGAGAGAGAGAAAATTACAAAATTAAAAAGGGAGAGAGAGAAACTAGAGTGAGCGTGAGAGAGAGAGAGAGAGACAAACTAGAGACAGCGAGAGAGAAAAAAAACTAGAGCGAGAGAGAGAGAGCGAGAGAGAGAAAAACTAGGGAGAGCGAGAGAGAGAAAAAACTAGAGAGAGAGAGAGCGAGAAAGAGAAAAACTAGAGAGAGAGAGAGAGCGAGAGAGAGAAAAACTAGAGAGAGAGCGAGAGAGAAGAAAACCAGAGACGGCGAGAGAGAAAGAGAGAGAGAGAAGCGCGCGTTTCCTAGCGCGTCAATTTGTAAAGTCATTATTCTCGTAATTGTCGAACATATTGTTCTGCGGGAGGGGGCTTTGATCTTTCTCCCGTTGGATGGTTTGGGGGATTGTTTGGGCGCAGACCTACTTGTCTATCTGCAAGTATTTCCTGAACCAAATAGCTACTAGCAACGAGACACCACCCCAGCTGGGACAAGCTCTGGTCTCCCGACATGTGAGATAGTGCAGTGCATGTAAGTGTGTGTGTGTGTGTGTGTGTGTGTGTGTGTGAAGGTGGTGGGGATGGGCTAAGGAAGGAAAGGAAAGATCGAGCGCGGTCCGTGGCTTTTTTGTTAGGGTACTGCTCTGGCATTCGCCTGGTATTGATCGGCAAAATCACGGAAAACTACCGATCAGACCAGCTGGTCGCTATAATGCTCCAAGCGGCGGTTAAATTCGATCTCGCTATCTAGCTAGTGTCGAAAATCCTGCCACTGTCAGGTCGGGACTCAAAGAGAAAGACAGACAGAGAGAGAGAGGGGGGGAGGGGGAGAGGTCCCAAACGCCTCCCTTGGCGGCAGGGCTGTAGATCAGTCGCAGCCACGCCCAGTCCCTGGCGTCTAATTGAATCAATTACCCCCTTCTCCTTTCCCCACACGCAGACACACACACACACACACACACACACACCGAGCGTTCTCTAAGCAACCAACTCTCGTGCGAGGTCTTTCTTCTCCACCATCATTTTCTAAATCCTGCTAACATATTTTGATTAACTGTTTTTAGTGGGGAAGATATTTAGACAATATCTGAACACAGTACGTAAGATAATAAAATATTTGATAGCACTGTGAACAGATTCATGGAATTCCTCTTATCCAGACACTTACTAATTGTCCGAGCTATGAAATCATACAATCTGTAACTGATTTAACGATATGTATGAGTCGCATAGTAATTTTGTAGTAGGTACCAGTAGAGGGAATAATATATTCAAACAAGGAAAAAGATATCCAAGAAATGTATCCAGCTTTAAGCCTTCGGTATGCATCATCTGCTTCCGAGACATCAAGGTATTTTTTATTGTTGTTCCTCAATGCCTACCGGATTGAATGTCGCTTTCTCATGACTCTTCGCTTTACGACTTACACAATCACATTACAGTTTAAAGAATTCTTTTAACTGGCGTTCGACGCAGAATTATTAACATTTATGTTTTCGTGTGATTGATTTATTATTTCGTGTTTCCGGGCGCGTCACGTGGTTGCAGTCATTGCACTCGTAAGTGTAGTGTGTGTTTTAACACGAAGAAATGGCAGTGCACTTCCCAAACTGGAGAGTAAGATCCAGCGAAGACCTACACATCGGTTTGCTGGATCTTCCCCAACCAGGTATCTCCCTCCAGCTGGATCTTCCCCAGCCGAGACCAGATCTCGCCCCCGATCGGTCTCCCGGCATGTGTGATAGTGTAGTGCATTCAAGTGTGTGTGTAAGTAAGGAGTGAGGATGGGACAAGGAAGATGAAGGAAAGTTCGCGCGCGGTCCGTGGCCTGTTTGTTTGGCTGCTCTGGCATTCGTCTGGTCTTGTTCGGAGAAACAGCGAAAAACTACCGACCAGAGCGGCCGGTCACTAGAATTCTTCTCCAGACAGCGACAGAATTCGACCTAGCTATGTAGGTAGTCTAAAATCCTGCCACCGTCAGTGGTGGAACCCTCTGATCTCCCGAAGCACTGCAGTGACATCTCTTGATGCCCTGAGCCCCACAGCCGGTACATCTGTCCGCGTGTGATGCATTACAGAGATCTGGAAGGCCCATCCATCAACAACAGAATGTGAAACTTGTATCCAGAATATGCATCTCTGAAATGCCAATATGATATTTCCTTCGGCCTTTTGCTGCAGTAAGCGGTAGCCAACTCTACCACTTCGTGTTAAAAATAGTGAAACAAAATATTTTGTTTGTTGTCGAAGGATTTGATAGATTATACATTCAAGTTATTCTCTCAAAATGAAGATTTCTTTATTTGGAAAGTGGATTGAGAAATAAAGTGTTTTTACCAAAAAAAGAATACTAGTGGTGCTACAGAATGGCACAGACATGCTAGAAACAAATTGTGTAACAAAATGTTTCACATAGACGTTTGTTTGATTTTCATTTCCTCAGTATGTAACGAAAATTAAAAACACTTGGACAACAATAATAACAGCATCATTGGCCTCGGAGATCCATTTTATTTATACATCGGGTGCTGTCCATTGCAGTGTTAAAAGCCAGATCAATTTATTAAGGCCCTTTTTCTGAAGAATTCGGGTTACTACATAATTGTTTATTTCTACATTTTCAATTATCTTCCTTTAAAATTGGTAAGTATGGCGTAAACGTCAAAACGCAAATGAATTCACAACTTTTCAAACTTCTTTCATTCACGATAACAAATTGTTAACAGTAAGGACAATTTGTTAACACTAAACGCAGACTTATAGAATCCCAGCCGCGTAAAATATTCAGACGGATGAAAAATGAGGTAGCAACTTATCTCTCTCGCCGAGGGAGTACGATCATTAACTTCCCGCAGCAGGCGCTGAGGATATAAACCACCTTGTCCGAGGCGCCTCCCGGAAGAGAAAAGCCCCCTGGGGAGAAAAAGGGCGCCCGTAAATTCATCGCTGAACGTGTCTCCAGGACGAAATACGCAGCTCTAAGCAGGCAGCGCCGCGCGGCGGTGGGAGAAGGAAGCTCAAAAGTCACGGGACAGGGAAGCTGAGGCGAGCAGACGTGGACGCCGTTATAAGGCCTTCCTTTACAGCGACAACTCGAGAAGCAAATTGAATCTGCTGAAACCGCAGTTAAAGAAAACACCTGTTAAACGGCCACCCGTCTCAGCGGCCGAATGTTTTGGAACGGACGCTGAAACCCATATAGTGTATGCAAATGTTACTCCTGTTAACGGACCACCCAGACTTCTGACCAGTCTCTTTAACATATTTCTTAATTAACCCCCTTTAAGAGGCCAGTTTCATCAAACTTACACCGGGAGAGGTGGCGCAGGGTATCAACTATTGTCACTTCAGTGCCTCTGACCGGGAGGTCCTAGAATACGAGTCCCGATGAGAGCAGGGTTTGTGACACAGCTACAGAGCAAAGCCGAATTCATTCCGTCTGGAGGCGAACTCTAGCAGCCGGCTGCTCTGATCGGTTTGTCATGGTTTCACCAATCAGCGCCAGGCGAATGCGATCGCGTGCGATCTTTCCTTCCTCTTCTTTGCCCTATACCCACCCCTTACTTACACACACATACACTAACATGCACTACACTACCACACATGCCGAGAGACCGGTCGAGAGCTTAAAACTTGTCCCGACTGAGACGGTGCCCCGCTGGTGGGAGATATCTGGTTGGGGAAAACCCCGCTGGCGTACGGTAGGTTTGCGCCGGATCTCGCCATCCAGCGGGAGAAAATCACCACTGCTTCCCAAGGGAAAACATGCACCACACTTACGGGACTAACGACCTTAGTAGTTGAGGAACCGGGCATCACTAACAATCAATCAATCATGAAATTTCAAATATATAATACACTGAATTGTTTGTCCTTAAAGTGAAAATTAACAACGTACGAGAGTTTCTTCCGAGAAATTCCCGAGACTTGACCTGACCCTCAAATTCGTTCTCTACGAAATGAAAAGGCGGGACATTTTGTTATGCGGATACTGAAAAAGAGTACAGTGAGAGCCAAAGAACTAGCATACATATCATTAGTGCGACCTATATTAGAATATGGCGCGGTATGTTGGGACCCATACAGAATTTTGCAACAAAGAAATCTAGAAAAAGTCCAGCGTAGAGCATCAAAATTTACTTTCAGGGGTACCAAGATTAAAGGGGTATGGGAGTCACTCGAAAGGAGAAGATTAAAGTCACGTCTCTATGCAATGTATAAAGCGTACACAGGCCTTCGAGCGTGGAAAGAAATTCAAAGTCGATTAGGGAAACCTACATATTTCGGCAGAGCGGATCATAAGCACAAAATTCAGACAAGAATTCAGAAAACGGACGTTGGGAAATATTCATTCGCGAAACGCACTATTAGGGACTGGAACAGTTTGCCTGTGACAGTCTTCGATCCCTTTCCTCAAAGCCTGAGCAAATTTAAAAATAAATTAGTTTCTTGAATGTGGATATGTTATAAATATATTTAATAAAATTCAGTGCAATTACCTATGTTTTCTTTGTAATTAAGTATTATTATTGTTGTTATTATTATTAATGTTATTATCATTATTAGCATTATTATTGTTGTTATTATTATTATCATTATTATTATTATAATTATTATTATTTTTTTTATTATTGTGTGCAGTGCAGTGGCGTGAAGTGCAGTGACGTTGTGCACCTGTATCGCAGTGCGGTGAAGTGTGGTGAAGTGAAGTTTGGTGAAGTGGAGTTTTATGAAAGTGAACGTTGAAATGTTCATGAGATTTGTAACGTTTGTAGAGTTTGTATAGTTGTTAAGTTCTGTAATGTTAAGTTAGTGTATTCTGCCACCAAGTTATCACACTTAATTGCAGAATTATTAATAAATCTAATTACGGAAAGTGTGTAAAACTGCACCGTCGTCACTGATATAGTATCAAGGCTGCTCACTCCAGTTCTCTTTCATTTACTCTAATGGGGCGGCGGATATGAGAGTGACCTACCTTTCTCTCTATTAACTCAGCTTTACCTGACCTTTCTGAAAGAATATCTGTTGTGGTACAATATCAATATCATGTGTCACAGCAATCCATTTGTCCCTTAACACACGATTGTGTCCGAAGTCTGAGCCCAGCGTCTTAGCCCAGACCCATCGCATCACGTCGTTTTTATTTGTGCGAAGAAGTACGAGAAAGACAAGGCTTAAGCTCCTAAGGCACAGAATGTGCCTTGCACTCCTAAATGACGAATTGTGTCTACAGATGAAAATGGAGGTTCGACACCGGTAGAAAACTATGGAAGTAGTAAAATAGAAAAATATGAAACGGTGTTTTTTACCGAAGATAAGGAGATATAAAAGTTTTAAATGCAATTACATAGATAGTAAATAATTCTAAAACGGCATTTAAGTCAAAAGGGCAAAATAAAACTTACCCAAATTATTGTTTCACAGAACCATGCGTTAACATAGGATTCACTGTAAAATGACTCTGGTGTCGAACATTCCATTTCGTGATGAGTCGGGTAAACAGCAATTAATCAGACTTTCTTTGAGCAGACAGGAGCAGCGATATATATTACGGCTTTACCACGTAAACACAGCGAGTGGAAGAGTTCTTCGAAAAGGTACTTTCGCGGTTGTATACGTAGCACTCAGGCCTCAACTAATAAACAATGTTTGTTTTCGGTTAGTGCTTAATGCACTATGCGATTGCGATAAAACTTTGTCAACTTATTGCTTGCACTTCGGGGATGAACATAAGCATAGTACGATAGAACGTGCATATGCCTGCGCACATAGACGCGCGTGGATTATGTGCACTCTAGGGCTCTGATCAGGGCGCTTTACGTGACGGCGATCTCTACGCAATCCGGCGCAGACTAAAGAACGATTGTTAAGACGTCTTCATTGCTTATTCTGTCCCTGCTATTGTGAAATTTCTCTCGGTGAGACAGATACAGAGAGAGACAGAAGACGGCAGAGACGCAGAGAGAGAAACAGTCAGAGAAAGAGACTGGAAGAGAGAGTTTTTCATTTATTGAAATTTTAGCAGAGCGTAGCGTTAAACATGATTAACAATCACGTGACCAGTAGCACGTGAAGTGTAATACATTGCAATACCGAAACATTGCTGAGTCCACTAGTCTTGTATATTTTGTTGTAAAGAAATGTTTTTTGTCTATTCCACACAACGAATCTGAAGTAATAAAGAGTGAAAACAAATTGTATTTCGAGGGGTCGAATGCCACTTGCAGTACTAAATAATTAATTTACATTCACACAAAAACACATCCAAATGATGATAGAATATTTCTGCTGCGACAGGTGCAGCTTGTTTTGAAATCTATTGTACCTAACTCAAAAAATGTATTTTAAAGTCTTGAAATCTGGTTATGAAGGTTTCCAGTTATGTTCATTGCGAGTATTCTGCAAAAGTAAAACTTTTAGGGCCATTTGAGGTATATCGTCTCTTTTAGGCATCCATACCCCTTTCCGAAGAGGTGGCGTGCGATATTTCCAATACAATCGGTGAGTGGAAAAACCCAAAATTGACATTTTTTAATGGAGATGGATAAAATCACTTTTCATCGTTCCTTGTGAGGTGAACAACATTACAACTAATACACCGTGCTCACATTTACGGGGCTACCTGTTATTGGATTAAGTGGAAGAATGATATAACACCTGGAATTATATTGTTCATCCATCCAATACTTTGTTTTCCCACTTACTAGCGAAATCGACACACTTATCTAATCGACTCTACAGACCTGCAATTGAATATCTGAGGATGTTATCATTGCTGTTTGTTCAGTTGAAGCAACGGTAATTACGTGCTTTCGAAATATTAAATATCTACATAATATCCATGTTCGTGTTCGAGTCACTCCTTTCTACCACGCGACACAACCTTCGAAACGTCAAACGAGTCATAAGACATGATCCAATTTATCTACCCGAAGATTATGAGCTTATGTTTGTAAACAGCCACAAACTAAAACAATTTACAGTATCTGTAATGAAGTATACAAATATAACTGACTTTAAAAGATAATGGCGTAATTATAAATAAAATTGCAAATGAACTGTTCAAGAAAATAATGAAAACTTCTCAGTTTCAAACTATAACCACTTAATCTATGACAGTTCTACACCAGGTTATATTTCAGTTCGTAATTTTATCGAAGGACTAGTTACAAACACTTTTAACCTATTCAAGACACGTCACATCCACTTTTCCAGAAAAATCAGCCTAAGAGAAACCATTCAATAAATGTGAAGAAGATAAATGTTATAAAAGAGTCTTGAAGAATGAGTGGCAAAATCTTGGAGTTTTACCATCATGGTATTGGAAGACAAGTAATATAGATCAGCAGGAATCGCAATGAAATGCTTACAGTTTCAAGTTGTCATATTGTGCAAAAAATCATTAATAAACGCATTATTATTAAAAATAGTACCTTTGTTTCACTTTTAAGAAATATTGAGCGGAAAAACAGTATAATTCCAAGATCTGTTTTTAAATGTACAGCTTCCCAGGCGGCACAGAATGAAGCTGGCTCTGCAAATTCCTGTAGAGGGAGTCATTCCTTACAACTTCTTTGTGCTTTTGAATTGTAATATGTAACGTTTTACCCAAAGCATATTTTTGTGTTTTTCTGAAAACGAGGATTTTGGAGTTGAACAGTTTTCCCATTCACCGATTCACCTCGTTTCCAAAGCGCACAGAAACTGAAAGAAAACTACGTGGCTTCCAGCCATGTTGGTTTCCTTAGATATCAAGATCTCAGGAAATAACCAAAACTATCTATATTAAAATATTGTGTCCAGAAATCGAAAGAAAACTACACAGCCACCAGACATGCTAGAGATTTCTATGAATGTGTTAGAAATCTTGGAATTATGGAAAACCTCAAAAATATCAGGTACAATAGATGTTTGGTAATTCGAACTAATTGGAAATTTCGTCTGCTAGTATTCGAAATGTTTGGATTATCAGAAAATATTACCGTACATATACAAATGCATCTACAGGTTTAGCAGACAATGCAATAGCGCGTGCGATGTGAGAAAATGACAACGTAACGTAGCGATCGAATCACCACATCATCATCATCATCAAGTGGATTCAGTTCCTTGCGGCAAAAGGAGAAAATTACTGATTTTGAAAATTCCTCTAAGTGAAAATTTCTGCTACATAAACATGTGATATACACCGTAGCTACCAGCGCAATAACCGTTTCATTTCGACAACTTGCGTTTCAATTATTACTTGTTCTAATCAATTCTTCTTCTTGGCAGCACCGCGTTGACTGTTGAACACTTCGCCCCCGCCAGCAACGCCCCTGATGATGTCTGCCACAGTTGCAGGTGAAACTTATGGGCCAGTCTCCGTTAGACAACAGCCTACAAACCTCGAAAGTCTAATTATGTGTTTTATACCTGGTTACGAAGATACATTGGACTTAATTCTACATGCAAATGTAATAATCTTGAATGCAATATGTGGTGACTTTTTTAATGACAAGTAAATGACATTTTGCGTATTACGAGGACTGTGAGTATATCTTCCAATTTTTCATTATATGCCACTCAGAAGTTGATATACTGATATTGGGGAAGCGCTAAATACAGAGCTCTACGCCGACTTAGGTGGATCAGGGCATCATCTGATGTCACTGCAGTGCATCTGACCGGGAGGGAGGTCCTAGTGTTCCGACGGCTCGCTTCAGCAGCTTCAAGAGAGCATTTCACATCTGCGCACAGAATTTTACACGGTGCATCTATTTTTACAGTAGAATACATGGCTTTGATTTCGCTTGTGGAGAAAATTAAATTTCAGATTTCAATAGGACATTATATGAATTTTTCTGATTCCGAGAGTTCTCTCAAAGCATGAAATACATTTGCTGGTGAGAATCCACCCTTAATATAAAAATTAAGGCGAAAGTTGGTTTATGCTAGTTCCCTTGGCGTGAAAATTCAATTAGAATGGGTTCCAGCCACAAAGGTATTAAGCCTTCTGGCAACCAAAAGTCAGATGAAATGGCAAAGACAGCGACAAGACGGGTAACGTTTCGTAATGAACCACTACTTCTCTCTGATACGTTTGCATTTTTTACACGTAAATGGGAAGAGGAAAGTAAAATCATTTGTGAAAGTAAGTATAAAGGTTCTTCCCATTTAGAAAATGTTTATCTGGAATCATATTGTAGGTAATGGTTTTATAATTTTGAACTTTTGAGAGAGACATTAGTATTCGTAAATAGTATCGGAAGTAACCGTACTTAATTAAATTATATTTTAATGCGCAAAAATATTGTAAACAATTTTTAGTTGTGAAGAAAGAATTGATTACATACAACATGTTTGGAATTGTCACATGTCTCATCAGGAAAGGAAAATAATATTTAAATTGATTTGTAAGGTAATTGGTTATGGTGATTCTGTTATACTTATTTTATCATTTAAAGACACAAATAAGAAATACGTTTTCTTTAGTATTGTTACATTTATTTTAAGCATTTTGCGAAATATATAAATGTTTAAATTATATAAATGTTGGACTTTCTTCGTTTTTAAGTATAAAGTGTTTTAATTTCGTAGTCCTCATGTAATGCCAATTCTTTGTAACTTGGCTTTGTTAACTTGTTTTATTTGCCAATCAATAATTTCATTTCATTTCATTTCACGTAAGCAGCTGCTTGAGACTCAAGCAGTTCTCAGTCGAACAACAGAGACAATTCACTTCCTAACGGTGTTTATAGAGATAACTTGTAACACTCGCATAGTGAACAAGGTAATTTTGAACTCCAGTATTTTTTTAAATTAAACCAGGTACGAGCATTTTAAAACGATTTATTTTCCATGATAACTTAGTGAGGGAGTTCCACACTAAAAATGAGCCAATAAGCTTTCTTGGATGATTTACAAATTCATAAAAATGTACGTAATAAAATCGCAATATGACTTTGGTGGACTGTTGTAGCACCACTAGTTTCTATTTTAAGCAATCCTACTTGCCTTTAGCGAAGTATTAGGTAGCTCTTCGGCAGCACCGCTATTGGCCTCTGGCGGAATTTATAAGCAACCATCTATTGTGTATCAGAATATGTATTATACAGTAACGCAGCCCAGCCACTTTTTTGGATAAGGCCCATATGTGAGGTGACAAATAATGAACTCGTAACCACGGAAAATTCCATCAGTCTGAAAGAAAAGTCTCGCTAGCGCCTACAGGGAAGTCGGGTAAGGTCATGGCGTAGTGACGAGCAACGGCAAGTGTCTTGAAGGCGATTCATTCATTATTTCGTGATTCCGGCCGCGCCAATTGCAAAGGTCTTTTGTCCAGTAAGTGTAATGCATGTTTTTCCTCGGGAGGTGGAGGTGATTTCCTCCGCTGAAAGGTGCAATCAAGGGCGTGGACCCACACGTTGGCTAGCGAGTATATCCCCAACCAGGTATCTCTCACAATAGCTGGAACACGCCTAAAGTGTTCTGATTGGTCTCTCGACATCCGTGGTAGCGTAGAGCGCGTAAGTGTGCGTGTGTGTAAAGGATGGTAGGATAAGGAAGAGAAAGGGAAGATCGCGCGTCCGTTTGTTAGGGAACCACTCCGACATTCGTCTGGTGTTGATCGGAGAAATCACAGAAAACTATCAATCAGACCAGCCGGCCGCAGGCACGTTTTAGACAGCGGCTGAGATTACTTTTTAGCTAGCGTCACAAATCCTGCCTCCGTCGGCAGTGGAACCCCAAGCTCTCCCGGATAGAGGCACTGCAGACCAATCAATTGATGCCCTGAGTCACCTCAGACGGTTTGCGCATTTGCACATTAAGGATTGCGCCGATTGGCTCGCTCGTTAAACAACCATTTGAGTCGAAACCATTTTGTCTAATTGGCAGTTGTCGTTAACTTAGATTTCTTGATATTTCACTAAAAAACAAGAGGTTTTTGCGTTCCCCTTTCAGAGCCACTACACTGAGAGAGCCCTCGCCACAGAGACACAATTACAATCGACACAATTTCATGACTGGCTAGCCAACGATCTCTTCAATAAGAAAATACTGCGACATAAATCAAGATGACATTCATGAAATATAGCTGTAAGGGTTGGTTAGGAAGCTCCTCGTAAAAATAATTTTGCACGGAGAATGTATTCAAAGCCATGCGGGAACAATATCATTTTACAAATCAAATTCCACATTCTCCACAATTATGTATTTTAAGTTGTATCGCCAGCTCAGGCCTTTATCGATTACGTAAATGCATATTATATTAAATGACAAAAACATACATTAGCCTCACTTATAATAACAGCACCTAGCAAACTAATACAAGGATATAACTTTTAAGATACAAACATGTAACTTAGTAAAGTACAAAATTGCATTATTTTGCAGGGGGATTTTTTGATGTACAAGTATAAAATAGTTTCTTAATAGATTTTTATAGATTTATACCTCATTTACAATTCTACTTAGTTCACAGAACTGTAGGTCCATTTTTTGATAATTTTCGATTTGGGGAATTTGCTCTTTCTTTCTTTCTTATTTTTTGTCCCTGTGTCGGACATATTGAAATAAAGAAATTGGTAAAATAAATGTTGAGAGAGGTATTGCAGAGCAACAATCAGGAGGTGAATCTTCAGTTATTATAGTGATTGTGACAAACTGCAGTGCCGAATTTTTAGCAGCGTTATTATCACAATAACAATTTACCTACACTTACGAAAATACATAGGCGAGTACCAGATAAAATAAAACATCCAAATATCTGTAAATCTACCAGATAATTCTAATAACGCATAGCGGGTACCAACGTTAAATATAATTTACAGATTTCCACACTACATTCTAAAAAATCTAATGAAATATATCCTTTGATCTCTAAAATTCATACATACCATGAAATTAATGTTATTTAATGACTTAATTCAAATTACGTATTTCCAATATGCAAATGCAATAACGAAAACTAATTTTCAAATATCCGTTCGTGAATATGAAAATGTGAAAGAGGAATTAAATTTATTATTAACGAATACATTTGGTTGAGTAATACATGGAAAATTCTAATAAAAATAACTATTTTTTCTATATTTTCCACAGCATATTTCATTTGAATAATAAATTGAGTTGCCTCAAACATAATGTATTCCAAGTCATACATTGCAAAGTACGAGGCGTGTCCGAACTGTTTTGGAATAAACTCATAAAAAATTGTTTTTCAAAACAAAACTTATTTTTGTATGAAGAAGCATTTCTTAAAATATTTTTCTACATGGTGTTCGCCATTGTTCAGTCATTTGTACAGCGGGAATCCAACTTTGTGTCCACTTGTAGAAAGATGCCGCCAGTGGAGACAGCTACTTGTGAACACCGTCTTTCGCGAAAATGGTGCTGCAATATGTAAAAAAAACCACCACACACCATTTTTATTGTAAACTGCCTGTTTTCACTGATTTTTCCATTCACTTTTCCAACGAATCCATCAATGACTACAAAGGCCGCCCACTTTGTTCTTCGTTATGACACTTGATTCGTCAATCAATTGATTTGTCTAACCTACTTTCTCACAATTCCATCACTCATTTTCACCTCAAATCTCAACAAATTGGCGAAGCATTCCAGCTGGATTAACATTCTCTGCGTTCAAAAACTGTTCACAAGCGTCTGTCTCTCAGGACGCATCTTTCCTTGAAGAGGAAACAGAAAAGTTGGTTTCCCGCAATGACAAATGTCTGAACAACGACAACTATGTAGAAAAACCGTTTAAAATGGTATTTCATATAAAAATAGCATTTGGACTGAAAAAAAAGTATGAGATTTTCTCCAAAACGGAACTTACTTTCCGGACACGCCTCGTATATTAGGCATACATTTGATTAGCATTTATGCCACTCCCCTGGTAATGATTTGTTTATTTCTGCTTCGATCGGCAAATAAATGCATCATTTTGAATGCAAATGTAAACCACACTCACTCGAAATTAATATTTACATTCTGGAGAGCTAAAAGCACTGAAATCTTCATTTGTGTAAAAACATGAATGCAGTGTTCCAAACCATCAAAATAGTAAAGTATATCATTTTTATCAGCTGTTCACATTCGTCCAAACCACTAACTCAAATATTTGGAAAGTTTCACGATGAAAATAATAAAATGAAAAACAACTCGAAACTGTTCATTTCGTGGCTATGATATTTGGTTTACAATCATTTTGCCAGTGGCTGTTTATTGTAAGTTGTAATCGTGTTTTTTAAAGCAAATAAAGTCCATTTAATTTTATGTTTGAATACACATACTTGCACCAAATATGAACTGTGAATGCGTTATTTTCGTATGAAAAAGCGGTTAATGAACAAACAATATTATCTTTAGTATGCCAGCTAATTTAATATTCCATCAACGTTTTGCATCAATTACTCTACAAACCACACCAAAAAATCTGTCGGAACTGAAACAGGACAAATTATTCTCACTAGGACAAACCGTCCTCTGCCGGTCCTCAAAAGTTTCTAACTGAAATTTCATTTAATCCACCCAGACGAAGCAGACAAATACTTTAGTTTTTACTCTGCAACATTTGTAATAATCTCACAATCTACCACTCATTATGCTACGATAACTGCTACATTATTTTTTTCTTTTCAGCACCTTTAGGTCCACCCTCTGCTAGATGAGAAGTGTTTGAGGGGTTTGTTTTCACGAAATGTTAATGTGGATTAATTGATTTCTTAATTAGTGTTTTGCGACGCGTCACCTGCTAAGGTCATTAATCCCGTAATTGTAATGCGTGTTTTATATGGCGGTGATCATCTGGATGACGAGATCCGGAGCCGACGTACATGTCGACTTGAAGTTTGTTCCCCAACCAGGAATCTCTCACCAGCGGGGCACCAGAACAATCTTTAAGCTCCCGCATGTGTGGCAGTGTGTGCGCGAGTGCGTACTTGTGTGTGTAAGTGAAGGTTGAGGATAGGACAAGGAAAGGGAAGGGAAGAACATGCGCGGTCCGTAGCTCGCTTGTTAGGGTACTGCTCGGGCATTCACTGGTGTTGATCGAGGAAACTATGGAAGACTATCACGCAGAGCAACCGGCCACTAGAATTCTCCTCCAGACAGCGACTGAACTTGATGTAGCTGTGTAGTTAGTAGCGAAAATCCTGTCGCCATCGGGGCTGTAAGAACCAACAAGGAAGAACTACATCTAACCATATTACCCTTCTGTAAGTATGCGTATTCGAATAAAATGAAAGAAATAGGTTGGACCTAGAAAGATCGGGAGTCAAGAGAATTGGTCACTTTAGTTTCTTTCAGAAAACGGTTAAATTAAATGGAGCAGAGAGAATTCATAAAAATGTGAACGCTGGTAATTACTGATTGGTTTTATGTCTCTGGAGGATGTCTAAAATATGCATAAATAAGACTTAAAGATATTTTCTTTCTTTTACTTGACCTATCTTCAACCCTTACCTACACACATTTACATACACTACACTACCACACATGTCGGGAGATTAGGCGGGATCTTACATCTTGTCCCAGCTGGGGCAGACCCCGCTGGTGAGAGATAGCTAGTTGGGAACACCTCGCAAGTCGACGAGTAGGTAATCGATGGAGGGTCTCTCCATCCAGCGGGCGAAGATTACCGCCCCCTCCCACGTTAAAAACATGCACTACACTTCTGACCTTAGCAATTAACACGTCGGAATCACTAATAAATTAATCGTAATTAGTTGGTTCGCTTGCACTCCATTCCCGTTCATTTCCTCTTGATTTGGTTTATGCGTTCGAGCCATTATCTTACATCTGCAAATGCATGTATCAATAAAAACATCTTGCTCTGCAGAAGTTTTACCATCGTTCCCGTGCAGCCACATCATATTACGAGACTGAATTGATGGGACGTTCCTGTGTGTCTTGTACACGATTGGCTAACACCAGTTTCACCGTACATTAATTCCTGGCTTATTTTCCAATACCTGAGTATAATAACATAATTCCTTATTAAAAGTGAAATATTTTTCTGCTCATAATGCACAAACGTATTTGAAAATCAAATTAAAATTATCGTTCTTTAATTTTTTATTACTACTTAATACCATTCTTTGTGACATCTTGTTTTACTGCCATGACTCAAGCAACAAAGCTTTTTTTTATTTCGTTAAAATATAAATTTTGGCACAAATGGATATTAAACAAAAGGTACTGCATTTTCTGCGTGATTCACGCGTCCTTTCTTTAACCTCGATCCACCATTTGTATCTGCCGCGCCCTCCTGCGTGTCTGTGTAGCCGAGCGACGTTTTGTTGGCTCGAGTGCTGAAGGCATCCCCCTCCCCCCTGGCAAATTGCGAGGGCTGTGGAAGAGAAGCCCCACAATGCCAATGCAGATCGCAATGGTGTAGCTTCGCGTCCCCTTTCAGCGTTCGTGAAAATGTTACTGGTTCCAATTCTCAGCACAATAAACTCCTGCTTCGAAATGCTCTCTTCAAAACCCGCTGGCTGTCAGATTGAGAACATTTCGCTTTCACTCTGGCTGTTTGCCTCTCCCTACGATTGTCTTTCTCTGGCTACATGTATCTCTCTCAGCCTCTTCCTTGTCCCTCGCTTCTCTGTCTGCCCCTTTCTCCCACATTCCTTCTCAGCATTAAATGGCAAATTTTACGGCGATATGCATTATATTTTGGTTTAGGTGTACTCCACAAACGGTCCTAAAAAACTAACTGAACTAATAACACCTTCCGCCGCTCAATTCGCAAAATCCAAACGCCTGGACGCTTTCCTTCTCGGCAGAGGTTCGCCCCCAGGCCTGTGAGAGAAAGCCTCGCGTATGTTGGTCGTTTTCGACGTCCGCATTCCGATTTAAATCAGGGCCCTGCAACTCTCCATCAAAACCGGGGACAAAGCGAGAGGGTGCTACTACAGAAGGCGCTAGTCGCTGGGTGCAGCTGCAGGCTAGTCTCGCCAATTTTCCCACATACAAATTGGCTAATTTGTGACAAATACGAAAAGTGTCTTCTAAATGTTCAATTATTCATAATCTACACTTATAAGAAACCTCTGAAGAAAGCGCGCACGTAGACGTTATCTTTCGTAACATTATGGGCCTTATTGCGACCCGCGAACTCTCGCAGCAGACACGCACGATTTGATGGCAGCAGTTCGTGTTTTAGTTCCTGTAAATCTTTTCCCCCCTATGTCACATACAGTTTTTACTGTTTTTTGACTGAATAAATCTAAACCTAAATCTAAAGAAGGTGATGCAGCAGCGCGCGCCACCGTAATGGTTTCCACCACCTCATATGGGAGTTAGAGGGCCCTGATTTAAATTGTAGTGCCCCTCTTAAGGTGACGAACTGAAAGAAGAGGGGCAAACTGGCACCCAATAGGGAGCTTCAATACCAAAAGTTTTAAGTCGTAACGAAGCTCCCGTTTGGACAACAATGTGAAATTTTTCCTGCAGCTCGTCACTTTTAAGGGAAACTACATTTCAATCATATAAGAGCGTAAGATTCCGAGAGCACCAACACGCAATTCGTCTGTTTACGACGCACGTAACGTTCTGAACAGTGATAACTAGGGATCGGAGGCTGATATGTCATCTTTTTATTGGTGCATTCTAGACGTAGCTAACTTGTACATGAATGCTGATCACGTCATATAGGTGATAGTAGTAATTTTTCATTTTTTAGGTCATTTTTGTTGATATTTCTAACATTTTTGTAATTTTTCCCCATATTATTTCCTTTTTGTGTGATTTTGTTGTTAGTGAATGTTTCGCGAATTTACAAAATTTACAACGACATACTAAAACAAATTCATAACAAAATTCAATTCTGCAGTGAACTCGTGGTCATTGTCAGAGAATTTTTAAGACATCAGAATCCGAGCGTTGTGATAACCATGATCTAGGAAACACCCTGAATAAGGGAAAATCGTGTGTTCTGTGGAAACTGTGCCAACTACGTATTATGTACAATGGATAAACCTGACAGCTTATCAATAACGTCCAATAACCATAATAGTAGTTATCCCACTCTATAGTTAAGCGTATTAATGTTGTTCGAAGAAGCAACTGAAACCGACTACAGTAGAAATACAACAATGGAGACTTAAGCAAGCCAACAAACCTCGATGAGACAGCCAAACATGGACACACTTCAAAGCATAGACGTACAGAACTCGACTGACAACATGTTATCTCGTAGCGTTGGCGCTAGTGAAGCCAAAGTTTTGCTCTCGCCGCTATCTTATGTCAATACAGATTCGTTTGCTGACAGGGTTATAGGATTATTTTATATATGAGCTTCTTTCTTAACTTTAATCAACGTTTGAAGTTTTGACAATTGCTAAATTATTTACATCATGATGGTGAATAGTTGTATTGTTTTTGTATGTTATTTTTCACATTTGCAACACAAGAGAAAATAAATTGGAATTTCCCAACCCTGTTATTACCTTTTCGGACTTTGCGCTCATGACGTTGAGAATTTAGTTATTAAATGTCTGTGCCAGTTAATTATTATTTTTGTAAAGATTGTTTGGTAAAAGTAACTAATTAAAATCGGGCGGGAAATAGATGTAAGCTTGTGTGTGTGCGCGCCAATGTTCCTGTAATATGTTTTGTAATTCATGATAAGCTCTGCCTACTGCACTTTTGTTTCGTTCTGACTTTTCATTAATTTTCAATCCCAGGTTTCGTGAAAGCATGGATTAACGTCATTATAAGGGAGAACTGACGAGCAATATTTGCTTCATAGTTACTCAAATTTTAGTACATAAGTTATGGATTTAACCGACCAGAAAAGACGACTTACCAACATTTTTCGAGTCTGTCTAACTAATTTTGCGGGAAAATAAGTCGCCCCCAAAACCATCAACATCAAGTTATTGTATTTCAAGAAACGTAACAGATGCTGATATGCAATTCATTAAGACCAATAATGGTAATCAGGGTTTTATTGTAGTGCTTCTCGCTGCACGCAAATGCGGCATTCAGGTTAACTCAATTAACACCCTATTTAAAACATAATTTTATAATTAAAAACTTAGACTTTTATTATTGTAGTAGATAAACAGGACAAAGTAACCAAAGGGGTGTTTATTTCAATGACACCTGTCAAATTTAATACATCTCTAAAAAATATTGTAGTTAACTTTGAGGTCAATTAACGCCCATCTCAATTAGGTTCTCATCCTTTCCCTTGACTCGCAGAAGGACAATGTCAGCGAACAAGAAATGTTTGAAGGTATTTAAACACCTATACACGTCAGTCACAGAAGAGGAAATCTACCATGAACTGAAAAAGAAATATTTAAGTAAATCATTAAAGTTAATAGACTTGCTTATTAAAGTCACTCATTAGAATATCTTATTAAAGTTACTAGACTCCGAAAAGATAGTAACCCTAGTCCAGTAACAGCAGCTGAATTCAGCCGAGAAGAAAACCTTAGAAATATGACAAATTTATAATATCATTGTAAAACTTGGAAAGAGAAGAAACTTTAAGATTTCATTCAATGTATGGGTTTATTGTACTTTAACTTCACAAAGAACTGTAAAAATTAAATGGCATGTATTTATTCCAAAAACCATTATTATGCACCTTGCACCATAAACATTAACTACCCGCGTCTAAAGCACTAAAGGAACCCTAACCACAATACACAGTTCGAAACCAACACCACCCCAAAATACCCACACTGGCAAACACTCAAAACAACCAAAACTTCACAAATATAAAAAATACAAACACAGCACAAAATATTAATCATCAAAACCACCCTCAAATTCTACATTATCATGCACACTCGAACGAGAATAATACTCGTAAGTTTCTCAACTTCCTGGTCAACACAATAGTTACTCATATAATTAACTCAATTAATATTCCCTCTTTAATATATAACATACGATCATCTATCTCGGCATACAGTGATAACAATAATGCAAATTCAAATTCACAAAATTACCATACTCAATTGGAATGCAAACGGATTAATCAATAAAACTCTCGAAGTAAATTATTTCATTCAAGATAAGAAAATTGACATTGCATGTACTATAACCGAAACTCATCTAAACATAATCAGAACGGACAGACCAAATACTAATGGTGTATGAATAATGATATTAATAAAATTAACAATACCATATTATAAAATAATAATAATAGCATCAACACATGGTATTGAACCCACAGACATAACGTTTACTAACTGTAGCAATCTGGCAACCATTCTAATAGTAGCCTAACCTAACCCTACTGTGAAAATCCAAAACACCTTTTTCCAATTAAAAAAATAAACCAAGAATGCTATAAAACCACACCTGAAGCCCTGAATGTAATAAAGGAACTGAATCTCGTAACTTACATTACCAAACAACACTATTCAAACACTAACAGCAACAATACAATACCACGATTCAAACACTAAGATCAAGTAGCAATAATTTGTGGCAATTTAAAAATAAAATACTAAACAAAAAACACTCTTCCTCCACTTAACCTCAGCACAAGAAAAAAGTTCTCACTCTTTGAAAAAGCAATAACACTAGCAAATCATTTTGCACATACCTTCAAACCGAACAATTCACGCCCCACTCACAGAACCCCCCCCAAAAAATCATACAGTAAACCTAATTTAATCACAATGTGTCGTCCAGAGTTATCTTTACCATTCTTCTGAAAGTACAAAGCATAATAAAAATACTCCCTAAGAAAGGTATCAGGACTGTCACCCATCAAATGTGCGTAAGTAAGGGGTAAAAATAGGACAAGGAAGAGGAAGAAAATATGGCGCGCGGTCCGTGGCCCGTTTGTTTGGGTTCTGCTCCGGCATTCGCCTGTTGTTGATCGTAGTAACCACCGACAACTATCGAAAAGTAACAGTCGGTCGCTGAAATTCTCCCCCAGACGACTGAATTCGATATAGCTCACAAGCTAGTGTGGAACATGTTGCTACCGTCGGGATTAGAACCTAGTACCTCCCGGTCAGGCACTGCAGTGGCATCAGTTGATGTACTGAGCCGCCCCTCCCCGTATGTAAAACGGTTTGTCTGCATCTGAAGGAGAAAATGCAAAGCGAAATTGAGGCTATCCAGCCATATCACCTCGCCTGTGTGTCGACCGCTCTGAACTGCTTGGCTTCATCGCGAAGACGCACAAAATAATAATAATCTTTTTGAACTTCACAAAACAATTCAGTGAAATATCACGGACTGCGCTTACACACTAAACTCATCTGCATTGGCCACATCAAAACACGACAAATAAAACTATTGTAATTAAAGTCTATAATAAACAACTACAATAACATAATTTAAAGTACTAAACTCATAAGCATAACAATAATAGAACCTCGAATACTTTATGCTTGCACTGAATTAATGTAGCTAATTTGATAACCATAAAAAATAGGATAAATTTGTAGGAACTATAACCAATGCTCCTAATTGACAAACGTTAATGTTTTATGTTTAGAAATTATGAGCACATGAGTACTTTTTGCATAATTTGGTGTAAAATACAGGTAACTTTAAAAAATGTTTTAAGCAATTATTTTCTCAAAAATTACTTCAAATTGTATCTTTAAATTTTCTCCTCGTACGTATAGACGGGCGGTAGAAACATTGGTGCTGGTCTCATTTTCGATTATCTTTCAGCTAAGTTCTCATATCTCTTCAGATAAGTTATATCAAATATACAAAGTTGAAGGTAAATATTTTTGCCATAAACAAAATATTTGCAAAAATATTAGCTCCTTAAAAAAATTCGTGATAATTGTTTTGAAGAAGAGTTGTTTTTCGGTAAATTCTGCTCAAAATTAAAGCGGTTTATAAAAAAATATTTTCTCGACCGTTCCTAATTGTTTATTTTTCCACAGATAAAGACGCTTAAATGACTGTCACACGTCTTATTTTCGTTGAAGTGAAGCGTGTGAGTGAGTGAATTTCCGAAAATGGCAATTTCAGAAGTAATGCAAGGAAGTTTGTGATATTGCACTAGACGTTTCTTAGGGTATCGGCAAGTCGGCATTCTGTCTGAAACTTTCGACCAATTCTCCCTGTTATTCCAACGTCAACTACCTTTCTACGTGACATCGAAAAGGATACGCGTGATTTTGCGGTTTTTACTTTCTCGCTACGGAGTAGAGAGGCGAATTTTCGGCAGAAAATCTCTAGGCACTGGAATAGAAAAAGTGAATCAATCCAGTTGCTAAATTTAGAAAAAATCTAAGACGTGGTGGGGACAGAAATCATGTTTTGTGAGCACTTGATACCTAAAAATCGTATGACTGCAAAACGCACGTTCGTCATTAAACGTCGCTAGCGGCTAAACTGTTCAGATGCTATTATCCAAAATTGATTTTCCCAAATTGATCTGGTTGATGTCGCGGTCCCTTGAACTTGAAATCGAAATTTTAATTTTTGGGGATACTTTACATGAAGTCGTTGGGACATTTTGAACTTTTTTTAAAAAAAATGGCTTCAATGTGTTGGCTTACATATTTTGTTATAGGATAGGGTAAATGACGTTTAAGAGAATTGTGCAGGTCTAATGTTCGTTGAAAACTTAATTTTTCGAAAATTGCTGAAGTTTCCGGTGACTTCTTACAACTAAAATATTAAGGTTAGAGATTCTTTGCCTTTAAATCTGTTCCTTAAAGTTAGATTTTGAAATAAGGTCACGTACAATTTTTCAAAAATTGTAATTTTAGAAAAAAATGTCCGAGATAGAAAATTCGGAGAGAAATAGCGGTATAAATATTGTAGCATAGGGGGAGAAAGTGTGTGCTGCTTTAGCACCACTAGTTATTTTTTCTTGTGCTTAGCAAAAGACGCATTGCACGTGTGCGTGGTGAATCTAAGGGGAAATTCCGCCCAGGAGAAAATACTGCCCCGGAGTGGCATCGCACATCGATTGGAAATTGGCGCAGAAAGGAAGCTCGTAATTCGGTGAGCGTTTGAAAGGATGATGGGTTCATGGCTCTGTCGTAAGAAGGGGACACAAGAAGGCCGTGGCGCGGTTTGGCGCAGCTAATTAATGGCCTGAACCAGGGAAGCCACGGAGAGCGTCGACCATTGCAATATATCTGGAAGTATGCGACACGAATAATTATGTCATATTAGAAGCTTTTGAATAGAAACTTAGTAAATTCAGCAGGAGTAAGATCCAGTTTTGTCGTGCTGAAGATAATGAAGATATATCATTTTTTAGGAGCACTTTACATGAAGCCCCCTCACAATTGTCTCGAAAACGGCTGAAAAGTTTTATTTCAATATTTTGTTAAAAAGTTATTTTCTTAACGTGACACAGTTCCGATTTTCTTTAAACCCTCCAACATTTTTAAGCTTACAAAAACCTTTAAATTTAAAACTAATATTTTTTGTTACGAATAATCTTTTAAAACGTTGACATTAGAACGTTGACATAGAACGAATGTAGTACATCGGCCATCATTTGTTTATTGAGTAGTTTGGTTGTGTCAAGATCTTAAGAGCATCTTGGCCTAGCGCAAGTGCTTCGTTGTAGTTGGTAATGCGTAGACTGCGAACTTTAAGTTCAAAAATTGAATGTTTTTATATACAAATATTAGTGAATACTATAGCTAACCTAGTGTGATTGACTCACACTAAAGAAAATTCCTATAGAAAAATTACAAAAAGAAAGTACTATATATGCTCGATACGGAATGAATGAACGATAGAATGAGGACAAATAAACGAAATACATGTAACGCTGCGTAAATTTAATTTCCAGATTTCAACAGAAATACACGTTTTCGGGGCCCCTAATACCGAAAAAATGTTTTGTTTATTTCCAAAACGTCCGTCCTTCCATGAACATAATTAGCATAAGAACACGTGTTTTCGTTTTCAAAATTAATACTCACAGGTCCATCTGACTCGACTCTAAGGTCTGTCGTTTTGAAAATCGTTCAAATTTTCTGTATACTTTACATGAAATCCCTGGAACATTTTCAAAATGTTTTCAAAATTGAATTCAATATTGATCTTTAAATTTCTTCTAAGAAAAGAGTGAAGTACATTTATAAAGATGACATAGGTCTTATGCAAATTCGAAAATTGCAAATGAATGCATTTTTCGGGGTCCTCCTAAACTACAATATTGAAGATAGCATTTTTTCTCAAATGAATTTTTTTTCCATAATTAGTTCTTTCATTACCTTCATGTACATTTTTTAATATTTTTTATCGTTTTCCGAAATTTTGAATGCGATGTGTGCATTATAAAAATGTAAAAGATTTTCTCAAAACTGCTGCAAATTTTGTCTTCAAACTATTTGCAAAGATAGTGTGATAAATGCAGTTTATGTAATGATATATACAATATTATCCTATATTATTTTGTATTTTCAAAAAAAATCAAATATTATTTGATATCTCTCTCACGTCGTTAATATTTACTTTACGGACGGTTTAATTATTTTATTGCATATTTGAGTACAAGGGTTTGAAGAAAATAAGAGTTTGAAGAGTCTGATAAAATTTGTAGAAAACTCAAAAATTTTCTGTGAAAATTAGTTCAAAATTCGGCTTCTTCAGAAACTCTCAAACGACATTTTGCCAAAAAATAGTTCCGTATATATCAATGAAAAAGTTCTTGTATAAAAAAGGCTTTAGTCTTCTATAGTATTCCAGAAGTCATATTTGACTTCTACCATTAGTGGACCATAACTGTGTGCAATGTGAAAAAATGTCTTAGGCGACAATAGATGGTAACTGAAAAGAGGGTGGGGCACAACTGAAAAGATTGACCAGACCTACGAGATAAAAGTACGAAGTAGTGGAACTGAAACAACATCTAATTTCTCGCCCGTTTTTTCATTCAAAAATTACGGGAAAACTACTCAAATTAGTGAAAATGTGTACATGACCTTTTTCTCAGATTTCGTACAGGAGAAACAGATTCCATTAAGGAAAAATATCTCAACTTCCATAACTTTAGTTGTAGAAAGACGCAAAAAAGGTCAAATTTTGCAATTTTTGGAAAATTAGGGTTTTTAACGAACATTACAGGTACACCATTATCTTAAACATCCTTTGCACTACTCAACAACAAAATTTAGTCAAAAACGATGGCGCCATTTCTTTGAAAAGTTGGAAAATGTCCAAGGGGTTTCATCCGAAGTACCAAAATTAAAATCCCAAAATTAAAATATCGGTTTCAAATTGAAGGGGTGGCGACATCAGTCAGATCAGTTGGAGAATATCAGTTTTGGATCAAATCGGCTGAACTGAACTGTTAAGACGCCAGCGTTATTCACAGATAAATAGACGGGCGGACGAACAGACAGACGTTTTACCGTCAATCGATTACCGGTATCAAGGGCCAACAAAACATGAATTTTGGGTACACCACGAGATAGAGGATTAATTTCTAAATTTATCAAATAAACGTATCCACTTTTGTATTATCAGCGCCCAGTACTAAAAGACTTTCTGCCAAAAATTCGCCGTTTCACGCGCAGCATTTCGTAACGTTGTCTCTATTCCGTAGCGAGAAAGTAAAAAGATTGTGCCTTCTGTTGCACCTCTACTTTTAAAATATGATAATTTGTTGTGTAATAGCATTAAAAGCAGGAGAAGGGTGTTGTGCATTCTTTTTTTTTTTCAGTCACTTGCACTCATTGCCGAAGAATCCTTTGAGAAGGGGCTGTACGGAAAAGCAGTTTTGGAAGAGAAAGCGGAACGTGCTACTGCCGACACAAAAAACGTAAAATGGCGGGGACTAGAACAATACGTAGCTATCGGTTTGCTACATTTTACAGAGCTAATCTTTTCGAGCTTAACACTCTCGGGTGTTCAGCAGTAAATCGTCCCACCTTCCAGGCTGTATTACACGAATTCCGTCGCGTTTAAAACTAATTAGAATGCAACGCAGCAGCCGACCTCTTTTCGGGTGGGCCTCGCGAGAACTTGCAGCCCCTGAAGAGATTCGCCTGCAGAAATACCTTGGCCGATAAGCTCCTTCCGATGCAATCGCGAATGTAACTGTGAGTATGCAAAGCAAGAACACTATCGGCCCTTTGTTTGAGTCCCAGTAGTGACCTACGTTACCCAACTCATTTGGTGCAATATTAATAATTAATAATCATAATAATAATAACAATAAATAATAAAATAGTAATATAATATAATAGTTTTCAACAATAAAACACAAGTATCCTGGGATTTTTGACAGTCAATAATGTTATTTGTCGAAACGTCTTTATTGGACAATCGTTACGTCTCGCATGAAAGTTTATTACATCATCAGGTGTGTAAATAAAATATTAGACATGTTGTCATCTGGAAGTAAAAATGACAAACTTTTTTGAAGATATTGAATACAAATTGTTAAAAATGAGTAACAAAAGCAGAATAAAAACAAATACATTTCAAGTTAAATAGAAAAAAACGTTTGTTATGGAATTCTCTACATAACTCCCGTTATAGAACTGTCTACATAAAGTGTTAGAGAAGTAATTCACTACAGATAGTAACAAGAATTGTGCATTTTCTCTGCATTGGGGAACCTGAATCTGCCGGAAAATCGCTGTGAAAAAAAACTAGTGGCAATGAGCGGCACTTTCGAAACTGTTCCTTCTCTTGCTGTTACTCCTCAACATTTACTCGGATATTTAAAAATTAGCATATGGCATCACTTAAAGATCTAAAATTCTGAAGAAAACATAAGAGATTCAGTACAGTTGAAAAATGTCCGTCTCAGTCCAAAGTATACAGCAATGAATTAAGGATGCCGAGTAGCACAAATTGAATTAAAGGACGAACACAATGTATTTCCAGCTGTGAGAAATGGATAAAAATGTTTTGTACTAGTGTTACAAATGCAGCACGAGTATGTAAAGTTAGTTCAGCTTGTATTACAAATATTAGCGATATTGATTTTGAAAGAAAAATGTATAATACCTAATTTGGAAAAGATCTGTATAACATTTATTACTCTCCCATTGCACTGCAATTTCTTTTATAAGTAGGAAATTAATCAATAATAAATTAAATATTGGCCTGAAAAGTTATGTTCGGGGCTTTACGTAGTTAATATCTTCATTTTGCAATGCTATTGCTCATCACTTTTCATCTATCACTTCAGTATTGATGCAATAGACAAAACTGAGTTTGATAAAGAAGATAAATATACTTGTGTAATTTTAAAGCATATTCTAAAACAAGTTACCATTGATCAAAGAATTCCTAAAATACAAATGAGGAATGCATTCGGAAAATACGAAATAAAAATTCCAAATGTTCGGGCTGTTTTCGTAGAACCGGATCATTAGTCTAGATGTCAACTGCCAGTGCTATTAAAAGTAAAATATAATACTGTGAATTTTGAAAATATTCAGACGAGCGAGTAAGTACTTCTTTACTTTTTACACCTCATTACGCGTTACCTTTTATGTGAACACTTTCTGTCAAATTTGTTGCAATACGCAGAAATATAAGAAAGTATAATATATTTTGGGAGATGATATAATGGTGGGTTTATGTTTGAGCTTAGATAAAAGAGGCAATAAAACCACTCCAACCTCAAATTGACATTACTTTTACTTCATTCACGGATTTCTTTAAATATTAATGAAATACTAAACTGTATACTTTTAGTCATGGTTTACTCATATACAAGAAGCAAAATACAAAAGAAAATAAGAAGTAATTATTTTCTTGCACTAAATAACATTTGCGGTATCAACTTTAAATGATCGTTTAATAATGAGTTCATTGGCATTGAAATGTCCATGGGTAAACACCGACATTTTCGATTATTATACTTCTTGTGGGTTGAAGACTCAAAAACCTTGGAATATTGCAGACACACAAAATACAGTTGCTATGACATTAGAGTCACTCCACAAAATATGTTTTGAGATTTTATCTAGGAAATAAAATACAAATTGTAGAAAAGGTAAAAAATGTATATATATATATATATATATATATATATATATATGTGTGTGTGTGTGTGTGTGTGTGTGTGTGTGATACGTTTAAGACATTATTTACTTATCTTTTCTACCCTTGTTAGATAATATCGAAAATGAAACGCAGAAAACAAGTATGTAAAAAATGTCATTGTTTGAAAGAATACATACTAAAACTTTAGAAAAAAGCCCGTCTCGAAGTATACAACGCATACAAATTTCTACCGCTGTAAAAGTTTGTTTTAAAAATGTACAATGATCACGAGGACTAGATATTTTCTCCATTATTCTAAACATGGTCAGTGATTTTTTTGTGTTCATTATTTTGTGCAGAATTGGATTTATTATGCAAAGAGAACATTCAGTAATGAAAATTGCGTTACGTAGATGGAGTACATTCACGCGAAAGTATGTTTATGCTACTTCATGGATAAAAGCATTTCACAAACATTTCTGTTGTATTCTCTCTCATTGAGACAAACAATTTTAAAAACATTCTATTCAAAAGCCAGTAGCTTGTTCTCTATTATATTCAATATGACATTTTCTTTTCATCTCTCTTTCTTTTTCTTTTGTTTATACATTTTGTTTCTGAAAAGGGCTTTAAATTGATAATTAACAGTCGAATTTAATGCATTCGTTTGGTACAATAGTGGTTCTGGGCGCGGCAATTGTCAAGATCATTAGTTTGTCAGTGTAGTGCATGGTTTTATCGCTGGATAGATATTCCCAAACAGGTATCTCCCCCTGTGAGACACCGCTCTAGTCGGCACACGCTCTAGGTTCCAGACTGATCCCCCGGCATGTGTAGTAGAGGAGGGCATAAAGGTGTGAGCGTGTGTAAGTGACGGGTGAAGTTAGAACTAGGAAGAAAAGATCTCGCGCGGTCCGTGGCTCGTTTATTAGGGCACTACTCGGGAATTCGCCTGGTGTTGATGATCGGAGAAACCACGGAAAACTACCGATCAGAGCAGCCGGCGGCTAGAATTCTTCTCCAGGCGACCTATATCGAAACCTCCGCCAACGTCGGTACAGGAATCCCGGGACTCCCCAGTCATAGGCACTGCAGGGACATCAATTGATGCCCTGAGCCACCTACGCCCGTGACGTCAATGAGGGGATCAGCAACGGGCGCACAGATGACTCTTTCCCCCACCTTTGTTTAGGCAACGAGTAGCAGCACCCGGCCAACGTTGTTCTGCCCTTCATCTCCCTTTCTTTCCCTTCGTCTCCCCCTATCCGCAGCAAAAATGTAAGAATGTTCAAAAAGATTTCAGCCTGTAGATAACGCTGTGAGAAACAATTTTAGTTTTCAATGCCCTAGAACGCTTCGCTCAGGGGTTTTTCACGATATAGATTCTAACAATCCTGCCGCGTGTGTGTTGCGGGTTGCATGTGACATGAAAATTAAGTTTCATTCTACAGTGCCATCTACTATTTCCCCCCGATATTTTAATAGTTTTACTGCTATTTGGGGTGAAGACGAATCCAAAAAATTAAAGAAAATTAAAATTGGTTCAGCCGTTCTCGAGTTATAAATGCTGTAAACATCCCGACTTTCTTATATTTTCACCTGTTTCACCTTTCAGGATTTTTATTATTACCTTTTATAGCCCTTAGATTTCTTTCAACGCTCAATCGCTCTTTTCAAGAAAATCCCGCCATGTGTAATCGTTTCAGGGAAACTCCAGGGTTCTCTTACTGCTCGGCCTTCTCACGTTGCAATAGTGTGTTAGTATCTTTGTAGAGAAGAGTTGAGGCATCGGAGTATCATCGTAAAAGTTGTAATATTTCTGGATAAAAGGCACGATGGAAGCTTTAGAAAATGAGGTTGTACATGCAATAGCTCGACAAAACTAAAAAGAAAAAGAAAAGATTGTTTCAATGAGAGTCAAATCCCAATCCCTTTCAATAAGAGTCAATATTGTCAAGAAAGAAAATAGATTTAAGGAAGGTAATCGATTTGACATAGAACTGACCCAAAACACTTCTTTTACATTAAAAATATTCGTTCGCTGATTAAGGTATTCAAAAATTGGCAACTCACTTCGATGTAATCAAAACTAGTTTATGTGAAATTATCCTTGCTTCTCGGTATAATGTGCTGAAAAATAGTAAAAGTTAACCTTATTCATATTCATATGTTACTCATGTTTCATTTGAAGAACTAAGAACCTGTTTCTGGCTATCGAAATAATAGCAGATACGCAGGCGCTGCGTTTGAATTCGTTTGAAAATTTTCAAATGACACCTGGAGTGTTATTAAGGCAAAAATGCCAATATATTATATTAGGTACGTAATGTGAGAAATTATGTGCTGTTGTAGCAAATTAAGTATGTTCTATAATTGCGTACAAGAACGCTTCAAAGATAATGCCGTCCTCCAGACCGCAGCTGAAATCGACCTAGCTCTGTATACAGCGAGTGTCGAAAATTCGGTACCTTGGGGTACTCGAAACGTAGGACTTCCCATGTAGAACCGGTCGGGCGTCTCAGGGTGTCAATGGATATCACTGCAGTTCTTCTGAGCAGAATGTCTCACGGGTTGTGATCTAACGGTGGCAGGATTTATGACACTACTAACATAGCTAGATCGAATTCAGTGGCTGTCTGGACTAGAATTGTAGAGGCCGGCTGTGGTTTTTCCGATGAATACCAGGGGAATGCCGCAGCAGTTCCCTAACAACAGGGCAAACAGTCCGCGCGCTATCTTTTTTTGTTTGTGGCTTCTGTGGCCGGAGTCAATTGGGAGTTTTTGCAACGCGAAGCGATACGGCAATCGTCAGCACTATAATCTTCTGCGCCAGTCTCGCATCCGTTTTGTGCATCCGCGTATGCGCAGAGGTTGCGAGATTGCTGAACGCTATGCAATGCAAAATCATCTTACATATACTCGAATGGTACAGATACGCCGTGATGAGAGACACAGATGCCAACTGCCTGTCGTGATCTGCACTTCGCCCCAAGGAACATCACAGCAGAACGGCTAAAACACACTCTTTGAGTGACAATACCTAGGGGGGAGCCCGTGAAAAAACAAACTGCGTTGAATTACGACCCCCAAGTGGGGGGAACGGCTTAGGTGGCTGAAGGCATCAACTGATGTCATTTCACTACTTATGACCTGGAGGTCCGAGGGTTCTTCTCCCGACGCTGGCAAGATTTTCCACTCTGGCTAGCTAATTAGGTCGAATTCAGCCGTTGTCTGGAGAACTCTAGAGGTCGTCTTCTCTGATCGGTACCTTTTCGTGGTTTCTCCAATCAACATTAGGTGAATGTCGGTACAATATCCTAACAATTGGGCCATGAACCGCGCGCGATCTTTCCTTCCTCGTCCTTGCCTTACCCTCACCCCTTACTTACACAAACCTGCACTACACTACCACACATGCCGGGAGTACAGTCGGGAGCTTAGAGCTTGTCCATGTTGGGGCGGTGCCTCGCAAGTGGGAGATACCTGGTAGGGGAAAATCCTCGCAATCCGATGTAGGTCGGCGCCGGATCTCGAAATACAGCGAAGGAACATCACCGCCATCTCCCACGATGAAAAACAGCACCATACTTACGGGACTAATGGCTTTATCGCCCCCTGGACCACCAATCAATCAATGAAACGTTGGCATCTGTGCGTAGGGCAGGCTGTCTCCCAGTCAGCCAACTATATACGCAACAATCAATCAATGCGTGCCGGCGAAGGCCTCCGCAGAGACAGCGAGACGGGCGAGCGGGGTGGGCGCAGGGGGCGCGCCTTAACGACGCATGGAAGGGGAGGGGACTTGGCGGTGGCGGCGCCGCCGAGATTTATCGAACCCCCTTGCCCCTCCCCTTCCCAGCGAGCCAGCGCCAGCAAGCTCGGCCCTGCGCGGCGCGCACGCATTAATCCGCAAACAGTTTCCTCGAGGCGCAGCCAGAGCGACGCAAGCGCCTCTCAGGCGAGGGGATGAACCAGCGCGCGGGTTCACGAACTTTTCGCAGCGAACCCCTTCCGCCCCGCCCGCCTCGGTGGTCGATAGGTTGATTGGTGATTCCGGGTGCATTAACTGCCAAGGTTATTAGTCCCGTTAGGCTAGTGCATGTGGGCCGGTGATTCCCACCCCCCCCGCTAGATTGCGACTCCCGCCGGCTTTGGGGCATTTCCCCAACCAGGTATCTCCCACCAGCGGGGCTCCGCCCCAGACGGGACAATTTCGAAGTCTGGACTCCCGACATGTTTGGTACTCGTAGAGTAGTGAGGTACTGGTAATAGCGGGGTTAGGATACAACAAGGAAGGAGAAGGAAAGATCGCGCACGGTCCGTGGCCCGTTTGTTAGGATACTGCTCCGGCATTCGCCTGGCGTTGATACGAAAAACCAAGGAAAACTACCGATCAGAGCAGCCGGCTTCCAGAAGTCTCCTTCAGATTCCGGCTGAATTCCACTTCGTTTTGTAGCAAGCATCGAAAGTTTCGCCGCCGTCGGGCCTGGAACCCAAGGATCCCCCGGTCGAGGTACTGAAGGATCATCAATTGAAGCCCTGAGCCACCTTTTTAGGTTTGGTGTTATTATATCGTGCCATATATAGTTCATTATTTTATATAAATTATTTTTAAGAATACTATTATAAATTATAATGAATACTTTATTATATATAATTGTATACATGTAGGTAACCCTGGAGAAAATGGTATATATGTCCCTAAATCCAAATGACATTTTTTACCCTTGTACTTTTAGTAGCACCGTACACTGCAATGACGTATCTCAGGCTAGTGTTCTGGGTTTGTGATGGCGGGGCGGGAGGGAGAAACAGTTAGTGAGCTTACAAATCCCCGCAACTCCTGTTCGACGCAGAGATAAACAGCTGTCGTCAGTTAATTCTAATGTTGACAAATAGTGATACGTTTCCTGCGGAGTCGAATATATGGCCATTTTTACGACTGGTGGGAATTTTAGATCAAACACAGGACATTTTTATATTAATTTCGACTATAAGACGTACCTCATTTTTGGAGGCAAATTATCGAAGAAAATAGTGCGTCTTATAGTCCGTAAAACACTGTATTCGGGCCATATTTACTAGCCACTGCCTTGCGATCTGTCAAGACGCTGTGTGACGCGCGCGTCCCAAGGGGCGCAGAGAAACCGAAGACGCCGCGCTGCCGCCCGACAGGCTGTAACTCTATCGCCACCGCCGCGCTCTGCTGAGAGTTAGGGGAAGCGAAACTCCCAGTTTGTGTGCGCTGCGGCTGCAGGTGTAGTAATTCACTCTGAAGGGAAGGACACCCCCCCCCCCGCTGTCCTTGTCTTCTCGTCGCAGCGCGCGTCCTCAAGCGCACCAACCAAGGGGCTCCAAATCCTCAGAAGTGTTGAGGGGAGACATGCAGCAAAAAACTGCTATTCTGACGTTTTACCATTTTCCAAATATTCGAAGTTTTTTAATAAAATGATGTATAAATCAATGTAAAATAAACTCTTAACTTATTTTTTGTTATTTTCTTTCTTGAAAAAAAAAACAAACATTTTGGTTTGGAGTCTTATGTAGGTGGTATCTTTTTTTATTTTGTCAGACTGCATTTGGTCCTTCATTTTAAAGGCAGAAAATAATTATAATATAACTGTTTATATCAATATATTAGACGAGATACATAATATATCACATGAAATATATCATTAAAAAACAAAATACAGTCTGGCGAAGTAGAAAAGACCATCGGCAAAAAAGTAAATAATAATACATCTTAATGGTATTTTTTTTGTAACAAATTCTTCTGAAAGCCTATAGTTTCCAATAAATGCTAGAGAAACGTTCCTTCTTTTATTGTACTTAAAAAGTTTATCTTAGTATATTATAGGTAGTCTATAATTACTATTTACGCGACAAATGTGTTTTCTTTACTTGTTACAATGACGAAGAGACTGGTTTAGTTGAAGGATTAACGTACCTCTGCATTTACCCAACTAATAAATTTAAATTTACGTACTTTGTTGCAAAATTTTCCATGATCGGCTTAGTCACATGTAGTGGTCCACAGGAAAAGACGAATTGCGCAGAAAGAAATCCTTGGTGCTGGGCGCACAGAAACAGATTTGTCGCTTTAAAGGTTTGCACCACAATGTTCAAATCACCTCTTCTCCATACTACGAATAATGGAGTGGAAACCAGCGGGGTGTAAATGTTGGACCAAGACATACGATTGCATGCTCTACACCACCACACGTGTCGAGAAATCAGTCGGGAGCTTTGAGCTCGACCCGAGTCCGGGTGGGATATACCTAGTTAGGGGAAAACCTCGCTAGGCGAAGAGTAGGTAGGAGATCACCGCCACCTCCCGTGATAAAAGCGTTCACTACAATTACGGGACTAATGACCATAGCAGTTGACGCGTCCGATAGCACAAAACGAATCAGACCGGAAGAGAAGGCGCGGGGCATCAACTGATGTCACTGCAGCGCCTCTGATGGAGATCCTAGTCTTCGAGTCTCGACAGTGGCAAGATTTTCCTCACTACCTACATAGCAAGTTCGAATTTCCCCTCTGTCTGGAAAAGAATTCTAGTGGCCGGCTGCTCTGATCGCTAGTTTTCCCATCAATACAAGGCGAATGCCGGAGCAGTACCTTAAGAAACAGGCCACGGATGGCGCGCACACTTCCTGACCTTGTTCTTTTCTTACCCCTTACACACACACAATCAGATGCACTACACTACCACACATGCAGGGAGATCATTTCCAGCTTGTCCCGGCTGAGGTGCTGTCCCGCTGGTGGGAGATACTGGGAAGGGAAAACCTCGCTAGCCGAAAAATTGGTCGGTGCCACATCTCATCGAAAACGGGTGAAGATCACAGCCTCCTCGTGCCGAAAACATGCACTCCACCTACGGAACTAATGACCATAGTAGTTAACCGTTAACGTCAATCGATGACTCAAATGGATCGCCCCGCAGAAGCCCTCCGCTTGGAGTAGCCGAGGTGTGGATGTTACGTGACTGAGTGGCGTGGAAGGGGCTTTGGGTGGTGTAGAGTAGTGGGGGGCAGGGGCAGCACTTTCAGGGGTCACAAAAATTAATAATAATAATAATAATAATAATAATAATAATAATAATAATAATAATAATAATATATAATTTCACAATAAATTGTAATAATATATTTTTAAATTTCATTTCAAATTTTTGTCGCGCCTACGATTCGGACCAACTCAAATGAACAGGAATCTTCATTACCAATTCCGAGACTTCTTTAAATGAATGTATAAAAATGGCATCTCGCTCATTGTAGCGATTGGCAACGCCGTCTGAACTGACGTGTAGGGATTCCCCGTACTTTATTTCGTGTTTCGATTGTTTCTGAATATTAATTGAGAGAGAATGACTTCTATCATAGAAAGAATAGTGTTGAATATTATGTAGCATAATTTCAGGATGTTATTATAAGTCCCCTGAGTGACGTTTAGACAATTTAAAGAAAGTGTAATTGATGGCATCCCAGAAGTCCAATTCACATGAACTGAAATCGTACAAATGTATGTGCTTTCCATACTGTGATTTTAATGCTTATAAGTACGTGTAGTAATTTCAATTATTGAACCTTGTTGAAAATGTTCTAAATATTTTTTTAAGTTTTTTAATCATGTTTGAGTATTAGCTACGTTATTCCACCTTGTATATTTTAGTCTTTCAAACTGAAATATCGGAATGATCGTCCGTCCCAGGCGGCTGACACCCTCGCTACGCCACTGGGTTCGGGGGCAGCCCTGCTCTTCGCCTTTTTGCGCGCGAGAGGTGGAGGGGGGGGGTCCTCGGTAGGTGAGGGGTTCGATCCCGGCACTGCCCGGATTTTCGAAGGGCGGATAATCCACACTAGCCGTACTTGTGGCATGTAAAGAGCCCTGGCGGCATGCCCGGTAATATTAAATCCTTCCGATAACCCCTCCGCTCCAACAAGGCCTCACGTTCTCCCAAGCACAGCGCTCCGATAGACTTAACTGAGACTTGAGAGCGCATCCCAGGCGCATTCAGGGAAAGCACGCGAGGCGCGCCTGCTGGAACAGGTCTCCAGACACCTGTCGAGACTAGGCCTGCAAGGAAGCGTGGGTCGAAAAACTCAAACTGCCTAAAGGCAGTCCATTTAGTCACATTTGATAAATAAATATATATAAATATGAAAATAAATTAATGTGCGTGGGAGGTCGCCGGAGGCGAGGCAAGAGTCACATTCATACGTCGTTTGAGGAATGAGGGGCGGCTGGCCCCCCCTGGCTTTGTGGGCAGCCCTGTCGCTCGCCTTTTTTTGCGCGCGGGAGGCGCGGCTGCTGGGAGGTCGTGGGAGGCGGGGCTCTGGGCGGATTCAGCCGTCGTTTGAGGCAGGGCCCGCATGCAGATGCGGCGTCGGCGAGCGAACGACCGCTCCAGGGGGCTCTCGCGAAAGAGCGAACTGCGCGAGAAAAACACTTGAGCCTCTTTGGTTTGCTCCGCGCCCCGGGGGGAAAGAGCGCCAGGGGCTTGTTTACACAAACTGAATGTTTCATCTCGCTTCTCTCCTCCAATGCTCTTCCGGAAGGTATTGAGCACAGTAACACCGAACATGAGAGTAACAAAGTTTGAGGTGGTCGAAAACATCACATCGATTTTCCTTCAGAGGATAATAGCAAATGTAGTAAAATCATCATCATTGAAATATTATTATTATTATTATTATTATTATTATTATTATTATTATTATTATTATTATTATTATTAAGCAATTGATACCATCTCAAATTAGGAAGAGGTACCACAGCATCCTTCAAATTCGATGTTCGGATATTTATAACTGTATCACTATACTTTTTTTTTTATTTCTTGGCGCGTGAGGGTCTGTGTTCACGATGGAATATCTCACGGCATTTCGCGTCTTTCTCTGTCTTGCAGCTAGATGTCGCATGATCGCCAACGCTCCTCGATACGATCGCGATCATGTGACATCTAGCGGCAAGACAGAGAAAGACGCGAAATGAGATGAGATGAGATATTCCATCATGAAGACAGGCCCTCACGCGCCAACAAACAAAAACCCAAGTATATACAATATGTTTTATTGAATTTGTAAATTCAATAAATCGTACAGAAACCGTTAAAATGACTAAATCAATTGCTTAATTAAAATTGATACATTTAGTAATATTGTTGTTAACTTCCGTTATACCAGTTAATCCACCAAAAAATACTAATTTAGAGTTTAAGAAGTCTTGCGGTTTGTTGGCACAGCCCTGACTCCGACGCTTGTGCGATATTTTAAAGATCGCTGGCGGAAAGCGGTCCACCCCCTTCCCTCGGGGAGGAAGGGGAGGACGTGGGCTGGCACAGTCTGGGGTTCTTAGCGTGCGAGGCTCATCCGCGAGTTTCGAAGCCTCTGAAACTTATTCAGGCAGCCTCCGCTATTTAACCTCGCCGCGCTCCCTCTATGGTGGAATCTAACATTTCAGGTGCGGATTTCGAATATAATTACAATAACAATAATAATAAATGAATAATAAACGAATAATAAAATAATCAATTATAAACAAATAATAAAATAATAAACGAGTAATAAGCCCATCAGATGGCCGAAATCGCTAATGCAATTGTGCCGCAGCGGTCTCGGAGCAGAAGACCGCGGTTTCGAGCCCCGCCTCGTGCATGAGTGTATTTGGGTTTCTATGTGTATGTCGTCCTCTCACCCCTCACTACCCTAGGGCTAACAATCGGATAAAAATCGGATTCCACTCAATGCTGATCCCCTGATAAAAATTACATGCACCAGCCACCAGATAATGTTTCGTAGCTCTAGTAAATGCAAGGTGCATGCACGTGTGTTCCACGTCGGACTATTTACGAGCAAAAAATTACTAATAAAATAATTAAACATTGACTATTTTGGGCGAGGCTCAGACCATAAGGTCAGCTGTAAATTGGGGCTAACCACTTTCATTAATTTACATTAACAAAATTACAGTCAAGGTATTCGGAGGAAAATAATATTAAGCATATTAAGCATAGCAAAAAAAACCAATTATTGTCTCGAAAATTTAACATTCAAGATACACGAAAATATTTTTACTAGTTTAAATTTTAGTAGAATGTAGTTCATATAATATATTAATATGTTATAGAGAAACAGCGACCTTTTTCAAACAAAAATGTAATAGGTTTGTTGTATAAATACAGATATTGATCCAAAAAAACGATTTTTTTCATTTGCGGAGTCAGAAATAAAATAATGTTCTTTTAAATGAATACTTATATAATTTGCCACTTAAATCAGTTTATTAATTTATCAGAAACCTACGAAACGTCAATAAAATCTAGTAGATTCCAGAGTCCAGACTTCTTAGTAACACACGACTTCATTTATACTTGAAATTGCAAGAGGTAACTGACATTTCACGTTGAACATAAAAATTCAATCTGATAAAGTCATCAAAGGGAAATAATAGTTTCAATTGATTGACTAGCGTATCTGAGTGCGTCAGCTGCTAAGGTCATTAATCCAGTATGTTCAGTGATTCGTCGCGAGAAGTGGCAATAATATTTCCCCGCTGGATCGCGAGATCCGGCGCCAACCTTCACGTCCGGCTCTTGGGGATTCCCCCCTCAACTAGGTATCTCCCACGTACTAAGCTAGTGTAATGCATGTATGTTTAAGTGTGTGAGAGTACGGGGATACGATAGGGCAAGGAATCAAAGCTTTACATAATGTAATTCTTTTAATAAGTTAGAACCTTTTGCGTAATTTTGAATTATCACTTCAAATAAAGCTGTAAAGTATATACTATTCTAACACCACTAGTTTTGTATCAAATTCAATTAGTAAGCTGCATTAAATTATTTCCTCCTTTGTCAGAGTATTCACGGCGTTCACGGCTCAACACGCCGAAATTAAATAGAGCACTCTCAGCCTGTTCCACAGAGGAATGACCCCTTTCCAATTCTGCCTGCACTGCCGAGAACGATTGGTTCTTGGCAGAAACCGACAGAGATTTCACAAGTAGATGCGAAACGAGCCACCTCCGTAACCGCAAAAGCAAGTCACCGAGAGCGATCGATAATAGAATGCGTTTTGTCCCACTCTACGGCAGGGTTTCTCAACGTTTTCAAATGTTCCAAAATGTTCTAAATGATCCATACGTGAAACTATACAATTATATTGATGCTATGAATATAAAACGCATAATTATTAAAACATGCACAGCACTAAATTTTGTTTATTTGCTCTTTGTTACACGATGCAGAGTCTATGAACGTCTCTTGTTCTATGATCAATGAGTTTATAGAAAATATAGTTGTTTTAATGTTCGAAATATTAAAGGCGATGTTTTTCTATCATCGATGTTTGTTGGTATATGGCCCGCGAAGTTAATTCAAATTTGGCGCCATGCTCCGAACAGCACAGTTTCGCTGCTCTTTGAAAGCACTTAAGAAGAGAAGCTCACACATTTCAAGCATCCACCTCGGAGTAAAAACAGCCCGAATTCCTTCCCAATTGACCAAATACTCATTTTTGTACAAATCTTTTTGAAATCGATATTCAACTGCTTCAGAAAATCAATAATAGGTTACACCACCTCCTGGGCGGCCGCGACGAAAGAGGTACACATTGTCAGATTTCCTGGAATCCATTTTTTCCCACATCAGACGCAACGAGCTCGCATTGTTTGAAAATCAGAGGAGCCACGACAATTTTTCTACCGATCGTGCCGAGGTGGTAAGCAAAACGCATATGGAGCGCATTGAAATATTGTGGTACGTTGACAGCAAGTAATTATCGTGAACTTCCTTTGATCCAATGCTCTGACGCGGAGCGAAAAGGCAGAAAACATGAATAACATGAAATTCGGAAGGAGAACGATTATTTTTGTCTAGACAGAGGTAACCATGAGAATCTCTTCAATACTCATTGATTCCTACGGCAAAGTAATAATCTTTGTCAATTAGTCGCTTTTTTCCAGAACTCTTTTCTCTGATGAAAACACAGAAGGCGATGTACAAAACGTCTCGTTGCAGTATTGGCTAATGCTCTTCCAATTCATCTAAGCAATATTTTGCAGTCTCAACAATGTTTTATGCTAATTGTCTTCACGTTTTGGATGTTTTATTTGGGAATAAAAAATTCCCATGCTCATAATTTTGTAAAATATGAAATATGATATTATAAGTAATAGAACTACTGTCAGGTTATGTATCTGAAGCAAGTGAACAGTGCTTATCCTTCTTTATCGAGCTGATCACCACCCGAGTTAACGCCATTGACGTATCATTACATTCTTAAGCAGTACAGTGTTGCATAATATTGCACAAAAACTGCCATTTTTCAGCAGAAAATCTCTTATTACCTGACTCTAGGAACGAAAAAATGGATAAATCCAGAAGCTAAATTTAGGGTGGAAATCCTCCAACACGTGTTGCCAGGTTCCATGTTTCTGGGTCCTTCATACTAAAAAATCGATTGACGACAAAACGTCTGTCCCTCTTTGAACAGCTCTAGAAGCTAAACCGGTCAGGCGATTTTCTCCAAAATTGATGTTCCCCATTCGATCTGGCTGATGTCGCAGTCCCTTAAATTTGAAATCAATATTTTAATTTTGTGGCTACTTTACATAATGCCTCTGGGATATTTTCCAAATTAAAAATAAGAAATTGCTTCATCGTTTCTGATGTAATTTTGTTGTTTGATACTGTGAGGGACGTTTAAGATAATAGTGCAGGCCTCATGTTCGTTAAATACCTTAATTTTTCAGAAAATTGCAATAATTCAAATTGTTTTTGGCGTCTTCTTACAACTACAATTATGAAGATAGAGATTTTTTTCCCTTAATGAAGTCAGTTCCTTAAAGAGAGATGCTACAATTTTTCGAAAATTTGAGTACTTTTCGCGTAATTTTGCGTGAAAATACGAGTGAAAAAGTACTTACTGTTTTAGCACCACTGGTTTCCTCTGATTTTCGTCGTATGTTGCAATTTGTGAGTCTAAGTAAAAGAACGTCCAGTGTGCGAGGAGTCATCACGTTTCCCTCCTTCACTTCTGGACGAACGTAGAATACCGCTGTGAGATGAGGCTCAGCTTTGTGCATTATAATTATCTTTTAACTTTCTTTTCAGATAACTCTTAATTATAAATTAATTAACTCGGCCATTGTCAAATAAATTTTTGAAGCGCGCAAGTTTAATACTAGAGGTAACAAAAGAAGCTTTAAAACGTCAACTTTTAAAAACACCGATAGCTTTTGGTCGATGTTTTATTAACTTCGATATTAGGGAGTTTATGTACGCCATAGCAGACAGCGCTATCGATCTTCTTCGCATGTGATGATGCCCTGAAGTGATGCGAAACTTGATCTGCGCATGCGCAGAAAACCGATAGAGCTTCAACGTTCGAGGGTGCACAAAGCCCCTATTTTAATTCTGAACATCCACGTGTAGTAACAGAGACGTTTTGTAATGCTAGATTCCGCATCACTAGTGGGGCCTTGCCGGTCTAGTTTGTAAGTCCCGTACCAATGCCACTCGTAAACCCCTCAGGGCTTAGTGCGGATTTAGCGAGAACGAGCTTGATTTCCGTTGAAATACTGCGGCCAAAGTAAGAACAATGGGGCCCGTCCAATGTACCATTCTCAAACGTATTCAATGCGGAAGCGATGAATTAAGTAACTACTCCCCCGGCTCGATGACGTAACACCACAAAAACCCTTAACAGCGGAGGATGATGCTTTCTCATCTACTACGTACTTACGTAGTGAAGGGAAATGAATTGTTATGCTGCATCAGTATGTGGCGCTTTTTCGACACAAAAACTACGTCTATGATTCGGAAGAAATATATAAATCTCACTTCTATAAGTAGTAACATAGTAGTTCTAACACTTTTTAGGTCCAGAATCCACTGTTGGTTGGTCATTGAAAAATTACTTTACGGCAAAATGTTATTCAGTCCGTCCGTGAACAACACTAGAGCGCATAAATCGTTTTTCTTCAACATTGTCCCCAGCGGATGCAATCGAAATAAAGGCCATGGTAGTTTGAAAAAAGGTTAATTTTTCAGAGTAAAACACACACACACAAACATAAACAAACAAACACACACAAACAAACAAACACACACACAAACATAAACAAACAAACACACACAAACATAAACAAACACACACACAAACATAAACAAACAAACACAAACACACACACGCAAAAACAAACACACACACACACACACACACACTAATCAGTGTTTCCAAGTTCCATGCGTTCCTCGTTATATAGTGTCTCGCTTTCATTTGACTCACCCTCACAGTTCCATCTGATAAATATGTGGTAAACGCCGTCCATTTACTCTCGGAATCAGTGCGAGGACATAAAACTAAAACACCAAATTACGCAACATTTGCTAATGCTCACACATTCAGACAAAGCACGCAATTATCAACATTTTGCATTATTAACGCATCGCGCTCCCAGCGTCTGTTTCCGGAGCCACTTACTTGAAAACCGCCAACACGCGGCGACTGCATTTAGTGCCAACAATGTCGATGCTGCGCCATCTGGGCGAAACGTCTCCAACTGTTTGCTGCGACATGAGAGGGGCTAATTTCGTGGTCACAATAAATGCAACGCTAATGTTTTTGAAACTACTAATAGTTCCCTTACGTCATTTGTGACCTACGAGTGACGGGAATGAATAAATTCAGCAAATATATTTGCTATAATAGTAGTTCATGCAATTAGTTAATAATGTTAAGCTTTATTGCATGAGTACATGTTTTGAAAACGAGCAAAACGAACTTTAGGAACGAGTTTTCAAATTTGTACGAATGTAATAAAGCAACATTATAAACGAGTTGCATTCTATGTTTTTGTACAACATTCAAACATAATTTTGCAAAACCGCTTCCCTGTGACGACTCGGGTATTTGACATCGTGCGAGTAAACGGTGGTCGGCTGTTCCGTTTAGCTCTACCTCCCCCCGATTCTCTCGCTACGATTGTCTGAATGTGTGATGACGCAATCATTCGTGACAAATATAATTCGTCATCATTTGAGCCGTAAAATGCCCGATTATGAACGATTTCTTTAAACAGAAAAGGTTCTTTTATAATGCTGGAATGCAAAAAACGTTATTTCAAATGGGTCAGATAAGTATGTCAATTTATAAATGGAAGTTTTAATTCTAAAATCCATTTTGAATTAATGACACAGGCGCACACAAAAAAAGTGTCAAACCCAGAGACTTGACACATGTTTCTCTATGTATGTTGACGCTCTAAATCCTTATGTGAAACCGGTATTGCACCATCACCATTCAGTTTTTCTGGATTTAAAAAATAACTGGAAGATGGCGGCCTAATTCTGGCTTTACATTCCGATTCAGCGCATCAGCACACACAGGGAAACATGGGTCAAGTACTTGGGTCTGATAACTTTTTTGTGTTTGTTGCGTGTGCCTGTGTGACGAATATCGTTTGCCTCGTCTACATGTAGTCTTTGTTGTTGATTGGAGATTATGTAATGCAAATGGTCGCTTCCAAGAAAACTACGAAGTCAGCTAATTTCTAATTAATGTACTTTTTCATATTATTAGTAGTTATTTGGAAGATATGACTTAAAACTATTAAAATATATCCATGTTCATTTTCTGCTTATTCGATTTCGAAGAAATATTACCTTATTATTTAGCACTTCTTGAAAATATTAATAGTGCTCCGGCTTTGATCGTTGTGGAAGCGGCAATGTTAACAGCTCAGAACGTTTTTCTGAACATTACAAGTTCAACAATAACAACGATTTTCTGAATAACGTTAAATGAGAACTAAATAAAACATGATCGTCTTGTAATACAAATAAATGCTTATTTAGCTTTAAGCAATCGTCAGATTTGGAATATTCTGTTTAGAAATGAATTATTATTATATGAAATGATATATTTAATTTTTTTTCATATGAAATTATTTTTCATATAATTCGCACGGCTACCGAAACTAGGGACTGAACAGTTCACTAACGATCGAAGCTTTTTTAATTGGTTGTGGTCGAAAAATTTATTTTACGGACCATAGTCCGCAAAGCCCCAACTTAGAGACTAGTGTCAATAAATGTTTTTTCTATCTACAATAACTGACGCGAGCAACCCTGTCAGTTGCTTTTACACAGCCACTAGCAAAAGCAGTGCATTCTGGGAACGCATGGCGTGCTATACGTGAGACAATACTCAAGTGTTCAGATGAATCGGTGAATGCAAAAAAGAAAGCGAAATACTTGTCTCTTACTGCTTTACCTACTACTGACCTTGATGTATCATTAAGTGATTTGTATCTTTGAATTAAAATAAAATCAAAGTAAGCCCGTCTAATAAATAGTGTATAATACTTTGAGTAAAAGTGATTTTTATTTGCCATTCGTATCATAAAAAAACTTATTTTGTTCCATTTTTATTTTACAGATATAAATTTCTATTACACACAGACACTTTTTACATAAGTGTTTATTCTTATTTTCGACAAATAACGCTCATGTGAGTCATTGCATTCTTATCAAATGAATGAGGAGTCACATTTTCTTTATTTAGGGGAAAAAACCGACATTTCAATCTTAAATTTAAGGAAATGTAATTACCTTCCTCATAAAACACGACTAAAAAATCTGTTATCGAACTTAGAAATTCATTGCTGTGTAAATTATGTTTTACGTGCTTATTATACGTTTTAAATAACTGAAGATTTTTTAAAATTTCACATACATTTTACTGATAAATATATTGTATTAACACTCGATCTTTCTCCACTTTGTTTCTCATTATTTGCACAATATTCTGTCAGCTGCAGAAAATATACGTCTACTCCCTGTTTGCTTATCTCTTTTTTCATAAAAATGCTTTCTTATCCTGAAAACTGTAAATCAAAACTCCTCAGACCTTTGTACTCAACTTCTAGTGTGTTTTTCTTTAACACTTTTCGTATGAAAGAAATGATTTGTGGGATCTGGGGCGAGATCACCCAAGAGAAAAAACGAGGAAGAGGACACTAAATTCTTTGTTGCTAAGGAATACAAGGGAATAATCCAAAAGGGAAAAGTCAGGTTAAACTTCCCCAGTTAATAATGCGTACCGTATAATTGCATTGAAGATCACAGATAGTTTAGAAAGAGATTCCATTCATCATACGAAAGTATGTAAGTAGTGATCATCAAAGTACTATTCTCACAAGGAAAAACGGGGTATCTACACAAAATCAAGTTTTGAGAAAAACGAGGTTAACTTTGGTAATCTGTCCTAACGTTGAACGTAACAATTTTTCGCACTAGTTAGATAGCTATGTCGAATTCAGCCGTTTTCTGGAAGGAACTTCTAGCGGTCGTCTGCTCTGATCGGTAGTTTTCTGTGATTTCTCCGATCAACACCAGGCGAATGCCGGATAAGCACCATAACAAACGGTCCACAGACCGCGCGCAATCATTCCTTCCTCTTCCTACCCTCACCCTTTACACAACCTACACTAACATGCACTACACTACCACACATGCCGGGAGACCGATCTGGAGCTTACAGCTTGTCCCGGCTGCGGCGGTGTCCCGCGGGTGGGAGATACCTGGTTAAGGGAAACCCTACTAGCCGACGGTAGGTCGGCGCCGGATCTCGCCATCCAGCGGGGGAAGATCACAGTCACCTCACGAGGAAAAAACGCACACTACACTTACGGGACTAAGGACTTAAGCGGACGACGCGCCCGGAATCTGCAATCAAGGGGCGTCGACGGTGCAACGGTTAGCGTACCGGACTGTTACACCCAAGTTCGCGAGATCAAACCCCATCCATCCGGGGAAATAAAGCCGGCTGTCCCATATAAAAGATACTCACTCCTAAATGAAGCCTCTGAGCAAAATTCAAATCGCCTGTTTCATCGCCCTAGTAATACCATTTTTCTCCGCTAGTTGTTTAAAGGAGGGTAGCGAAATTTGCGTGGTCAGACGAAAGAGGAGGCCTCATGACCCGAGTCTCGCCACGTAAAATAAGGCAAACATTCGATTCAATAAAAAATCAATAAAAATCAATCAATAATAAAAAATCAATAAAAATCAATTAAAGTAAAAATTATCAATCAAAATCAATTAAATTAAGTCAGTAAAAATCAAATCAATAAAAAACAATAAGTCAAAAAATTCAATCAATAACTCGTTTCGTGTGAGGATATTGCGCGCGGGCCGCACTGTGCCCAATCGCTGCGGAGCCCTCCCTCACGCGGCGCGACGCAGACAGGCGAAGTGGTCTCCTCGGCAAAGTTGGACGCGGACAAATAGACGGCGCGCGCCGCTTTCACCTCGGTTTCTCTTTGGTTTCTCTTCGCCCACGGCCCTCACGGGGAATCCCCCGCCGATATATCGCTTCCGCTCGACTGCGCTCGCTTCGACCTCTCGACGTCCGTCGCGGTTGCCTTCCTCCCGACTAAGGAGCGCGATATATCGCTGCACACGCCCCCCGGCCGACGCATTTATCTGTAAAGTGGACTACATTGCGTTTGATGCCCTCACAAGGTGTTATTTGGGTAAAGGAAAATAATCGTTCAATCCCTACTACTGTGAAATAAATGAATGTAGGAAGGGCTGCCAAGTACTTTGGTGACACCGGCTCAGAGGATCGATTGACCTAAATGCAGTGCCTCTGGCGGTGGCAGGATTTTCGACACGAGTTAGATATCTAGGTCTCGAGTCTAGCCGCAGGCTGGAGGAGAATTCTAGGTGCCGGCTGCTTTGATTGGTAATTTGTGTACGCAAGCTTCCGCGGCTCGAATCCATGAATTCTCGGCTATCCGGGATTGTCCCCCGGATAGCCGAGAATTCTTGATTGGTAATTGTAAATTATTTCTGCAATTAACACCAGGAGGATGCTCGACCTGTAGCTTAACAAACGGGTCACGGGCCATGCGCGAACTTTTCTTCATTTCGCTCTTTCCTCACTCCTTACATACACACACACACTAGCACGTACTACACTACCCACATTCCAGGAGACCGGTCGGGAGCTCACAGCTTGTCCCGGCTGCGGCGGTGTCCCGCTGGTGAGAGGTACCTGGTTGCTGATGGCCTCTGATATGGTTTCATGGCTGCTCTCTCCAATTCGATTTTACTTCTTTTAATGAGACGGCGGATATGAAATCCACCTAACCTTCAATTCTTTGGACTGGATGAAAGTTTTTTGGCGTTATCTTTTCAGAAGACTTGGAAGAAGTCAGGTTTTATCGACTTGACTCCTGACACGCGAGTTTGGGTTATGCTCGGAATCTGAACCATCGCTCACCCAAAACCCAATGTCGGAAGATTTTAATTGTTTTCTTTCATTGTCTGAAGAAGTGCAGGAAAGCGAGGTTTTAAGCTCCTAAAACAAACAATGCATCATACTTGCCGAAATAACATATCAAATCTACACAAGAAAATGGAGGTTCGTTACCAAGATATAACTATTGAAAGAACTAAAACAGAAAATGATTTGGATGCTTTTTTCACCCAAGAGACAGTAATACAACTATTTCTGATTTAAAAAGTCTTAACCGGATTCTGCACCAAAAGACAAGATAAAAACGGACACAAACATTCACGAACTAGGTTTTCAAGTCATATTGTAATTACTAGTATTCAAATGAAAAATTTAATTTTAGAAATATATTGTAAATAACATAAAAACATCCCTGTCCAGAAAATAGAAATTCTGTAAAATTAAAGTCAGCAGAATGAAAGGTGCCAAACATATTAGATAAAGAAAACAATATCACGGAAGTAACTTATTGAGCGAATGTTAAATACAAGAATAACTAAAACAATAAACCATTACGTACTGAAAGGAAAACGTGAAAACGAAAGACCAAAGAAATAATGGCGAGATCAGGACTGAGAAAATGGTACTGGCCAGACAGCCCAATCCCTGAGTAAGATGCTGTTGATTCAGTAATTTAGATTGCCCTGCCCGACTTGTCGATTGTTACACTGACTAAACAAATTAATTTAATGGAGCTAATAAAATAAGTATTGCATTCAGAGAATTTTTAAACTAGTGATGCTGCGATAGCACACACTTCCTCGAATGCTTTTGAACTTTTGCAACATTCGAAAAGTTTGGAGTTCAACGAAAAAGATACCTACGACGATTTTATCACGCCTTATACGAGGAAAAATGTAAAACAGTATTGTGGTGATGTTAATGAAACTTCTAAAAACAAATTCTCAAACATCAACCAGAATTTACACAAAACGATATTTTTTTAAATAAAAAAGTGTACATAAACTTTTTTAACGAGATAATTTTTAACAGATTTTAATTACAAAAATATAACAATATTGTAATGTGTTTGCAATGTTAACTTCTTCCAATTTCCTAAAATACATTCGTCGCCGAAAATGAGACCAGCCCTTCAATGACGGCGGACGGGCGGCCATTCTAAGCCTGAAACGCATGGCGGTGTCGTTTACTGAATGTGCTGAGTGTTGCTGAGATTTAATGGTATCCATGCGTGTCGTGTGTACCTTTAAAAATAAACCAACAAAACGAGTGAATCCACACCGAGAAAATGGCGTGAACGTGGAGATGAGAAGATGTGAGAGTGGCGTACATAACCAAGATCGAAAAATCTGAACAAGCACGAGCTCCACATAACCAGCAGGCAAAATCAATATTTTAAAATTATAGAAATGGATGGAAGGAGAATTTTAAACAAGTGAAGTGATAATTGAGCCAAAACAAAAACAAAACAAAAACAAAATTATTTTATTTGTGTGATTGTATCTTGTTGTTAATGGTGCAGTTAATGAAATTATTTACAAATATCTCGTAAAAGGGCAATCATGCACGAGTAAACACAGGGACTTTGCAAAGAGAGAGAGAAAAGAAAAAGGAAAGATAAATACGTAAATCACCCGCTCACATGATTGAAATTGTCGTAACTGCTACATCAAAACCTTTCCAAGTCACCTTGATGGAAGAGACATATTTCGAGAACTTGAAAGCTGTAGCAGATTTAATAGTAAACCCTAGAAATATGCAAATTTCACAATCACAGTGGTTTAGAATTACAAAGAATCAGTCAGGAATTGTGAAAAAAATCAAGACATCTCAGTGATACAGAAATTTGCAAAGACATTTGAGTGATAAAAAAATGATGTTCTTCTACAAAAAAACAACAGATTCCTCAACTGAACTGTAACAGCTATGTTTCCAAAGAAAAATAAATTGACTTGACATGTTACCTTTTCCACAGGCTCAAAATAGAGCATTTTATGAAAAATTATTTCAGCAACAGTAATGGTTAACAATCTGAAATATTGCAAATATTGAAATGATTGTATCTTATCCTTTTGGGTTTAATATTTTTAAAGTGAGTAATTTAGTTCTTATTAAAATTAGTACATTATTCTCGTAAAACCTTCACTTAGGTCCTTTCCCATCTTTCAGTTTTCATAATATTGCGATCGAATAATATTGGATATTATAATATGCACATTATGTACATATAGTTTGTTCATGAAATGACGTCTTTCATGTCCATGTTTTCATAATATGCAATAAAAAAACATCTTTTGGCATCCAAAAAAATGTAATTTTTGGCACTTATTTATTTCAAAGATACAAAAACTCAGGAATAACACTACAATACTTTAAATATATTTCCAAACAATTCTTCGCAAATTCTGCAATATATCAGCACAATACTGCAGTGTATATGAAGTATTTACTATGCGGCTACAGAGAGCGACAGTTCTTTACACTCCAAGAACATCAAAGAAAGTGGCTCTTCCATTACGAAACACGAAAATAGAACATATTTCAGTAACGATGACCTCTTTCTTGGAGCCTTGCTCTCGCATGATGTTAGCTGAGTCATAAACAGTCCACACCGAGTATGAGAATTCTGTCGGTACGCCCAGTACGATAACAGTACAATTAATCATGTCCATATATCAACCCTTATCTGCCTAGCGTGCCCGTATTGGTACGCTGTGAGAAGATGTTGATCGTTCAAACTTTCATCTCAAAATGTTTCAGTAATGCTATCAGAATTTCATGTTTTCCATAACATCCTAAAAGGTGTCACCTTGTGTATTTCAAACTCTTGAGAGAAAAACACATTTTAATTACTTTTTAAAAGTATATAATGATATAAAGACTTTTTAAAAAAATAATTCAGACAGATAAGGGTTGCTTAGGAATTTTTTTCCGAGTTCATTGGAATCTAACAAACCCTCCAAGGCCGGATACTGCAGTTTTCTTTCATATGTGTACGTAAGCTCCCGCGGCTCGAATCCATGAATTCTCGGCTATCCGGGAGACGCCGCGTCGTTGGCTGGGGTGCCGACATTTCGCCCGACATTTCCCGACATAGCCGAGAATTCAAGTTTTCTTTCATATTCCACACGAATTGCAAAAATTAGCAATAGAGATTCACGCATTTGATATTGTGTTTGTATGCCCTCTTGTCCCACTGTGCGGTTGGAACATTGTAATTTAAGGGCTATTTGCCAGAAAGGGATTATCGGCTCTCGGGAATTGGTTGTATGGCATCGCGAAATATCTGTATTCCGCTTTATCGTCTCTGTATTTGCAGGAATTGGTTTCTGATGCATCAAATCAGATTATTTTCGTTGTTGCTTCGTACGATTGAATCTGGATCCATTTTAGGAGAAACGAGAGAACCAAAAGTTGCACTGAGTCCAGCGGGGACTGTGAATTGCGCTTGTTTCATGAAAAAATATTAAATGCGAAAAAATGTGTGAGGTGGTTAGAATCAGAACGAACTCACTCAGTCCGTGTTTTGTAGAAAAAAAAATAGAATATATCAAAAATATTTGTAAGTTTTCGTCCAGGCAACTTTTAGGCAGCTATTTTGACAATAATTCGCAACACACATTATTTGCAACAGACCTGTTTTCACTTAATTTAGTTTAAAGCCTTTTTTGTTAAAGTCTTATATTAATTACAAAAGTCACTTATTGTCTCAAAAGGAGACATTCTTTTCCTCTTCATCAGGAGTAATTTCATGAAAGAAATTACTGTTACATCATCGATCAACTTTAAGATTGTCTAAATGTATAAATAATTTTCAATTGTTTAATTTAAATATTTTTAGTCAAACTTATATAGAAAAATTGAAATTGTCTATACCTTGTACAAATGAACTCGCCTAAGAATATATTATTTCAATTTTAAAATTGCATAGATAATTCATATTCAAAAATCATTTATTTACTATTAGGCCGCATTTTGAGTGTGTCTTCTTCAAAAGCAGCAAAACAGAACATAACAGTTCACACTATGCTCAAAAGACAAAAGTCATTGGAGGAGAATAAGCAAATATACAGACGACAGTACTATCGTATGCAAAAGAGAGGGCAGTGCATTAACAGAGCTTTCATTCGTATTTAAGTGATTCATACGAGAAGGATTTTGACGTGAATGTGGCCGCACGACGAGAATTAAAAGACTTTAAATGTGGAATGGTAGACGCATAGGACACTCCATTTTCGAAATCGTTAAGAGAATTCATTTTTTCTAGATCTCCAAAAGTGTCACGAGTGTGCCGAGAATAATTTTGAGGCATTATCTCTCGACACGGACACCGCAGTGGGCGACGCACTTCACATAATGATCGAAAACAGCGGCGTTCGCGCAGAGTTGTCGGTGCAAACAGTCGAGCAACACCGCAGAAATCAATATGGCACGTACAACGCACGTGTCCTTTAGGAGTGTGCGGCGAGAATTGATTTCAATGGCCCCAGATCTTTTGCCTTTGCTAAGAGCACGACATGGCATGCAGCGCCTCACGGAGACCATTTCGATTGAATCGTAGAGGGCTCGAAAGCCGTGGATTGGTCAGATGAGTCCCGATTTCAGTTGGTGCGAGCTGATGGAAGGGTTTGAGAGTGGCGCGGACCCCACGAAGCCACGGGCTCCTGTTGTTCACAAGGCACTGTGCAGTCTGGGGATTGCTCTGCAATGGCGTTGGCTACTTTTGCATCGAATGAACTGGGTCCGCTGTCCAACTGAACCGATCATCGACTAGAAATGGTTATGTGCATTTACTTGGAGACAATTTGCAGCTATTCATAGACTTCATGTTATCAAACAACGATGGGTTTTTTATGAATAAAAATGCGCCATGTCACAGGGGCACAAATGCACGCGATTGGTTTGAAACAAATTCTGGACAATTTCAGCAAATAATTTGGCCACCCTGATAGCCGGACATTAATCCCAAAGAACATTTATGGAACATAATCGAGAGGTCGGTTCGTGAAAAAAATTCTTCACAAACTACCCTTTCGCAATTACGGCCCGCTATAGAGCCAGCATGGATCAGTGTTTTTGCAAAGGGCTTTGAACGACTTGTTGAGTTCTTCCATGTCGCACTGCCTCACTTCTCCGTGCAACAGAAGACGAGACACGATACGACATTAGAAAGTATCCCATGTCTTTTTGTCATCTCGGTGCATTCTCACACGTTTGGTGTCTTCAAGGTTCATTTAATTTCTGGAACGAATCTTGTTTGGCTTGTAACTACACGAAATTATTCTCAAAATATCAACAGTACAGATCGGCAACTGTAGTGCCTTCGACAGGGAGATCCTAAGATTTGAGTCACTATTGTTTTGACACTAGTTATACAGGTCGTGCTCACCCGCCGACTTGTTGAGGAATCAAGCGGTCGGCTGCTCTGATCGGAAGTTTTCCGGGGTTTCTCCGATCAACACCAGGCGAATGCCAGAGCAGTGCCCTAACATACGGGCCACGGACCGCCCCTTCCTCTTACTTGTCCTCTCTTCACCCCCCACACACATTGACACGCACTACACTACCACACATGTCGGGAGCTTCGAGTATGTCCCGGCTAGTGGCGGTGCACCGCTGGTGGGAGATACCTTGTTGGGGAAAAGCCCGCAAGCCGATGCAGATCTGTGCCGAATCTCTCCATCAAGCGTGGGAGAACTACCGCCGCACTTCCGAAGTAAGGACCTCGGCAATTGTCGTACCCGGAGTCAGTGCCCAATTGATCAATCACTAGATGTCTGGGGCGCTGCCGGGAGGAGAACTCGTGTGGGCGCCTGCCTCGGTCGTCACCGCGCTGGCAGCGATCGATAAATGCCCCGCGATGAATGACCGAAATGAAAATGTCGCTGTAGATGAACAAAAGCCCGACTGCTACACAAGAAAATTAGTGAACAAGGGAAGCTTTATTATTGCATCCATGAAAATGGTTTAATCAGTTTTATTGCAATATACATCCTTCAACTCCGGCCACTCTTTGAAATTTGCGACTCGCTCGAGTGATATTTTGGAAGTGACAGAGTTGAAGCCTAGTTAGTCCTGGCAAATGGTATCCTATAGAGAAGAATATACGGGAATTTTTTCTCGCAAATTATTTTGGTTGCGGGAGGATAAATTTGAATTTGAGGATCGCCACCTCAAGAAATGTGGGCCTCACAGAGAAACTCGAGGAAGGAAAGAAAGGGAATAAAGCTGAAACAAAATTTTGACTTTCTTTCGCTTTTTCCTTACATATCGAAAACTTTATACTTAAGATATTTGTAGTGAAAATGTAAGTATACAAAATTATCTACAAGATGCGTATTTAAACATTAATGTTCCAACACTTCTCTTAGGCGCTAGAGCATGCTGAAAGACTTCTTTTTTTGCAAGCTGTCTAAAACGGAAAAAAGCTGACTCTACTAAAAAGCAGCTACTAAGCCCTATTATCTCGTGCGGCATTCAAATTTCATTACACAATGCTTGAAAACAACAAGGGATTAAAGTATAAGGCAGAACTGAGAATGACGTATGCATTTTACTTGCTCGCTACAGAATAGAGAGAAAGTGATGTAATGCTGCGATAAAAATGGGGTATTTTCGGCAGAAAAACATTCTCACAAGGCCCTGCTGACGACAAAGTGGATAAATTTAGTTGCCAAATTTAGAAAAATTATCCTCTAAACACGTGATGTAGCCAGAATCTATGTTTTGTGAGTTCTTGCTACCAAACAATCCAATGACGGCAAAACGTTCGTCCGTCTGTCCGTCCGTCCGTCCGTCCGTCCGTCCGTCAAAATGCTAGCGGCTAAATCGTTCAGCAGATTTTCTCCAAAATTTATGTTCCCTAAACTATTTGGCTGATCGATCCTGCCCCTTGAGGGGGTTTGGGGTGAACTTTCCATGAAAAAATACATTTTCAAAATTTTCAAAACAATAATACTTCACCGTTTATGGGTAAATTTTGTTGTAGAATAGTGTAAAAGACATTTAAGAGAATGGTGTATGTCTCATGTTCGTTGAAAACCCTAATTTTTCGAAAATTGCAAAATTGCAAATTTTTTTTCGGTGTCTTCCTATAACTAAAGTATTACAGATAATATCCACTTGTACGATGGTATTTTCAAGCGTAATATCCTTTAGCGCGGTCTTCAGCTATTGTAGGAGGACACTCTGATCTAAAATATTTATCTTTCATCACGCCACAATTGTATCGATTATTTTTAAAATTCCGCAAGTAAGGAATTCTAAAGTTACGCAAAAACCATAAAAAACAGAAAAATTGAGTTTTTAGAGAACTTTTTTGCTTTTTTGTTTAAATGTCTGATGCATAATTGAGAATGACATGGACAATGTACTTTACTTGTATCAATAGTATAGTAGTTGCAGGACATATTTAAGTTATTAGAGTACAGAGTAGTTACAGTATTTCAAGAACTAACCAGAAATATTTTACCTAAGAATGTAAATAAAGACAAATTGCTGGCTCAATTTGTAATTTGACATTAATATATTATGTGAAATGACTCTGTGCATCTACATCAAACATGATTCATATGACAAACAGTTGCTTGAAATATGTGTTTCTGTGATAGTAGATAGAAATATTTCCGTATTGAACATTCCTCATAACCAATCTTTGTCAGTGATATCCCAATCATACACACTGTATACATACACACATAGATACATACACACAGTCGTACATACCTCGCAAGTGAATGATTTACAGTTTCAAAAGCTAGCCAAACCATTGTTGTTCACGCGGAAGATATTCTATTAACCTTATTTTCATGATTTGCACATGGAACAATGCATCTATTCTGCAGCTTCTACTTCCTGACGAAAAGCGAAAATACGAAGGAGTGACTTACGGGGTTTTAAAAATAACCGATTCAGCTATTTTCACTCAGCTCCATTAGGTCCAGCGCAAACTGCCTCCGGGCACATGTCGCTTCGTGGATCCATCCATCCATTAGCGCCAACTTGTCGACGGCCAGTTACAAGGCAGCCAATTACAACGCAGGGTGCGACCCTCCTCGGCGAGGGGGCAGAAGCACATCGCGTTACCTGGCCTTATTAAGAGGTTGCGATCAAACTCCGCAGCTCGGTTCCGGCGAGAGACAGCTTGACGTGAAGGACGTGGACGTCAATTAAGTAACAGTCAGCCTAAATAGATATTAATGAAAGAAGTTTGATAAGAAAATCGTAATGGAAAAGGTGTCATTCAAATAATTTTTGTGGAGATTTCGAAGGTTTCCTCTACATTAAAAAACTGCAAAGTATATCAACTTTTCCAAATATCTGCACATCATTAATTACTAATATCAAAGTTAATAACTTCGTGCATAAAAATTGCTCGAAGCAATGTTAAACTTCTGCAAATTATCCAAAATAATATTTTAAGAAAACACCAAAACACCATGGTACATTCTGAACCCTCAAATATGAAGAACTCAAGGTAGAACCTTTAGAGTATTCATACAAAAAATATCAAAACTATTTTAATTCTGAATTAAAATCCTAGGCTGCGTAGTTCTATTTTCAGAAAACTTTATGTATTTTCAAAAACTGCAAATCATATAAATTTTACAAAATTGAAGATTGAATTTTTTGTTTCAAATAAAACCTACTTTAAAAATATGCTTTTTTAAAATTGTATACAGTTTAATGTAGAATTTTTGAAAAAGTAGTTTTTGCGTAATTTTTTATATTTATACATTTTTTTATATTTTTGCAATGTGTAAAAATATAAATGTTCTCAAAAACCCGCTTTAAATTTTTTCTTCAATTTTTTTCACACATAGAATAAGAAACGTATGAAAGAATTATTAATTTTTGTTGAATTTCCTAAATTTTCGAAAATTGGTAATTGAGGAATAACGCGAAATAATTCTTCACTGTTGTAGCACCACTAGTTCCCCATGTAAATGAATACAGAGTCTTTCCTTTCGGAATTTTTGAATTTCCGATCGAAGTACTCTTGCAAATGCCTAGTAAGTGTATCAAATATTTTTTTTGCTGCGCCTACAGTTTTAGGCTCATAAACATGGCAAACTCTACTTCGAAACGCGACGATTTAACCAATTCCAATTCTGCCGCAAATTAAGCTTTCCATGAGCGCCGCATGGGGTCGTCTTTTAGCACGAGCAGGAGCGGATTTACGCTAACAAAATGATCAAGTATTTGAAAATTAATGAATTAACAGGCTGATAATATCACCTACTGTATGGTTGTGATAAGTAAAAATAACCGATGTTTACATATTCAGACGTCATGCAATTAAGGTTTAATTACAATTACCGAAAATGAGTCATGTTACATCCAAACAATTTTTCACATTATAAATTTTTCAAATTGTACATATTTAAATACATGTTAATTTGATAGTACGTTTGAATACGTATTTTGTTCATATTTTCGAATGTTAAATGTAGACATCTGGATAATTTTAAGACTTGAAGGTAGAACGTATCACTACAAAAAAGTGATTAATTTATATTTCGTTGTACATAAAAATATATGATGTTAAATGTAATTGAATTCCCGCAGAAAAACTTGAATACACATTGTTTATTCATTACTTTATATTTAATTTTAGTCAAAAATATAACTGTCCAATTTTTTGAACACAAACTATACTTATTATATAAAACGTTTTCCTGGGTTATTATAAGAAAAAAATGTTTGCGTGCCTACAGGTGACAAAGTTGTTAATCCGCTTCTGAGTACGAGAATTCCGATAAGAAAAGTCTTCATTAATGTAATTAAACACTCTCTGATCTCTGTAGCTCTTTGAAACGTCTGTACTCAGAACAAGTCTCGGGCAACTATTAAATAATTCACATATGTTATTTAATAAGTCTCTATTTTGTGTTGCATTGTATCGTTATCACACGATTAATGGTTTTGTGTAGTCGCGATAAAATTATCTAACATTTATTTCTTTTTCAACTGACATTATTGTATATTAATGACAACATTCTTTCTCATTGTATCGTTACATTTTTTACAAACATTTCTCTGTGAAGTTTAGACAAGGTCTTTAAATTGATTTCTAGACGCACGTGAACATTAATTAATAATTCTTTGAAACAAAATCAATATCCTTTCTTAAAACATAATATGTTGAAAAAAGTGAGATAGAATCAGCGGCAAAGATTACAGGCCCATCTCGCGATAAAAACGCGCCCTACAATTACGGCACTAATCGCCTTAGCAGTAGACGCTCCCCAACACACTAATCAATCATTCAATCAATCAATCAATCAATCAAATCAAACACTCGGGGATCATCCGAGGTCATTCCGGTGGAAAGCAGAACCACCGGCACAGTGCGCGTAGGCGCTTCCACTGACTTTACACAACCGTAGCAAATCAATACATCTAAAAGTATAGAGATGAAAGCAACTATATTCTCCCCGCGCACCGCATTTACTCCTTTTGTAATTAGTGGAACGTTTTATTTAGATTGACCGTGCGTTTGCGCTTAAAAATAGGAATGGGTGCACTGGAAACATTTCCAATATAGCCAGAAATTCTTGGTTATATATCATGATCTCATATTTCCTTGATATAAAACGCAAAGTAATACTTAAAAAAAAGCTGGATTATTTTTGTAAATAACAGTTAATTAGCACATACGAGTGTATTTAAGAAAAATTAGAAATGACTATTCCACTTATGAGTTAATAGATGCAATCCGGCGAAGAGCGTTTTATTATAAGTTGGTTATAAACCAATCATGAACCCATAAAATCGAAAAGTAACTTGTACTACTATTCGCCATCATTTTACCGCAAATGACGTTCAACTGTTTTTTAAGATAAATAAATGTTCCCTCAATGACAAACTGCAATAATCAACATACTAGTATGTGAAACAAACCACAAGAAATATTTTTTCGCTACTTTTAACAAACTATTTAAACTATTTACGACTTTCATGGGTGAAATTTTCCACCCGTCGCTAAGCGACTTGCCAACTTGGCGATAAGTTTCAAAGCACTATTCAAATAATTTATGTGAACAAAACTGCTGTGTTGTTTGTTGGAACAGCAACACATTGTAAAACAGAATTACAAATATTCGTTCACCGTATCATACTTACGCACATGCGTTCCCGATACATAATTAGTCTCTTATTTAAATAGCCGAAAATTAGCTGATAAATTCGCCCAAATATGTTCCTGATACCCTCAGCATTGCAGGTGCAGAAGAGATAATTTTGAAAATTTTATTCTCCTCGTTTAATGAAACGTCCTGTGTTCTTTTCCCAAATACAACTACAAAATGTTTTTTTTTAAATAGTGTCTCGTGTTTATTACATTCCGGTAAACAAATCCAAACACACGTAAATTGCTAAAAATAGTAACCTCTACAAACCACATCGCCAAATGTTTACTAAACCTCAATCGATATTCGCATCTATGTGACTACCAACCAAAACAAACCCACCCCTTCCCTCCGATTTAATAGCACTCAATTGCGGATGATTATTTTATGATCACTGGCTGAGCCAACTGGCTTAAACAGTATTGTGGAAATATTCTTTTCACAAAATACATTATTATATTAATTAATTCCGTCATTGGGTTTTAATACCAAATATTAATCCCGGCATTTGTATCAAATGATTTTGGAGATTTCACTTGAAATTAAAAATATAAAAAACCTACCGCACGATATGAAAATGTGTCCTCGTGCTCAATGTTTTAAAAAGTCAGAGGAAAGCTTGCGTTTAAAGAAGGTATTTTTAAACATTTACTCCAAACTCCACATATTGAAACTGGTCAACAATGACCATGTAGAGATTCTTAAAGCTAGGTTAAAATACAATTTATGCCTATCCTGAATACTGTGCTATGTATTACGATTAAATAAAACTTTATGACGAGTTTCTTACACAGTCATACTAGTTTAAATAGATCAGTTCTTTTTTACCTTTCTAGTTGTGTTTCTAATGTGGTTATCTAGTTGAATAGCTTCTACATAGACACGTTTGCACAGTCCCATTTCATCTTTGTTAGCGTATCTTCTGGTTGCCGTTGAGACACAAAGGATCCTAAGATCATGATGCAGTTCACCATTTCTAATTAATCACGGCGCAATTGCCACGCTTCACAGTACTTATTTTAAAAGGTCTGGATACATTTTATATTGATTTTTAACACAAACGTCGAGTCCTATTTCATAGAGCCATATCGATTTTAACAAATTATTGAAAATACATATTTTGTTTTGTAATGTGACGGGTCATTTAAGACTATCATATGAAATCCAAAAATATCTTAAATATTAGGTTACGTACATGTCTAGAAAAAAAAGGAACCACGAAAACGGGCACATCAATTGAGAAAATAAACAGAAGAGACAGAGGTAGGCAATGAAAATTGAACTAAAACAAATAATAAAGCACATTTTAGCAACAGGACTTGAGGGAGTGATTTCTGCACGTGAGAAAGAATTCGTGAGCAAAATAAAATTAGCGCTAGTAAAAAACAATGCATTGAGTGCCGGCAATAGGAATAAAAATAGGTTAGAACAAATTAATATTGGGTGCAGGAAGTATTAATAGGGAAAACTTTTGTGAAACGTTTAGTCAGAGAAGAAAATGAAGAAAAAAAACTTCTATCATGTACTCCCAGAAAACCCAGCAACTACAACTTATTATCTAGGTAACTATTTGTAACTCAAGAAGTAACAATGAAATTTCATAAGAAAGTAAATTTTGCAAGGAAATTTGTTTGGCGATTCATCAACCTGAGAATCTTTTCGAGCCCTTTTGTTTATAAGACATTACAACACACTTCTCGTCACAACATGGTTAAAATGAACCATGTTACAGCTAGCTACACGAGCCCATATATCAGGGTCTGTTCACCGAATTTTAAAGGTCCTTGTAAACTTTTTTATGAGACCTCTAAAAGTAAATATCATGTAAATAGCACATTATTTATTCTTCAGTAAACATTTTTTCCAAATTCATTCACTTATAACGAAAAGTTTCTACTTTCATTTTGTTCACTTCCAGTGTAGTGTCATCTTGAAACTCATATGTTACTACAAACAGTTAATTTACTATTATTTGAAGAGATGTAAAGATCAAAGGACATACGTTGGAGGATGTGATGAAGGTATATAAAGATTTTCCTGTATTCTTACATTTGAAGAGTTAAATTTTGATAAAAATGATTGAAAGATAATTTCAGAAAATTGCGTCATTTTGATAAAAATCCTTCAAAAAGTATTTGATTCAAAGCGTTTTAGATGTTCTAACTACGAAATTAAAGAGGAAATAATGGATGCTTAAGCACCCAAGTTTGCGGATTCAAAGCTGATCGAATCCATGGATTATTAAGGACCGAAACGTACTTATTAAGTCTAGCTTCGGAGGGGAGGTAATGACGGGGATAATGAGGGGAGGTAATGACTAAATTGAAAAATCCATTAACAAGTGGTGTAGCCAAAATCCATGTTTCGTGGGACGTTGATACCGAAATATCGATTGACGGCAAAACATAAGTCTGTCCGTCCGTGTGTGCTTAACGGTGGCGCTGTTCAGCTGATTTTCTTCCAAATTGATATTCCCCCATTGATGAGAATGAACGCGAGGCTTTGGGAGTTTCTAATGGATACTTTTATCATTGAAAATACTCAACACGAAGCCTCAAAAACATTTTCAAAATTTTCTCGAAAATGGCCCCAACATTTTTTGACCAACTGTCTCTGGATATGTAAAGGACGTAAGAGAAAATTGCAGTTCGATATTCGTTAAAATCTCAGATTTTTTAAAAATTGCAAAAGGGTAAATATGGGGGAGGTCTTCCAACAACTATAATATTGAAGATAGAGATTTTTTCCTTTAATAAAATCCGTTCCTTAAACACGTATCGGTAAACAAGTTCACGTTCCAACTATTCAAAAAAATTATAACTTTCGTGCAACTGCGCGCGAAATACAAGCAATTAAAAACAAATTTTAATATTTCCCCTCTCAAAGACCTCTCCAATATTTTTAGGAATAGAAGAAGGGGTGCTCAGGAGTCTCATTTTCATTGAACTCTCAACATTTTCGAAAATGGCAAGTTTAGAAGAAGAAAATGTGAGAAAGTGCGTGCTGTTGTAGTCCTTCGAAAGCCGCTAGTGTTCGCGCCCCTCGTTGAACCAAGGGCAACGCAGCCTGCCCTTGCCGCGCCGCATCCCGCGTGGCTCCGCAGCTGCGCTGTAAGGGCTACCAACTTCCGCGAACACGGCCGCAATAATGCTCCGCTGTTCCACGAAAGTTTACGAACTGCTTCCTGAGTGGAAAGCTGTAACCGGGGGGAGGGGGAGGTGCGCTGGTTCATACGACATTTCGCTTCAGTTGATTTCTTTGGCGATTCGCTGGCCGTTGTTTGTAGCTACGAGAACTGAGGAAAGTTGAAGCTTTATATGCCAGAGAAGGGTTCGGGAGGGGTTATTGAGAGAAAAAACCACTTACGCTTTTCTGCTAGTCGTATAGATTGAAAGGGAAGTCTTAGAAGTTGTGACTACAAAGAACTCAATGCCGTAGCAGAGACATATTTATAGAAAACGCATAACTTAAAAGATAAACCGTAAATTCCGTGTATACAGTCGCTGGAGACAAGTATCTACATGAAACAACGCAAACGCAGATATTCATTCATTTATTTTGGTAATATTGTACAAAATCACCAAAGTCAAAATCACTGTGTTGTTTCTAAGCAGATCTATGCAGATCACAGACGCAATTTGTTAACAGTTTACCACATCGTAATAATTTTTTTGTAAACGGAAACAAATTTAAAAATTGGCTTTAATGAAAATTTTGCCTTTTCCAAAAATGTCTTTATTGTCCCTAATCTTAAAATGGCACTCTAATGAATTATTAATTTGCACATTAACCCGTATACTCCTGTTATTCACAAAATTGGACAAATAAACACTAAAAAATATTGTTTAAATATAAAGTGTGTCTGTGTTCAAGTGAGCTTTATTTGCTTCCAAGAACTGTTCCTCACACTACAGCACTAAAGTTCTAATTTTTCTTCCTTTGCGAGGACAGAATCTACACTTACTCTTCATAATATAACGTTTTTTTTTTAAATTTAAGACTGCTTTTCACTACTAAGGTCATTTGTGACCACTGTACATAACATTGAGGGTAACGGTAACTGTATGCATATAGTCACACACTTGCATCCATAGCCCGGGCAGGGTTCGAATCCACAACCCTTCACACACGAGACAGCTAGTGCTCTTCCGCCTTAGCAAATTCGATGACCCAGACGGGCAATATAAATAGCTTACTTCATACAATAATTCAGCAACGTTAATTTACTGAATTTGGATACTCAAACTACTCTTCTTTATTTTTTTCAGATTTACATTTTTTTTAAACAAAACACTATACTTAGGAAAACGTCTTAAGATTGACTTAGTTGTAAAATCTATTTCGAGTGCGTTTCACAATTACCTAAACATTCAATATTTCTTTCAGTACTAATGACAACTTTATCTGCAGCGATAAATTCCATACGTCAACTCTTCTCTGCGATAAATTCCATACGTCATCTTGAATTCTTGATAGGCCTGAATAATCTAGCTATGAGCCTTTCCTGTGAACAATTTTGTTTTACTACTTCTTCATTCGTAATAATTTGTTTTTAATATTCAAAATCATCCAAGTTTGTACCCAACGGAAAGAAACCCCCAAAGAGTTGTGAACCAATGTGTAATGTTCGGCAATACACAAAAGTAAACCATAACAATGCTTTTTTTGTTCACAGTTCACAATATCTAAAATACAAATCGTACCGGATACAGTCCAGTTTCCCGTTTACAAAGAGTTTTCCCGTTTAATAAGCAAAGTCGTAGCACTCGCCGTTGTATGCAGTAGTTGTCCAATTTCGTACCCGACATGTGTACATTTTTCAATATTCCAAAATAACGATAGGTCCGCGCAATGTTCGTTGTATGTAGTAGATAATCGCACACAGAGAATCATCCTAACTTGCTAGTCTCGAACACATTAGCTGCCTTCAGAGTTGCCAGATGTGTTGCAAGCTCTTTCTCTATCACTACTACGAATAACCTCTCCAATTAAACACAACTTACCAACATCGAAACGAAAAATATTCTCCAAATTAAGCCAAACGACACGCGACATCCCTGGCGATTATCTTGGCTGTTCCCTTAAGTTCAAATAACTCAAATCAACCAATGATCGTCCTTTGAGCTGCTCGAAATTAAAGAGGTGGTATATTTGTGCTCTATGCTCGAAACCCTATTCTATCTATGTTTTTCTTTCTGTATGCTTATCGTTTATTTTTTTTCTCTTTTTGATATATAAAAATGAGAGATAATGTTTGTGGTTCCTTTCACTCTATGTACTTGTATATGTAAAAAAGTCGGGTTAGTTTCTGCTCAAGATAATTTGTTTTATAACTCCAAGAACCTTCTGGAACAATTTTAATTATCTCTGATTTGATGCATTCATTTCCTCTCCAAATAGCATAATAACTATTAAAATATCGGACAAATTCACTAGATGGTGTTGTAGAACGAAACTAAATAGTCCTGTCAGATGCAACCCGCAGCACAATGGTTCTTTTTTTCATCTATATAGGTAAATAACTCCCAAGCAAAGCGTTCTCGGCAACGTTGTCATATGGGAGGAATTCCCGCCGTTTTCAGCGGATTTTGAACTCGTACGGCGGAAAAACAATTAGTTTCGCGGACAGCGGAATAAACGGCGGAAAATAATAAAGACAGTGGAAAATAAGCAGTATTGCAAATCTTCACTATGAAGGCCTGGACACATATAGCGTGTTCGAGCAGAAACATTTTAAAATAATAATAAAGAACAGACAGTTTAGTCCGCATAAGTGCGTCCTTTATTATTATTATTATTATTATTATTATTATTATTATTATTATTATTATTATTATTATTTTAAAATGTTGGTGCTGGAATACGCCAATAACGACGGCTAAGAATAAGCAATTGTCCTTATCTATTTCATGCATTCATAAGCATTTGTTCTTTTCTATCCGGCACTTCATCCGGGATAAAAAAAAGACAGTTGCTTATCCTTAGTCGTAGTTGTGAGTAAGTGTGCTAGCCCTAATCATATTTTTGGAAACTGTTCTGGAATGTGGTGAATAATTACGTCGACGCTGCAGGAGTAAAACCTTTCAAAGAATTATGCATTTTGTACTTTCCTTTTTGGTTTTACCACATTCAAATGCCTAAATAGAGAGGCTTTCAGCAAAGTGAATGTGGTTAAAAATAAGCATTGAAACAAAATGAACATTGAATTATTAAACGCGATTTTGTCAGTACGTTTTGGTCTCAAAAGAGCGGGTAAATGTTCCCACCTGAAGTTTTAAAACAGATAACTCAAAAAGACAAGTATGAATGCAAGAGAACTAGTGATAATACGAACGATGATGAGTAATCAGTTTTAGTTAACCTTTATTAATAAGTTGTTTTATATGTTGCATATTTTACAGATGTATATTTTTAAAATCTCTAAATCCATGTTACTAGCAAGAATAAATAATATAATACTTATATAATGCTTGAAATCAATTATTATTATTTTGAAAATTTTCACCCAAGTAATGCATTCTATATTTTCTAAAAATTGAATTGCAGGTTCAATAAAGCCATTAAATTTCGCAATCATATTTTTGTTTTAATAGAATAACTTAATACAACATATAAATACGGAAAAATAATTTATTTTAGGTTTAGCGAATTTAGGCGGGAAATTTAAAATCAGTTCAGCGGATTTTGAAACTGAAACGATCATGGCGGAATTCCTCTAAACACATCTGGCAACACTGGTTCTCGGGCATTAAAAACTAAAATTTTGAGGTCCGTGGCCTCAAAAAAACGTTTTTCACACCGTGATGTACAAGACGAGATCATTTTGAACATTCTATGAATATGAAAGATTTGGCAGGGGCAAAAAGAGGGGGAGACAACGAGAGAGAAAGGGAGATGGAGGGCAGAAAAACGTTGTTAGTTAGATTATAATTAAGAGAATATCATTTGTATTCGACTCGGGATGAAAATAATTTCCTCTAAAAGTCTCCAAACATTTCCCCCTCTATTTATATTCCCAATGTTTTCCCCCGAAATGAACAAAGAATGCTGCTAACCTAGACTGCCTTGCAGAGCTGTTCCCACCCTTGGCATGCTCACCTCAAGCGAAGACTCATTCTACAGCCGACAGCGCCCCCGCCACGGACCACTTCACCATTGGAGCACCTCTCCGTGCCCGCTGGCGGCTTCTCTCTCGTTTTCCGCTCGGCTGACGGCAGCTCTTCCGTCATGCACGCTTTACTTAAATTCCCCACACGCCCACCACACAAGTGAAACTCTTGTATATAGTTTACACGAAATAGAATTACTAAAATCCGCCCGATTGCCTAAATCTGACTGCAGTTAAGCGTAGTCTTAGAATGCCTCGGAAGGGTTTGAATTTTGAGTGGCTCCGCAATTAAAGACCCAAACAGGTTAGAAAAATTACTTGTAAATTAAAGTTACGTGTACATTGTTTTCCAGTTGTCAGATCTCCAGTTTCTCAACACCAATCTTGTCTCCTTTTTCCATTTGACAAATGAAGGAAAACTGAACATTTTAGAACAATGAAGGGATGAAGCTTTCCTTGGGGCAAAACTCAACCGCACGTCACCGACTTGGGTGACTCAGGGAATCAGTGTGTCACAGGAAGTTCCTGAGGCCCGAGTACCAAATGAAGCAGGCTTTTTGATACTGATTAATAACGAAGTCGCATTCAGCCGCTCTTGGGACGAGAATTCTATCGACCGGCTGCTCCGATCGGTGTCTTCCGAGGTTTCTCCGATCAACACCAGGCTAATACCGAAGCAGCACCCTAGTAAATGGGCCACGGACCGCGCGCGAACTTTCCTTCCTCTTCCTTGACCTATCCTCCGCCCTTACAAACACACTAACATGCTCTACACTACTTCACATGTCGGAAGAGATGACGGAAGCTTAGAGCTTGTCCCGGCTAGGGTGAGGCTCCCCTGCTGGGAGATACCTGGGTAGGGAAAACACCTCCAGCCGACGGTAGGTTGGCGCCGGATCTCGCCAACCAACGGGGGAAGATCACCGCCACCTCCAGAGGAAAAGACATGCACTGCACTTACGGTACCACTGACCTCAGCAGTTGACGCTCCCGGAATCACTAACAACCTACCAACCAACCATCCCTCCCTAAGCGTCCCCCTTCCTGTATCCTTCCCACCCTCCAATTCCGCCTCCAGCCGACACCCGCCTCGTCTCCCCGCTCCCCTCTATCCCACTCCCCACCCCCTCCCCCAGCGTGCACAAAGCCGCCAGGCTGGCTTCCTTCCAGTTGCACTCGCGCTTGTCGCACGCCATTGTTGCGCCACAATAAACCTATGGCGCCTGCGATCGCAACGCCGTGAGCTTTGTCGTAATCGTTTTTTGATACGCCACAGCAGCGCTGCGCGGCGGCGAGTGGGCGAAGCATCTTCTGCGTAGCGTCTCTAGCCAGGACGCCGCCGCCCACACGACGCCCACTGCCTCCAACTGACCGGAAACCTGGTCATATATAGAAGCTGTGAATAAAACCCGACGAAAATATGTATACAATGGTGTTGGAGATCGCTGATTACGAATTTAATGTCAAAATTGGAAAATCCAAAAAGGCGGATCCTATTTAGCTGATCAAATATTTAAAAATTAAGCAGATTTGAATGAAACTATTTGAGAATTTAAGGAGTTGATGCATTTAAAAATACAAAATGGTGGATCCAATATGGTGGATCTACCATACGTAAATTTTGCTCGCGTATTATTCGATGTTCAGATACCGAATATGACAATGAAATAAGTTTGGATATTCTCTGACACGCTGTAATATGATGCACCAACGACATCTGTACACGATTTGATCAGACTAACCTCTAAGTTGAGTTTTACTTTTTTTTTGTAATCATAGCCAGGGTTTTGGCCAGGTAGAACCAGTGTGTGATGTGACGGTGCGGTTGAGAAAGAGCGGTGGCGAGCAGCGGGAGGAGGCACGGCTCGAAGCCCGGGGGTTAACTGGAGGTCCTCCTCCAAGCGAAAGACAAGGACACGTCATCGCTCTGTGTTGGCACGTGACTCTCTCGTCGTTCCAGGCGGCGCACGGCGGGCGCGTAAACACCAAGTTTATATTTTTATTTTTTACTAATTCGTTTTTGCTTCTTAATGCCTCCGATACGGAGATGGATATTCACTGCATAACCTCCCTGTATGGGGAGGATCGCGGTGACGGGGGAAATATGAAACAGTTGAATGGTGCTACACGTTCTCTTATGGAGGGACATATGAAAAGACGAACCGAATAAGTTTACATCTAGTTAAGTAGTCAATACGTGAATCGGAATCAATAAAATTAGGTAAAAAATAAAATTATATATGTACCACTGGCGTTAAGTGGTTCCAATGATCTGCGGCGACATAACGCCTTCGGGCATCTTGTCGCAACCCTTATAACGCCCTTGGTGCGTAAATAACTATTAAACTGGTTACGTTTTGATATCTACAATCGTATGTTAGATTATTGTTATTATTTTACTATATTATTGTGAATATAGCTTCCCGTAGTGAGCATCCGGCCGAAGGAATTCTCATCCAGACAGCAACTGAATTGGACGAAGCTGACAAACTAGAGACGAAAATCGTGACGCCGTCGGAACTCAAACCCAGGCCTCTAATAGGGCACTGCAGTGACATCAATGGGTGCCCTGAGCCACCTCCACCACTGCGATTCGCTCTCGCGCTTTCCCCTTCAAGCCGAAGTGTTGCCCCCTCCTCCAAGTCGCACGAGCCAGCAAGGCCCCGTTCACCCACCCACATCCCCCACGCCCTACCTGCATCGGCCGTCCAGCGAGGCTGGCGAAGCCCTAAAAATCGGATGGGGAAATTAATGACGAGTTACACCATAAAGCGGGAACATTAATCTCGCGGAGGTTTTACTTCAGATGGAGTGCAGAGAAATGCCATGTGCTGAGATTCTCTTTAAAGGAGATACACCGGGCGGCCCCGTTTCGTCTCCCAGAGCAAGTAACTGTGCTGCTTCCGTAAATAGCAGCTTACGATTTCATGACGCAAAGGTTGTCGTTTATTTTCAGTGAGTTAAAAGTTAAATGTCCAGATGCGTCTTTTCTATGAGAACTAACTCGTTCTTAGGTTCTGTTTCATGACTATTTCTATTATGAAAATAGGGCAATGTATCTTTTAGTTTTGCTAATACTTCTTGCAAAAAAAATGTAAGTGCATTTCTTCAACTTTCTATTGTTTTCTGGTCTACTTCGTGATACATTCAAACTGATGATTCATCGATTACTTCATAATTTTTAATTAGTTTGAGACATTGATTTACAACCTGAAGTAATTATAATCAGGTTAATATTGCATAGGCAACTATTATATATTAAACTGAAGATTTTACATAGAGTCAAGCGGCTAGAGTTGATCGGGGAAACCGTGGAAAACTACCGATCAGAGCAGCCGGCGCTAGAATTCTCCCCCAGACAGCAGCTGAATTCGACCTAACTAGCCAATCTTTTGAAAATCCTGCCACCTTCGGGGCTCGATATCTAAGGACCTTCCGGTCAGAAGCACTGCAGTGACATCAGTCGATGCCCTGAGCCACTTACGGCAACTGGAAGCGGAGGAAGTATTTTTAATTCAACACAGACATAATACACAAATAATACATAAATATGAATAAGGACGATTGTGATTAGAGCCCCTGGCCGCTGAACAGCGGGTCGCCCCTCCAACATTTGCACTTCGCGGCGTCTGGCAGCCTGGGGATGCGTTACTCGGTTCGTCTCTTGCCAAAGCCGCCATTGTCACGTGCAAGCGTCATTGAACGTTGAAATTGCCGCCGGGGACAATTGATTGGACCATTGGACCGACAGTTTCAGCGCTGTCAGTCGTTGAAATCGGATAACGACAGATTCAATTTTAATTTTACGGAACTCCGTCGGACCCCGGGCAGCGCGGGTTAATTAACTTCACTGCGAGTACAGTAAGCTAGAGAGGCCCTCAATTAGGCTCTTGAACTGATAGTTGTGGATGCACAAACTGCCATGCAGTTTTCCTATCAATATTGGTTAATTGAACATAGAATACAAGTATTAAGAAATACTAATGAACTTCGACTAGAAATCTTACACATTTTATGAAACAACTGATACAGCACTATCGCTCACCAGTTGTTGGATGTATTCTGGAATGTTCCAATTAGGCAAATTCAAAAGATTGAATATATGAAATAAATATTAATAAATAATTTTTCAAATTTTAGTAATAGCACTCAACAGTAATAATTAACTGTTTCATGCACGTTAAGTTACATTATAAATCAATCAAAAAGGTTTATCCTAAAAGTAAAGAACTCTAGCTCAAAGAAAGAACCATTCCTAATTTTCTCTTCCCAAATCAGTTCGGGCGATTAAACATTGGGATATAAGAGTAATACTGCACATTTGTTTTCCAGTACAGATTATAACAATTATTGATAAGTATAATGACAAATGGGGCTAAAACAACATGTACTTTCTGGCTCGTATTTCCACGCTAAATTACGTGAAAAGTACTCAAAGTTTCGAAAAGTTGTAAATGGTCTTATTTCTAAATTATTTTTGAGGAGCTGATTTCATTAAGGAGAAAAATCTGTTTGTTCATAATTGTAGTTGCAGAAAAACCATCAAAAATTTTTGCAATTTTCGAAAAATTGGAGTTTGCAACGAACATGAGACATACAGCATTCTTTTAAACCTTCTTGACACTATCCAACAGCAAAATTTAATCATAAATGACTTTTTTAATTTGGAAAATGTCCCAGTGGCTTCATGTCAAGTCTTCCCCTCCCCCCCAAAAAAATATCGGTTTCAAATTGAGGGGCTGACACCTCATTCAAGTATATTGTGAAACATCGATTTTGAATGGGGATGAACGGTTTAGCAGCTTGCACAGATTGTTCACAGACGGACGGTCAGGTAAACGTTTGGCCTCCATTTTATGACTGATTTTCATATTGGATTTGGAATATTTCGAAAGACGACGAAGCGGTTTGGGGGGGGGGTCAGGGAATCGGAATGCGCCCTCCTCTGCATGACCCCGATGTGCGATGTGCAACGAGCAAAAATTACGCAAAGGGCTTTTTGCTTCCTTTCAATTAGGCCCAGGCGCTTGGCGCAGTGCGGGCTCCCCGGCAGCCCTGTGTTTTTGGGAGTCACCCCCCCCCATCCCTTCACCCTCCCAGTTGCCCGCCCCACCCCACTCAGCCCGCGCTTTGGATGGTAGGTGTGTGTGTGTGTGTGTGTGTGTGTGTGTAAAAGAGAGAGAACGAAAGAGAGAGGGAGAGGGAGAGAGAGAAAGAGGGAGGGAGTTAGAAGAGATTGAATCGTTGATCCTATGGGCTACACCCCTCATTTCCTGTGCAGTTATCTCTTCTTCAGAAACTCAGGGAGGGAGGGAGGGAGGATTTCTTCTTTGTTCCATCATTGCCCGTTACGTTTCACGCCCCACAGCGTTTTCCACGATATCATCGGTGAGGAAGAATACAAGATTTACAAAAAAATATAATCGATTCGCCAGGGCCACGTTTTCACTCATAGAAGCCGCGATGCACCGTCGTACAGCTTTTTAAGTTTATGTGTACACATTTTATAGTGTCAAGTTTTAGTTATGTAAATAGTAGAAATAATGATACCACATGTAATTGTAATTAAATATGACAAAAATGAATTTGAAAACAGTAGAACCTCGCTAATCCGAAGCCTGAAAATTCGAAATTTTGGATTATCCGAACAAAAATAGGGATGGAGAAAAACAAAATAAATAAAATGCCCATTTGTAGTGTAAAGGAACGCTTTTATTATTATTATTATTATTATTATTATTATTATTATTATTATTATTATAGAACTGATCAACACATCATTAAAACAAGTTGTGGAAACGAAACATTTATTGCACTTCGGTGTATATCACATGTTTATGTAGCAGTAATTTTCACTTAGTGGAACTTGCAACATCGGCAATATTATTTTGCCATAAGAAACTGAATCTGTTTGATGAGACGATATGGTGATACGGAACGTTGTCATTGTCTTACATCGTCCGTTACGTTGCATTGTCTGCGAATCCTGTGGATGTATTTGTATATGTACGGTACATTTTTTCCGATAATCTGAACATTTCCGAATCCCAACAGACCACATCCCTAATTAGTTCGGAATACCGGCGTTTACTGTAATTAGCGATCGTTAGCCTGCAGCAGAAAAAATCCTACCGACAAAATCCTACAGTAATCAATAAGCGCAGTACGAGAAATGATGGTATTATTTATATACTTTCATTTTGCGTTTGTAGGCTTCCGCGGTTGGAGTCAATGCATTCTTGGCTATCCGGGATGAGCCTTGTCTCGGTCAATTGTTCTGACGTTTCGGCCATCTTGCTGTGGCCCCTTCACCAGCTCATGTGGCAGAGCTACACTGCAGTGTAGCTCTTAAGAAGGCCACAGCAAGATGGCCGAAACGTCAGAACAATTGACCTCTCGAGGTGCATTCCAGTTGTGCATCAGAAACATTGGGAATGTTGAAATAGTTTTAAAAAAATGACATGGTTGTCTATGTCTTTGCGGAAAATATCGCCAGTACAGAATGATCAAAATATGTGTCACCTTGCCATATTCTTGAACACATAAATTCTTCTTTCCAGTCTATCACAATTTATGCTATTGATTTCCATTAAACCCCCTCCTTGGTGGTGTTTTCCAGGTTCTTGAATGTGAGTGTTCTATGCGGCTGTTACAAAGAGTTACTTAAGCACCATGGTACATCTGTGACAAACAACAAAGAACTACAAGGAGAACCAGTTCATGATAATATAATAAGTAAAAAAACTACTTTCTTTTACATGAAGATTGTCCAGTTATCCTCCTTTCAAGCCTACACGAAATCTACTAAAATATGCTCATGATTCTAAAAAGAAGAAAATTAGACAGCCTGAAATCAAACATAGTCCACAACAACAAGTCCTGTTTACAACAGGTTATTGTAACGATGTGACACTATTCTACCAATTTCGTTTCGCAAATAAATAACCAATTACAATTTTGGTGTGTAGTGGTTACTTCTAAACGCGTTCTGATAATTGTTGTTATACCATTTGATTTCTGTTGGTTAATTTATAACGCTATATGTTATGACGATTCTATTATACTTGCAAATTGGATGAAAAGTAAAATAAAGGCTTTAGCGGCACCCATGTGGCCGCACTTTCATACCGCCGCAAATAATGCAACAACGATGACTCTCACTATTCGCGTTGTTAACATTACTTGCCACAATAATTATAAATATTAAATAATTTCAGCCAAAAACCTCACCGATAGAATTTTCGTCTCATAAAAGATTTTTAGTGTAGTCAAGCTCATGTGTTAATTTGTAAATTTTCCATCACATCTGAAAATCATTAAAGCCAAGTGAAGGAAAATGATTGTGTGTGTGTGTGTGTGTGTCTTGATTATGATATCTTCACTGAACATTTGTTATCCCGTATATTACATTTATTGAAAAGTAAATTAAACACAAATTCTATCCAATGTTGGCATGGGTATTGCACACATAATTTTGCACATGTCAGACGGCAGTTTTTCACATATCACTTTCATTTTGAGCCTTTACCCCTATGTTTTGATAAACTACTGTATTTTTGGATATTCTCTAAAATCTATTAAGTCGATTTTCGGCACCGTTAGTAACCGGGCTTCCCAGACAGTCACTCATCAAAAAACCGTGGTGTCTCGAGTCGCGAAACTTGTGGAACTTCTCGGAGCGTAGTGAAGGAATAGTCTAACGACGCAGGTGTTGAACAGTGAATATAGTACTGCACTACCTATTAATATTGTAGAATTAATCATAGGACAGCCATATCAACGTTTCGTATATTTTATCATAAATTAATAAACACAGGTGTCTCAGGACCACGGTAAATTTTGAAAGTTCCTGTTGGCAGCGCTGTAGAGTCGGATGATGTTAGAAACTTTTCCAATTGTTGAGAACACATTGCCATTCAGAAGTCACGGATCATTGGTCTGGTGCGGAACTTGCTGTAGCTGCGCGAGCGATTTACAACAATGGTGATAGTGCGACTGTCGCGCAGATAATATTCCGACAGAGGATTGGGAGGGGGTCAAGGTGAATCTCACCTAATATACGTTGGGGAGAGGGGGTCTCGACAAATATCACGTATTATTTTTCGCTAAAAACAGTGCTAAATTGCGAGACACGAGTTAAGTAAAACACGTTTCTAATAAGTCTAAACCTTGCACAATATTTTTATCTCCGTTATGTGAATGCTACGATACGTAGCTTAGTATATTGAGAAAAAGAATCTAACAAAAATACTTAAAAAATATACTTAAGCAAATTATGCTTTTTAAATAAATCCCAATGTAATAACAAATTAACATATTTACATTAAAAATACGCACTTTGAAAAATCCCTCGTCAGATTAGAAGGGGGCATGGGTGGAGCCAAATCTCACGACATCTCAACAAGGGAGGGATGAGTCGAAAAATCGCCAAAATCGCGTCACGCCATTCACGGACGGACCCACAGTATTTAACCTTTGACATCCGCCCTCGTTTTATATTTATTATTTGCTTTGTTTTTTACGTAAATTCCTCACGTGTCTACAAATAAAATTAAACATTTTATTTTCCACAGTTTTACTACCCTGTCACTTTCTTTCTCCGTTGTCTTTCTTTGTTCATATTTTAAATGTTTCGTGTATATTCGTGTGTTCCTTTTAAACTTTTGTGGTGTTTTTTACAAAGACACAGGATAATCCATCACACTACAGGTATAAGATAAAAGTACGCATTGGTCACATTATCGCATGCTTATCGTACCTTACTTCGTACAAATATCGTAAATCGTACATGTGGCAACGAGTTACCGTAATTGTCGTACGTGTGGCAGCCCTGCTGGGGCGAGGGAACGAGACCCGGCGCTAGCGAGTACTGCGGCGTCATTGCAACAAGCCGCAACTCCCAGGGCGATTTGCGTTTCGGCGACGCAATGGCCGCTCGGGGGAAGGTGTTTCCGTGTGAATGGGAAAGAGGTCCTCGGGGCTACGTCTGCCGCGTCCCAGCGCAAAGCCGGGGCAATCGTAGGGAGACTGCGAGGGGAAACGCCTGCGATCGAAAAAATAGAGATAACGGGGAAAATTCCGGCAGGCAATACGGAGGGAAGACCGTTCTTATCGTTAGGGGTGATGTATCGCAGGATACAATTTCATTACCCACGTTGAATTTGTAAGATATTCTACTCAGATGTTTTGTGATAGAAATGAGACGAACAAATAAATACACTGCTGTGACTCATATTTATTTTATGTTGTTACGGAAATGATGGGAACCGCTGATGACCCTGTTATAGATTACCATACAAAATAAATTTAAAAAATAAAATAAAAATAGATCGTTTATTGGTTCAGTACTGGCCGGCGCCTCTAGCCGAATTGCTTAACTACGCTCCGTGAAATCACGGAAGTTTAACAATTTGAAACTTCGTGATTTCTGGATGGGTGACCGTCTGGGAACCTCAGGATCTAACTGCTCCTCGTTCTTGGCAACGTCAATGACTGACTACGACTCATGATTGATTAGATTAGGAGAGGATTACTCCACTACGCGATCGACGCCAGTAGGTGATGATGCAACGTTGTCACGAATTGTAACAAACGCTTTTCAAAAAGAGTAAATAAGCTAATTCTTAATCAATCGTGCTTGTGGAGATGTCACCGTTGCCCGCGTCAGGCTTGACGCTGGGTTCCTTTCATTCTCTGGCGCGGCAACAAACAGTTAAGTCAAGTCCATTACTACTAGGTAACAAGTTCGATCACGTTAATCTATCTGGTCCCTTTCCTAATGCCTAGCCACGCTCTCCAGCACCCACAAAATGAATAATACATCGTCCAAGTTTCTGTGAGTATTTAAAGATCTTCAGAATGACGGCCGTTGCTGAAATACTCTTTGTTTCTAGGATGTTCCACTGTTCCTTCCCGATACTATATCATTATTATTTTCATTATTATTATTATTATTATTATTATTATTATTATTATTATTATTATTATTATTATTAATATCAATGGATTTCGTGGAGAGACAACGATTTAAGTAAGAAAATATGATGACCTAAATTGTGGACGCGATTATATTTTTTAAATAGTAAAAACAACTGCGCTCTGAAAAACATGAAATCATAAAAAAAGTCCTCTCTAAAGTTAATCGAAGTCTCAAGATTTCGCAAGCGAGGACAGTCTATGAGGGTACTGAGCGACCTCCAGGAACACAATTCGAACGCCATTTCACGGTGTCCTCCCCCAGAGGAAATTCCAATTTCTCGCCTCGCAAGATACAAAGAAAAAGATTCTGCACCGATCGGCAACAAACAGGCGGAAAGATAGCGCAACGGGAGTCCTTCCCTCAAAGACACTCTTTCCAAAACTTACGAGATTCCATTGTGCTCCGAAAGTCAAAGAGGAAGAGAATTGTCTAAGACGTGTATTGGAGATAATTGTAACATTTAGGTCAAGTACAAACACAACGAGATCAAAATGACGAAAAAATGTTTTTTTGAGTCAACACATTGTTTTTCCACCTAGGAGAATATTGTCAAAAAAGAAATAAACTTACAGAAATTCTTAAAAACTTACGTTCATTAAATAATATAACGAAACAATTTTACAATAATGTTGGCTTTTATGAAACTAAATCCAATTTCTCTGTGGAAGAGGTGCGACGCACATTCTGTTCACTTTTCCGTAACTCATATAAAGATTTATTCGAATAACTCGTTTATTACGGGAAGTCTGACAGATTACCTTATTATTTAGCAACAAAAAACTGGGTACATCCTTATGGCAACAAATTCTCTTATATTCCGATATTTGGAGAAAAAAGTCTGTCGGATACAGATAGTCATTTCCGTCTATCGTATGTAAACAAATGGTGGGCAAGTTGTTTGATTAACGTTTCTGGTCGCTTCAACTGCTAAAGCCATTAATCCCGTAAGTGTTGTGCATATTTTTAATCCCGGGAGGTGGTGGTGGTGATTTTCTCCCCACTCGATGGCGAGATCATGCGCCGATCTATACGGCGGTCTGCGAGATTTTCCCAAACCCGGTATCTCCCACCAGCAGTGCATGTTAGCGTAAGTGTGTGTGTAAGTAGGGGGTGGGGATAGGACAAGGAAGAGGAAGGAGAGATCGTGCGCGGCCCGTGGCACGTTTGTTAGGGTACTGCTCCCGCATTCGCCTGGTGTTGATTGGAGAATCCTGGTAACACTACCGATTAGAGTAGCCGGCCGCTAGAAATCTCTTCGGACAGAGGCTCAATCCGAGCTGGTTATGTAGCCAGGGCCGAAAATCCTGCCACCGTTTGGACTCGAACTTTAGAACCTCCCTCATCTTACAAAGTGCGGGATATTGAAAAATAGAATGCATGAAATTATTCTTTAATTTTTTTACCATTTTCGTTGAAAAACAAATTGGCGCGTAGAACACAACGCAATAGTTTTTGTGCCTCTGAGGTAAACAAGAGAAGAAATTCATGTGTTAGAAACAGGAGTGCCAGAAAAAATAATTTAATGTTGCCTATTAGTTCAAGACATTTGGAAATTATATCGACCAAGGGATCGTATAATTTTGGAAATGTAATTTCATTAGTGATGTGGACTGAAATCGCACATCCAATGTGCCTCTTGAAAGGATTCAGTATTCATTGTCAGCAAATAAATCTGTTTTAGAACTGTGTGCAAAGCAGTCAAAGCTATTCCGCGCCATTGGCTTAATGACAAACCTCCCGCGTCGATCACTGCCAAGCAAATTGAACGTGGATTAATAATTTGAAATTAATGAACTGCAGTCCGGACAAACTAAAATAGAATTAACAAGTATTCCATGTCTGTGTACACGTCCGGTCTTTACAAGGCATCCAAAAAGAACAAGCAGCGTCCTAAAATACATTTACTCCGCCGGTAACGAGATTGGTACCATTTCTTTATCATTCTTTACTACATTCGAAGAAAACAATTGAAGAAAAATGTTTGGAGAAGTTTTCGAGAAAATATTTGTTTTAAAATTTCTATGTTACACGCAAAAATATGAAATAACTACTCATAATTTCGAAAAATTGAACATGACCTTACTTTGAGATCTCTCTTTAAGTAATATATTTTATTTAAATGGTCTCTAAAATCAGTATTATAGTCATAGAAAAACGCAAATTTTTTTAAAATTTTTCCTGTTTTCAAAAAAATAGAGATTTCTATGTACATGAGACTCAAGCGATTTTTGTAAATACTTTTTAAACGAACTGATGACAAAAATTACAAAACTGGTGCATTATTTTTAAAAAATTCAAAATATTGAATCTTTATGCAAAGCATTCCCAAAAATCAAAAAAATCCATTCTAAATTCGCAGGTCCTTCAGTTTGTTTAGATCCATTGGGGAATATCTTTGTTGGAGAAAATTATCAGTAAGGTTTAGGTGCTCCCGTCGTTCAGACTGACAGACGTTTTGCCGTAAATTGATTTTTAGGTGTCAAATATCCACAAAACATGAATTCTGACTTCACAGTGTGTTAGAGGAAGTAATTTACTGAAGGAAGAACATTCATCCACTTTTTCGGTGCCAGGAAATGTCAATAAGAGTTTTTCTGTTGAAAAATTGCTGTTTTCCGGCTCACGATTACAATCCCTTCCTTTCTGGCGAAACAGATTCAATAAAACAAAAATGCGATGAAAATACCCCACCCAAACGCCACAATCAATAAAAAATTGAAAATAAATTCGCACACGCCCGCGATGGAACGGTCGAGTGAAATTTCCTTGCAATTGCATGTTATGTTTCCACTGTGCTGTGCTAGCGTGCTGAGCTGTGATGAGCTAGCGTGAAATGGTACAATGTATGTTCTAAAGCCTTGATAAATAAACTATTGTTAATGCTATTTCGTGTACATTTCTAAACGTAACAGCGGAACCGGAGATTGCTGTTAAGTCTGAGAGGGTAGTTGTCCCGGCTGGCCCCCGCCCCACCACCTCCCATCGCAAATGAACATACAGGGAAAAATACAAAACATATTTTCGAAATTGCACGTTTATCATTAAATTGTTATCACATTTATTTTATGTAACTTCACCAGTTCATTTTCGCAATAAAACAAAAGCGCTGCGCTTTGCATTTTATATATAAACTCATTTAACAATTTTTGTAACTCGATTTTGATGGTCACGTCGCTATAAACGTGTAAAATCGCAATACTTTTGCGCCGATCTGGCAATATAGTTGACTGGATCTTCGTTTTGAGTCTGCGTAATACCGAGAATCTTCGTTTATTTCTGGAACTAGATGTTTTTGGAATATTTCTCTCGTCCTCAATTTACCCATTCAGAATCTGTTATGTGGGTGAAGCTACCCACATTATCCACCGGGCCTGCGTAACAGTGGTGTTCGGAGCTCCAGTTCCCACAGATTCCCTTTTCCCCACTCCGCTTGAGTGATCGCCTAAGTAAGAAAAGACTCGCGTGGTGGGAGTGGGGAGGGAACGGCGACGATCCTCGAGTGGTCTCGATTCTGCGTGCACAGCGGGCCGTCGACTGCGCTCAAAGCTCTCTTCGGTCCGCCCTACGTCCCTCGGCCACGGAGGCGCCCTCAGCGCCGGTTCCAACTCCGGAAGGCGCCCTCGCACTCTTTAGGCCAGCGCTCCAGGCCGCGCTCGCAGCGACAGACATCTCACTCCCTAACACAGCGTTCAGCCGAAACAAGCTTTATACTTATTATTACATCTTTATAATAATTATATAATATGATTTTTCGCATTCCACAATTATAAATTACTTTGCTCGTTACAAGAAATCGTTCAGCTAGCAAAAGAAGATCACGGCTACGTCTCTGTTTAAAACATGCACCACACTTACGGGACTAATCGCCATCTTTACTCAGGCGTCCGGATGCACGAAATAGTCAATCCGTCTAGATCCCCTTTGTTTTCCGACCACGATCCAATCGGGGAGCTGTTATTAGATATTTCTTACATTCTCATCACGCAGGGCCAGAATATCTAATACTCTTTGCAAACGGCTTTTTTCTTTACTTTTGATCTGTACTGTGGTTTAAATGTCTCACAAACTGCCTACACTCATGATTATATAATGCAACTCCTTTGTTCAACTCTTCAAATGCCCCTTTCGTCATAATGCACAACTCTTTGTCGTAATTGCTAAAACTCGTCTGTACGTTGTTCACTGCCATCGTATAAAGTCATTAGTCACGTGATGAATAGAGGTTAAGGATGTCTCCTCACGCCTGGTGCTTTTCGAGGCCTGAAAACGGACTTTAACGAAAATCAGCTTAAGTAAAAAAGAAGGTAAGATAAATAAAATGTGACAACTGGGCCTTGTGTATGGTGCTATAGATGATACATAAGAAAGGCAATATGAATCTTATAAGGACGGCAATATATGTCTTGCTTCATGGCAGCGAAAATTGGGTCCAAAGAAAACAGGATGAAAGAATTGACTCTTATGAAATTAGATTTGTTTACATAATAAAGCCGGTAACACGTTAATTGGCAAAAAGATAAGTGACGGCATTCGAGAAGAATTAAAGATACATACTATATTACAAACAATAAAACAACACGAACTGAAATGGAAGGAACACATTGAGCGTATATCAGACACAAGAATGTTGAAATCAATGAAACAATACAAAACGAAAGGAAGAAAACTGGGGATACCTAAGCAAATATGCCAAGAAGAGTTCTCAGGAGACAGAATGCAACAGAATGCCCGATCCATGAAGACGATAATGATGCTAATTTCCTTATTGTGAATTGTATTACTCTTTCTCAATGTTTAGAATGTCAATATGAAAACGTATATGTCGCATATTATGCACACATCATTATCTCAGTTAGGTAATATTTTTATTAATACTGTTGTATGAAAGAATATCTGTACAAAAAACGTGTACCTTAGGTAGTACATTAATACATTTATCCTCCGGCATATTTGGAGTCTTGGGTGAAATACATATTACATTTGAAAGTAGTAACTTCCAGAGATTCTTCAAGTTTTCTTGATAACACCTTTTTGTGCGGTTTGAAGTCTAAAAATGAAATCATCATAAATATCTATCATATTTTTCGCTTCTTGTTTCATTTCAAATTATTATTCCATCATATACTATTCATATTAGCATCCTGAAAATACAAATTGTAATTCCTTGAAAATGAGACAAAATGCAAGTATTACTCGTTTACGATTTCCAGTCCCTTCTTTCTTTAGGTCGAAAGCGACAACGTCGTGTCACAAACGATGAGCTAATAGTATACACAGGGCTCTCTGCAAGCTGTCGTTTCTGAACGAACAGATTCGATTTGGGTCAACCAACAAACCACTGTCGCCTGGCAGGCGAGATTACAAAATTTGCGATGGGAGCAACGTCATTTACTAAACTCTAACGTTTGCTGAGTGTAATGAGAATAATCTAATAGCCCTGGAAACATTTATTATCTATTGTGCATTACATTGCCGCATTTCTGGTGCTCAGATAACACCTTCAGGTTTTATTTCACATTATGCCAATATTCAGAAAAAATATTATGGTTACTGTACAAAGAACAACCAAATCTGACACATCTACAAATTTCTGCATGCAATAATATCAAAATTGATTCTTAATTCTGGAACCCACTAGACTATAAAATTCATGAACTTAATTATGTATAACTAATTCTCGGAGAGAACGTCATTATTTTCATTAATATTATCTTTTATGTCTGATTTTCTAGAAATTAACCATTCTCCACAATTTTATTATCTCTTTTGAAGATTCTTTAGCATGTACTAGTGTTAAAGTAGTTGAAAGGAAAGGCTTTTACATAAATCAATTACTTCTGTGTGCAGGGAACAAAATTTCCAAGTCATATTGTACTGGCATGTCATGATTTGAAATTGGGAACATTACATCGAAAACCTAGTGGTAAAATCTCTAAAACGAGATGCAATACTAGTAGTACTAGAGGTACTACAAAATAGATTCTAGTTAGATTTCTAATCTGTACAGCCTGTGCTAGCTCTTCAAATGAAATTATATATAGAAATAGTTCTGTAATATAATTATTAACGACGTAAGATATTTTAAATTAAAAAATTACATTTGTGTAATTGAGAAAAAATAAAAAATGCAATAATTAAAATTGCGCTAATGTCCTGTTATTCAGTACATTTAACACTATGTATAAAAGCTATTTAAAGAAAAAATTGGGACACCACAAAACTACTAATACAATCGACTTCGGTTATAGTAACCTCTTGTATAGTAAACTCTCGATTGTAATAATCTCTCGAGAATAGTGAACTTAGATTACTAGAACATAGATCACATAAAAGAAATATTGTATACATAGTTTTATATTTGGTTCCAAACGTCTTGTTCATGATCTTAAGTTCTCCTTAAGGCAATTTTGGCCTAAGCTCGAGCATTTTTTATTTAATCGCGTCCGAGATTGAATAAAATTGTCCCCAAACCGCGCAGATCAAACGACAAAAGCGTCTGAGGCAATCATTTAACTTTTTAGGTTTTCATTCGCAGTCCTGGCGTTACGGACTTTTCTGGAAAGTCGAATCTGTTTGATCCCAACACTTTTTATCCACAGCGAGTGCTGATGACGGCCGAGGTGGGCTAGTCTTGTATAGGAAGGCATTGGCGCCCGACAGTGGACTGCAATGAAGTGATATGTTTACACATAATCTAAAACAGGTTTGAAAGATGTATGCATGGAAAAACGGCGACAATTTATATGCTAATGCTGAAAATATTGCTGCAATATTTAATGGGGTGAATAAAATATTGAAATATAAATACAGTATTTTGAATGTTTATCATTGCTCTACATTTTATTTGTCTTTACTGGATAAATAATATTTCGTTGTTGTTTTTTAAGATCTTTCTGAAACCATTTCTTTATTATTCGTTCTTTTAAATGAAATTAAGTAGTACATTATAGAACAAATTTGTACAAGGAATGTGTAATTGCAATGCAAACCTTCAAAATTCGTGACAAATTACAAACGGACATAAACTTTATTTATAAATTATTAACATCTTTCTATGCAAATTTCATTTTTCTTTCCTTTACTTGTTTTTCAATATTTCAGAAAGAAAACAGAGTTGCCAATGAAACATGTTTATTGTGCAAAACTTTTGATAATTTAATATTTTTATTTTTTACTCGCGGGAAGAAAACCGCATACAAGCAAACTCACTTCTCAAACCTGAAGAAATTTGATGGGATTTCTAAAGCAACGCCTAAAGTTTGCTCCACTTCATTTTTTTTATTTCTTCTTCTACTTCATATTCTGTGTTCTTCGTCTGTTCATTACATCTTTGCTCTCCGAAAACTTGTAGAAAACTATTTCAATGCCTCAACCACTAATATTGTTAATAATCTAACAGAATCTAACATTTTATTCTACCAAACATATAATCTTGCAATTGTTAGAACGTTTCAGTTTTCTTAGACTGTTTTCCCCTCTTTTACAATAAATTAAGATCCTTTCCATTTCCCGTTTCTGATTTTAACAGTTTTTCTTTATGTCCCCTCTCACAAACGCAGCGGTTTCGCCCTGCAATCGGCAGATACGATTACATTCGCGGGCCTCGTAGACAAGGGTTCTGAACGTCACAGGGCGCAGATGCGCTGGCTAACACACCCTTTCTGCGGTTATAGCTTTGTAAAATAGAACCTGTAACTAGTCAATTTGACCCGCTGGTATTTCCTTTTTTTTTATTTTCAGAGACTATCGCGAGCTATCGACTATGCGGGCCCCATGCAATCTCTTCTGATAACGTCCTCTGGTCAAAGCGTGCAATGAAAAACGCCGTCGCCACATCTGTTTCTCTTATTTGCCGTTCCTCGCCCGACGCCTGCGCTCGTGTTCCTGCGCATTGTGATGTGGCGCCTCAGCGATAACTTTGTTTTCGCGACTCATTTTTAAGTAAGTTGTTAGTTAAGTTGCGAATTCGGCGTCCGGTGAATGAAAAAACAATTGATAATGTTTGGAACATTATATATAAGATCAACCAGACTCTATTCTAGAATTCTTTCCAACCTCTTTCATTTTACTAAAGTATCTAGTAAAGTAATCATCTGGGCCAGTCATATCACACAGCTATAGTTATGTCTTCTCTCCACAAGGACAAGAAGATGGACGAACGCAAAGTTTTTCTGCAGAAGACAGAAATTGTAATTTTTTACAATTGTTCAAAACGTGAAGTGGACTCTTGCGATCAGCTGTGTAGTAGTTACAATGTAGATAGAGAATCAAGGGGGTGCTAATTAGCAGTATTCTTATATTTTGTACAAGTGACGATTGTTCATTTTTACATGTATTTCTACATTATATCCATTTCCACTAAATCCTATACCTATTAAACACGTATTCCTCCTAAAAGCTATACAAAGGGTGCAATTTTCTTGAACGAGAATGGTCGGGTCCGTATGACCCGATTCCATTGTAAATGTTATCTATTAGAAAACATTTACAATTAAGATTAAGATAACAATCATTTTTCAGAAAATTTTCAAAGGCCCTTTGTTCATTTCTAATTCACACATTCAAAGAACTTTAAATAGAGCTCCTAAACGAGTTTATAAGAAATTACTGTGAAAAATGTTTAATACAACTTCCATCCTCTCCTTGCAGTATAAAATTTACGACGGAGAAAACATTAAACAATGCCAAAAGAAAACGCTCACGATATCCGAAAGATATGTTAAAACCCTCATGACAAATATAGACTATAAGAATATAGGTTAAAAATTTTAAAACATTTTTCACTTTAATATTAAGATAATTTTTGGATGTATGATTAGAGAGAATCTAGATTTAAGAATGAATATTGTATAGTACAATTTGAGCATTGTGTGTAAATTGAGATACGCTAAAAATATAAGTATGAAATCCTGCACATTCGCTAGAAGTGAGATACAAGAGTGATAAGTTGTATGCCCAAATGAAATGTATTAAAAATAAAAAATGTACAAACCCCTGAAACGCAAAGCTGATGAACAAGATTTTTTCAAATGTTATCTTACGTCACTAGTTAAGGGCTAAATACTGGAATACAAGATAATGTTGAGATGTAAAAGAGTTTTCGATAATCAATTAAACGGTTAAGCAGATCTTTCTTTACATTGAGCCAAGCCGTCGATTGCGAAATACATTTTTGGATAATTTTGTTTCTATGTTCTATTATTCCAATACGGTGGCTGTTCGTCGACGATTTATTTTCGTAAACTCCTGTCAGTTTTCACGTCTCTGTACCTATACCATTCAGTACCAAACGTCCCCGCCATTTTCTTCTGTTTTATATTATCAGATAATTTCGAGATCAACCAATAATGTTAATTATTTCTATATTAGTTTTACAATATCTTCATAAGAAGTTCCACAATGAAATCTATGTTTCTACTTAAAGTAGCTCTGGTCGTTTAGCGACCACTAACTTTTTAGCATTGGTTTACATCTTTCATGGTATCGGCAAGGGGAACACACATTCGGACAACATGAACACACACAAACATCCATGACCGGCGCAAGATTCGATCCCGCGACCCTGAAACTTAAGGCAGCCACAACCGTTCAGCCTTAGTGACCTCCGAAATCCAGGTCAGCTACAATCCATAAATTGTTTTCTAGATAATTCAATGCACTATTTAATAACGCTGAAAGAAGATAATTTTTCATTTCCACATGCTCCTTTCATAACGTGCACGTAGCATACATACATCATTAATCATCGATCGGATTATGTTGAATAATAATTACATATTTGAGCGTAATAGAAATGCATTCTAGCTGGATGTAAAACGATTCGTTCCACCCTCCACTGATCTAGGAAGTCTTGTTCTATCGTACCGAATATTTTCTTCCGCCGCGAATTCGCCTTCGCAACATTCTCAAAGGGAGAGGTGGCTCAGGGCACCAACTGATGGAACTGATCGGGAGGACCTGGTGTTCCACTCCCGACATTGGCAGGATTTTCGTCATTCGCTCGAGAGCTAGATCGGGTTCAGTCGCTGTCTGGAGGAGAATTCTAGCGGCCAGGTCCTCTGATCGGCAGTTTTCAGTGGTTTCTCCGATCAACACCCGGTGAATGCCGGAGCAGTAACCAAACAAACGCGCACGATCTTTCGTTCCCATTTCTGCTCCCATCCTCAGCTCTTACTAACACACAGACACACACGCACTTCACCACACATGTCGGGAGACCAGTCAGAAGATTAAAGTTCGCCCCAGCTGCTGTGGTGCCTCGCTGGTGGGAGTTCGGAGAGCAAAACTAAAGACCACGTGTAGATCAGCGGCGGATTTCGTCATTCAGCGGGAAAAGTTGCCCGCCACCTTCCAAAATAAAAATACGCACTCCACTTACGGGAGTAATGACCTTAACAGCTGACGCGCCCGAAATCACTAATCTAACGTTCAACCTACGTTTAATGTTTCACACTAGTTTCACTTCAATGAGCGTTTCTTCTCATTTATTTCCGAATAGCCCCCACATGTCTGATTAAAATAAATACTTTAATTGACTAGCGTTTGCGGTCGTGTCAACTGCTGACGTCATTGAGACCGTAAATGTAGTGCATGTTTTATTGCCGGAGGCAGCAGCGATCAGGCGCGGGATGGCGATATCCGGCGCTGAATTGCTCGTCGGCTTGCGGGAGTTTTCCTAACCAGGTGTCTCCCCCCAACAGCAGGGTATTGCCCCAGACTGGACAAGTTTTATATTCTCAACTGGTCATGTAGACAAGTGTATAAGTGAGAACGTAGGCTTCCGAGGCCAGAGTCAGTATTTACTAGGCTGTACGGGTGACGCCGCGCCCATGGCGAAGGTGCCAAAGTTTCGGTCGCCATTCTGCGACCTTCCTCAGGGCGTAATGTCCAATTTAATACATGATAGGACAAGGAAGAGGAAGGAAAGATCGCGCGCGGTCCATGGCCCGTTTGTAAAGATAGTGAACCATCATTCGCCTAGTATTAATCACAGAAATCACCGGCAACCACCGATCAAAGCAGCCGGCCGCTAGAATTCTAATACTGACAACGGCTGAATTCGAGATAGCTCTGTAGCGAGTGTCGCAAATCCTGCCACCGTCGAACTCGAACCCCAGGACCTCCCAGTCAGAGGCCCTGCAGTGACGGTCTTTGTGCCCTGAGCTACCTTACCTGGTTGTATGTTTGGAACTGGCTGTACTTCAATTAATGTTTTCCTTTTTTTTCAATATAGTCCCAATATGAATGAATAAAACAACAAATTCTTTGATAAAATGCATTGGCAAGTAGAACATTTACCATTCGTTACTTAGTTTCATAGGGAGTGCAAATGTATTCTTTTTATTCTTCAGTTATTTTATTCATTTCTTACAGTACGACAATACTACGATCCAACACAATGCCGCATTTTCGATATGCATTTTGATAACTTCGGATTCGATCTGTATACCTAATTTCCCCTTCAGTGGTTTCATAACAACTCACGTTGAGATCAACATCGACATTGGGTTTAGTTCTGACGAAATTCTAAACTCTATGCATTTAGTTACATCCTGTTGTGAAACTCATATGCTGGCTCGAAATTTAACCTGGTCCATGCGAGGACCTTTTCAAATATACATGTGATGCAGAAGTTTCACGTCGTTTTGTCGAGGGAAAAAAATCGCAAAATTCGAAAGAATAGTGCAGTGCTAGAGAAAAAATTCTGTCGAAACAAACCACAATTTTTTTCCAAAGCGTAGCATCGTAACTGATTAAGAACAACAGATGAAGTACTCCCGTGCGTATAACAGCGCAATACATTAAATATATTAACAAAACCACTATTCACTAATAGCGTAAAATTTATTGCAGCGTGTACATACAGTACAACAATTCTTAATACACCAATAATATAAAACTATAGGTGCTACACCAGCATTTATTTTTTTGCATTTTTTAACGGTTAAAGTGCTACATACACTTCCAAAAGTTTTTCCAAATAGAAAACGACGTTTCTTCGCTCCGAGTTTCGAACTAGAGATCTTAAAGTTAACATGGCACGTTTGCTACCTTACACGCACGTCAGAAATAAATCTTCTCGACTCTTATAAAAATCTCATTGCATTTAAAATTTTCTATAATTTAGATACATTCATTTACATGATTTCAATATCTAGTTTTATTGAACAGATTTAATAAGGAAAAAACTATTATCAATATTGTAGTTTCGTAATATAATTTTCTTTTACAGATAGTTGAAAACAGATAAAGAAATTATGTTTAAAAATTGGGCAGATCCCGTTTTTTATCTATCACTGAAAACAATGTTTAGAAAAAAATTACAGCCGTTTTGAGATTTTTCTAATCAATTGCATTACATTCAGCAGAAGATTCGCAAAAACCACATTTATTAAATCTACATACACATATCTATTACTTCTTTATCTTTACACCGTAAGAAGAGAAAGTAATTTAATATTGCGCCGGGAAATGGCGAATTTTAGACAGAAAAAGGTTACTGCGGCGCTCCGTATGGCCGAGATTGTTAAAGCGGTAGTGCGGTAGCAATCTCGGACCGAAGGATTGCGGGTTCGAGCCCCGCCGCGGACATAGTTAAATGCAAGAGTGGTCGCTAATGACCTAGATGTTAATGTGACCTTAAATAGTCAAAGAAAGTTTACTGCCTAGCTCCGGTAACGAAAAATTGGAGAAATTTTTATATATGTTTATTACGTCCTATAACAAATTGTGAAATAAGAATGTTTCGGGAGTTTTTTTGACACTGAAAAATCTATTGGAAGCAAATCGTAAGTCTGTTTATGCTAATAGCTTAAGCGTTCGAACAATTTTCTTCAAAATTGATAATCCTAAATCGATTTGAAGAAACGTTCGGCGCTCTGAGTTTTAAGCTGATATTTTAATTTTTACGGTTTCTTTACGTTAAGCCTCAAAACCATTGTCAACGTTTTCCCAAAACGGGCTCTAAATTTCTAGATTAAGCTGTTATCAAAAAGCGTAAATGACGCTTAAAGAACGGCGCAGATCTCATTATCGTCAAAATTCATGATTTTCAGAAAACTGCAAAAGTTCAAAATTTTATTCAGCGACTTCGTACAACTATAACATAAAATATAGGGACGTTTCCCTTAATAAAATCTGTTCTTTAAAGACAGATCTACAAATAATGTTCAGTACATTGTTGCGAAAATTGAGGACCGTAGTTTACGCATCGTATTTCGTAAAATTTGGGCATTTTTTTTTAATTTCTCAAAAACGACTCCAATGTGTTTCTAAAATATTTCTCTTCCATTTAATCAAAAACAGTAAAAAAGTGATGCTTGTCTCACACCCTCCAAACTCACTATTTTCGAAAATTGCAAAATAATGTAACGTTTGAAAACTACAAAATTGAAGAGAGATTTTTATCTCAAACAAAATTATTCTGAAACATCAGTTCTTTAAAATTATTTAAAAAATCAATTAATTTTCACTGAATTTCTACTTTAAATTATTTGCCCCATTTGCCCAAGATAAAAAACCAACTTCTCACAGTTACTCAATTTTTTCCTTTAAATTTTCCCCAAGGATAAAACCAAGGACGCTTATAAGAATGGTGCAAGTCTTAAATTCGTCAAACGTTTTTTTCCGAAAATACTACCTTCCGAATAAAGGGAGATAATTAGATTTTCAAGCGTCAGCGCAAGTAATTACGACAAAGCAACCTCATGACCCGCCGATAAAACGCTGTTTACTCGATAGACCTGGGTTCGACTTTTGTAAGTTCATGTAGTAGTATATAAACATCAAAATATTCTTGCCATTAACATACTAGACAATAGTGACACCACCAGACGACTTACACGATATCATACTTTATTACTATATATGCCTATCATCATATATTTTTAGTAAGTTTAGTTTAGTTATCAAATATGTTTAGTGTGTGTTAATCTGAAAAATGTAATATTAGGAGTACGATCAATGGACCTTACTCCTCTCGTGTTATTAAAATTGTACGCAATTTTGCCAAATGCTTTTACCCAAACAAATTGCAAAATAAAATATATTATAAAAAATGTAGTAGAATAATATTGTGGAGACGTTACAAACAATGCGAGAAAGTATTGTTGAATCACCACTAGTTTGCGTAAAGAATTGTGAACAAAGCAATGTTTTGGTGTCTAAAAATTCAGAATATCACATGCAAATTCAAATGACTCATCCAGATAAATTAGACATCATATAAATTCGATACCAATTGACTTGGATTTGTAGAAATTAAAAAGTGTCGAACATTTATTTTTAACCAAGACCACAAGAAAATGGTTATATGTGCATGAAAATGCATGTTCTCAAAGGAGGTAAAACTAAAATTGCATTTACTCAAACTAAACAAAATGATAAATTTGTCAGAACTGTCATATTTAAAAGAATAATTCGTACAAGTGTAATAACATCTTTTAAAAAAGGTGATTAGAAGGAACTCCTAAACATCCGGTGTCTAGTTATTATATGTAACGAAATTTCAAAATCTATAATCATGTGAATACCCTATCGGGAAGAACTTCAGTAGTTCCAAAAACGTGACGTTCTCCCAAGTGTCGAAATGAATTTTGCAGTTAAGAATTATTAAATTTGTTCAAATAATTAGCACCCTGGCTGGAATGACCTTGGTCGAGACTAAGTCTTTGAACTAATTTAATTATTAAAATGCATTTGTTACTCAGTAAGATGCTCGATTTATTTACTGTTGCGGAACATTCCGGTAGTAATTACGTCCATAAACGGTCACAGGATGGTGACAATTATAGTTATGAATAATATTAAATATAAATTATATATTATATATTAATAATTCGATTAAAAATTAAATTTTAAAATTTAAAATGCTGATCGTTTATTTTTTAAAAACTTTCCAGTGAATATATACATATATACAGGGTGATTTAGTTTATCTTGAGACAACTAAATATCTTGAAAACTAACAATCGTATCAAGAAATATTTCGAATAAAATTTTTGTCTCAGAGGGGCCTATTGAATGATACCAATCTCGACCTGTCACTTTCACCCCCTGGGGGTGAGGGTGGGGCAACTTGTGAATTTCAAATATATATATATATATATATATATATATATATATATATATATATATATATATATATTCCTTGCTTTTCCTGGAACATAGCACTCGATATTTACTGCAAAATGGCGGCCGTGACTCCGTCCGCCGGACCGGAGTCCGCCGGTTACCCAGAACCCGGTTACCCGGTTAATCGCGAACAATTCATACCTCTCATCTGTTGCATGAAACTTCCAACAATGAAATATGGTTACATACACAATGTTCAAAAAAACATTTGTTATTAAAAAGATAAAAAAGACTGATATTTCAAAACTTCGTTTTGAAACTACCCGGACTGCTGCAGGTGGCAATGTAAGGGCATCCTGCAAGACCAACACGAAAGAAATTAGCGTAATACGGTTTCTGTATTTTAATACACGTATACGTTGAATTTTTAAAATATTTCTTGTTCCGGATCGAAATAAATATTGTTCACGGGATTCAAAATTAACATTTTTGTTGCAGTAATATTTTAGACGATGAACTTGTTTTAATATATTTGTATAAACAAAACCTGTTAAAATAATTAATTCTGAGTTTCATTTATTCCTTTACACTCTCACGACGTACCCTAAATCCTCAAAGGTGGGACTGGTTGGCAGAGCTTGATTTGGAAGAATTTTCACGACTCTAAAACTTTAGCAGCCAAACATTCACAAATTTTAAAACAAAAACTCTTAGCTAGCCTAATAAATGGAGTTTGTACTGATTCAATGAACATTTTCAAAAATAAACTGAACTTCCGTAAATAATTTGAAACCACCAACAAGTGCCAACCGGCTCCAGAACACTCCCTGGATTGATTGTTAGTAATTCCAGGCGTATCAACTGTTAAAGTCATTACTCCCGTAAGAGTAGTGCATGTTTTAATCACATGAGATGACGGCGATTTCACCCCCCTGATTGGCGAGATCTGGCGCCGACCTACGTCGTCTTGCAGGACTTTCCCCAGCCAGGTGTCTCCCACCAGCGGCGCACCTTCTCCATTCGGGACGAGCTCTGATCTATCGACACGTGTGGTAATGAAGACCGTGTGAGTAAGTACGGAGTGACGATAGCACAAGGAAGAGCGATCCAGGCCTGTTTGTTAGGGTACTGCTTCGGCATTCACCTGGTGATGATCGAAGAAACCAGCTAACACTACCGATCAGAGCAACGGGCCACTAGAATTATCCTGCGGCTGAATCCGTCGTAGCTTCTACCTCGAAAATGCTGCCACCGTCGGGAGTGTAACCCTAGATCGTCCGGTCTTAGGTACTGCAAAGACGTTAGATGCCCTAAGATAACTTGGCGGGCCCCCCTACTGTACGTATGTATGTAGTACTTGGCGCGACAGCCGGCTACGCCCCTGCCTCGCTGCTATGGGTTAGGGACGTAGACATCCCCACCCCGTATTTTGTTCTTCTCTACCTGAGAATGAATTTTATCATCGTCACACAGTAACGAATTCAGACATTGCAAGGAAAACGCACACTATAATCTTGCCTATAATCGAACCCGGGGCCGCGTAATGGAAAGCGGGCACGCTGACCAAGAGATAGTCACGAGCGCTGTCCCCCTACTGGGGATTCAAAATCAACGCAGTTTTTATCATGTTTCCAGCCAGGCATTGTCACACAATTAGGGCTGAGATATGGACGTTCACCAGCAAACATATTACTTCTCCATGTGACAAGCCCTAGCACTGAATTACGGAGATACGTCCGTCCCTGGAGTGAAATTATTTACAAACGGCATGTCAGCCCAAGCCGATCCGGCATCGACTGCAACTAGAAACTCTTGACGCGTTGCAGAGCAATTCGACAAACATATTTGGCGTCACCATCGATTTATCGCCGGAAATTTCCCCTAGGGTAAAATCGATCCCTCTAATTTGTTGGAGTGTGGGCCTCTACCTGTGAGCATAACTCTCCCCCGTATCGATGTGTTGCGGCAGCTGTTTTGAGCCGCCGATTCGTAAATACTGGCGCGCTCCGTATATCTCCCTTATTCGGAGAAATCTCCAATTTCCGAAACACATGGATTTCCATGTGCATTAGAGATGCTGGAGGGAGATCGCAAACAGTAAGGGAATTCGGGTCTCGCTGCGCTATGCCTTTGTATCGCGTTACACGTGCTGTTTGGTTCGACGTTCCAGTATTTACGTGAACCGTTTCATTTCGTGTGCGTTGGGTTTCAAAACCCTAAAATTAGCGAAATGTGGTTTCTCTTTTCTAATACGCATATACGTTGGCTTTTTAAAATATTTATTGTTTCTGATCCAAATAAACATTTTTCACAGAATTTAAAATTCATATTTTGTTGTATAAATAGTTTAGGATAATTTCAACAGTCTCTTCTTTTATATATATTATTGAAATATATTTTCCAATGTTCAATGTTCTTTCTCAGTTTTGGCTCATAAAATCCTATTTTTAGATTTTATTTTTGTATTAATCAAAGTTCACAGATTGAGGAAAGCCTTCTTAGATATCTTGATCGTAAACGGGAATTTAGTTTTGTTTTTTCCACTCGTGCTTTAGTGCAATGTGAAAATGAGATATTGAAGATGATTTGGTTTGTGTGATAGTACATCAGCTTATATTTGTAATGCTTTCGTTACTGGCTCCTGAGGACGTCTGAAGATTCAAGTAGTTCTGACGTAATATACTTTTAAATCTACGATTTTCACAAACGGTCGATTTTAAAATTGCTTTCTATTACGTAATATTACAATTAGCATATTTGGAGCTTTGACGGTAACAACAGTATACTAATAATGTTTCATTCAAAATTATATAAAACAATAAGAGCAATACTGTATGTAACGAATGCATTCAACAAAATAATATTTTAGTAAAGAAATTTTCGTCGTAACTAATATCTTGAACATTTCTAAGAAAGTTTTTGATTAAGGTAGTCACCGATAACACTACCTCGTAGCGAGATAAGGAATCTCAGAAACACCCGTATCCTCACCTCCACGAAACGTCTGTGGAAAGATATCCGTTGATCTCATTTCCTCTCCGATTGAGATAAATTTGGGAAGCCGAGAGGAAAAGGGTCCCTGATTCCTTGCTAGCCGTTGATTGAAGAATCAATCAAGAGCCTGAAAGAGGAGAAGGGAGGAAACGAAGAGATCGAAATCTTTCACTGAAAAGAAAAAAAGACTATTTGAGCTCCTTTCTCACCTTCCTTCACATTTATCACTACGAATGCGAAGATCGACTGATGCGAAGTTCATCTTAGGATACGCGGAATAGATTGTCGTTTGACTTCAGTTCGAGATACCGAAGCTTTTCAAATTTCAACGTCTCTAGTGCTTAATTTCCTTTTGAAACTTTCATGACAGTAAATAATTTGGATACACTAACTTAAAAGATAAAGTTTTTACAAACTTAAAATCGGCCGTTATCCGCTAACCGCACAGGTTGGAGTTGTGTACGCCCCGTTTGCCTGGTAATTTTAATACTTTCATTATCATTTTTTCATTATATCCGTTCTTTTTTTAGTTTCCGCCGTTGCACTGTAATGCTCGTTTGCTAACCGTCAATCAACTCGTTTCTTCACCTCCAGGCTTAGGTGTCTCAGGGCATTAACTGCCACTGCACAGACTCTGACTGAGAGACCCTTAAGTTCTACTCCCGACGGCATGATTTTCGACGAGAGCTACATAGGTAGGTCGAGTTCAGCTGATGACTGGGCGAGAATTCTAAAGACCGATTTCTCTGATTGATACCTTTGCGTGGTTTCTGTGATCGACTCTAGGCGAATGCCGGAGGAATCCTTATCAATGGGTAAGTACAGCGCGCGATCTTTCCTTTCTCTTCCTTGTCCTTTCCTCAGTCCCTACTCCGTACTTTAACACGCGCGCATGCATACACACACATACATACATACATACATACGTTACACTACCACACATGTCGGGAGACCGGTCGTGAGCTTAGAGCTTGTCCCTATTGGGCCGGTGCCCCGCTGGTGGGAGATACCTGGTTGAGGAATGCCTCTCAAACCGATGTGAACTCGTCATCCAGTGTGGAAGATCACCTCCACGATATAACATGCACTACACTTACGGGACTAATGACCTTATCCCGTGAAGCGTCCAGAAACACTAATCAGTCAATGAAATTATTCTCACTCGGCCACGATGGAATTTCCCTGGGGCTTTTTTCTGCTCTCCTTTGTCGCAAGAATGTTCCATTTTTTAAGGGCGATTTTTAACAATTGTTATATAGCGACTACTGTGTTTGTTTTAACTGTAAAAGGACCTGTAGGAAGGGCACGTAAGAACAATACAAACGCACACAAACATCCGCACCCGAGGCGGTATTCGAACCCGCAACCCTTCGAGCCGAGGCAGCCACGGCCCTTCAGCCTAACAACGTCGGCTACCCAGGCTGACCATTTATTTTTTTCGATGCTCAATGCTTTACGTCAATACAATCTCTTGATCCCACGACGCGAACCTGCATAGCGACGGTTTCGAAGTTTTCGCAAACAGACAGCGAAAAACGAAGCGATCATTTATAAATAAAGTGTTGTAATAATTACTATCCTAAAGAACGAGACATGTAAAAAAAATAGAAGGAGAATTCACACTGAGATCCCCTCTATCGCTCCTCGTGGTCTGCGACTGTTGACACGAAAACTCAAAAGGACTGTTCGAATTCGACATTTAGGCTGCAGTTGACATCCATCTTTTGAAGATATTATGGTGATCCCATGGGATTCCCTTTAAAACTGAGACAATTATCAAATATAGAAGTACTAGAAACTGCCGTTACATGAGTGAGTAATTAATCGAGTGCACCACTACCCAGCGGACAGACTAAGGGACGGAACTACGAAAGGGATATGGCTTAACACACTTCATTGGGTTGGACAAGCCCCGGTGAAGCACGCAGGCTCGTTTTGTTTCAAACTTGTTCCACCAAAACGAATCTGTCTGCTTCACAAGAGCAAGTCCAACCCCTGTGAAGTGTCCTAAACCCTCCCCAAATTCCAATTCCTTCCCAAGTCTGGCCGCTGAGAAGTGACGTAGAGGCGCGTGGTGAAAGAGGCGCGTACGCGGAGTCGCTACCTGGCGGTCCTCTTGACAAACTGACTGACGAGACGAGACTACGTAAATACAACGCCCTCTGGGATACAGAGGGATATTAATGGAGGATTACTCCGGGAAAAGGCGCTCAACGATCGATCAGAGGCTAAGACACGCGTTACCTCGATTAAATAATGAATAATTATTGAATAATGAATACGTCGCAACAAATTCAAAAACAAAAACTCTTTACGTCTTGATGTGTTTACGTTTGATGTTTATTTGTGGGGTTCTGAGAAAGAAAAATTGTACAATTACAACCCTCTGAGGGAAACTTCTCACCCGTATGAAACAAAAATCTTTACACAGATTCATAACTGGTGTGTGAACATCTGCAGCAGACTTGTAAAGTTCACGGGCAAGGTTACATACCTCTCTCACAAAACCTGGTTCCAAAATTATCACATATTCACCTGAAAGGTGTATATGGCAAATTGTAGAAATCTGTAAACTTACAACAGACGAAATTCGAATGAAAGTTGCATAAAAAATGTTTGTAAGTTGGTTCCTTTAATTCACTCTACATTTTGATTGGTTTGACACGTATCGATGAAGTGTCATTTCTTTAGCCATGACCTACGATATTCCAAGTGATACTGAGTTAATAGATGACAATTACAAACTACTCTTTGATTGTCAAGGGTAATACAGCAAAATGTTGTCAATACTCAATTCAATCATGCGCCTATCAGCTACGTAATTCTTAGATTTGCACGAACGGATCTCGTACTATTTGGACGTAAGATAAGGTAATATATACATCTGCATTGAAGATCGACAGAAACAACAACAAACAAAAAATGTGAAAAGAGAAACAGAGACATCCTGTCAAATTAAAATTTTGCAGTTTGTGTACATTTTTAGCACGAAGATTTACTATCAAGAGAGATATGCGACTAGATATTCGCAATCACGCAATAACTCTAACTTTCGTATATATTAATTATTACAATGAAGGAGTTCGCATAGATATTTTCATAAAACAACCTAGAGGATATTATTCCGGTGAATAGCAAAACTTCCCACTTTCCGTCATCAATCGCAGTGGAAAGCATGTATGTAATGTGAAGACGCCTACAAAAGCTATTAAAATCCACGGGGGCGCTATGAAAATCTCAGCTCGCTGTTGACTAGAAATTTTCTTCAGTGAAGAGGTGTGTCCTATTTTATCGATTAAATCTCTTCACGGAACGAAAGCATTTTTCTTTGCTTGGGGAGGGTCACCTTATCCATTCCGTGACTGGAACACTTAATGAATTAAGGACAATGCCACGTTGCGTGCGAAACTTGTTGACTAGGTCTCAGTTGCATTTGCCAAAACTTCAAAACTCAGAATTTGGCAAAGGAAGCGAACTCGCATCGCCAGAGAGGACATAACTCAACTCTGCAGAACTCCCAAAGTTGTTCTCCCTGGGTGCGAAACGACGTGGGAATACAGAGGAAGTTCCAGAGATATTTCGCTCTTGTCTGACATTCCCATTTTCCTCAACACTTCATCAGACAGAATCGCTTATCTCGATGCCCAGACCCTTTATAAAGACATTTTTTAAAATATTCTTCTTCAGTTGTAATAATGGTGAGGTTTGAATAGTATATCCGACCTTTTATACAGTTTCAAAAGTATATTTATATTTATTGATTTGAATTTTTTTAAATTGTGTACGCCATTTTAGAAAAGGGGCGCCGAAAATCCAACTTTCCCGGAGTTAGAAAACTGCTTAAAGCAATATTTGAAGAAAATTGATCTTGAAAGAGGAAAGGTTCGAAGGAATAAGCCTAATAAATACAATGAACAAAGTATGATTGCAAAATAGATATTTGGATATACGATCTTTATATAAAGAAATATACCAAATAATACATTTATCGTGTCATTCTGGTTGTGGCAAATAAATTTTGTTTTACGCTGAACGGAGTGTATCTAGTTTCTTTAAAACTGTTGTCTTTAAATAATCAACAGCCAACACCTTTTTGTCTTTACTATCGTCAGTCGAAAACAATAAAATTTCCTCATAAAACTCACTATATTTTGGAGGAATGTAGCACATCAAACGACGAATATCCATCATTGTATAATTTTATTGAAAATGGTTTCCAATAATTATATTGCAAAGAAAAATTAACACTATGTAAGCAGTAGATCTGGCAAAAACATTAGGCCTACGTTAGCTTTTATTTATGTGAGAAGTTTCACTAGTACTGAAAACAACACTTTTGATATAATTTTCTGACTGATAGGCCGACTGGTGCAATCCTACGAGCAAAATAAAAACTATATTATCACGTTTGTCGTACATTATTTTTTAAAGAGCTTTTCTTCAATTATATTTTAATTTAAGTACACAAATCACTTAATGATACATTAACGAAAGTAGATATGACCAGGCGAAAGTATGTTTCTTGTTGCATTCGAAGTTTCCCCTGAACACTTGAGCAACATTTCACTTTTAGTACTAGAGCTAAACATTGAACTTTTAGACGTTTGACTACCCTGAGAGAGAAGCTTTTACTAGTGGCTGTCTAAAAAAGCAATAATAAAACAGGAAGACAGTGGTCCAAGTTTGAATTGAACTTATGCGATAAGTTTGAATGAACAACGAAGAGAAAGCAAGCAGTGGAAGAGATTGACGGTGGAGCTTCTGCGTGCGGTTTGCGCGCTGAGGAAGGGCTGCGGGACGGGGAGAGGTGGCTCAGGGCATCAGCTGATGTCACTTCATTGCCTCTGACCGAGAGGTCCTAGCTTCGAGTCCCGACGGGGGCAGAATTTTCGACACTAGCTAAGATAGCAAGGTCGAATTCAACCGCTGTCTGGGTGAGAAAATCTAGCCGGCTGCGGCCGGCTCGGATTGGTACTTCTCAGTGGTTTCTCCCATCAAAATTAGGCGAATGCCAGAGTAGTACCCTAACAAACGGGCCACAAATAGCGCGCAATCTTTTCGTTCTCTTTCTTGTTTTATCCTCACCCCCTTACACACGCACTACACACCCGCACACGCTGGGATATCGGTCGGGGGCTTAGAGCTTGTCCCGGCGGAGGCGGTGGTCTGCTGGTGGGAGATACCTGGTAGGGGAAAACCCCGCTAGCCGACGGTAGGTCGGCGCCGGATCTCGCCCTACAGCGGGGGAAATATCACCTCCCAAGGAAGAACAGACTACACTTACGGGACTAATGACCTTAGCAGTTGCCGCACCCAGTGTCACTAACAATCAATCAATCAATCAATCAATGAAGTGCTGCAGGGGGAGAGACTCAGTGCGGAGGTCAAGGGAAGGCAAATGGTTCTATAATGAATTCATTACACTACTACAAGTACAAGAAAACATTGGACTGGTTTTGCTTTATCGTAAGTCTCTACAATTGTTAAACTCGTCACGTACTCGTGTTGCCCTTGGGGACAGACGCGTCAGATTCAGGGCTAATAGCGAGTATAATACCGTCTGATAAACAAAAACGAGAAATAATTAACCGCTCTTCCATTTTCATTTAACGTAGCTGATAACTTGAAAAAACAATGAAGAGAAGAACTCAAGTACTTCATACTCTTTTGTCTATTTTTAGAGAGTTACAATTGAAGTAATAAAAAAACACACACATTAAACAGAGAAACAACAATTTTTCACTTAATTTACTCTACAATATTTATTAAATATGTTTATACATTACTTGAAAATAATTATTTTTATGTTAATTTCAAACGTTTTTCCACCTCGGTTTACGTTTCCAAGATTTCTTTTCCACTTCTACAGGAGACGTTTCATTTAAATGAAAGAAAAAACAAAAAAATGTTCAGCAATGGAATAACTGATATACATCTATATCAAACAATGTTGAATTCCCTAAGTTCAAAACATTTAGTCAAATTGACACAGACAAATTGAAATTGTATCTATAACAGGCCCAAATAAACTCACTTAAGTTAAAAAAAGCTCAACAATTTAATGTGTACGTGTTAAAGTTGATGTACGTCTAAAGTTCGAAAATTCAACCTTTTTTTAAAAATTTAATGTGTTTATTTTAATTATTCAATTAAAAACTTACTGTTGAATAATTTCTGGACAAAACAACATGACGGTCTGAAGATAATATAAAAAAAGAAGTAAAAGTGTTGGCTGCTGAAACTTCGTTAGGCTGAGGGGAAGGGGGACATGATCACTCCAAGCCCTAGTACAAGAGGTACACCGTAGATGCGCGGCAGTTATCAAAAGACGAGAAAAAATTAGGCATACTTTAAATATCTGCATTTTTTACACTTTTTTATTTTCAACGAAAAAGTTTACAGTTAAAAAATATGAGAACGCTCTTCCAGGGTTAAATTAAAGGTAGAGAAAATAAATACAATGATTCATGAGAATAAGCAGTGTTTGATTTATAAAATATTTAGTCTCGGAAAGTGCTCCAAATTAACTATTAATATAACAGAAATAGATATATTTTAACACATAATTTAATAATTATAAATCATATGTAATGTGGTATAGTGAGGTAGCACTGGCTGAATGTGAATGTATTGATAATAAAAAGAATAAAACTAGAGTTTATAATTATATATCGTTTTTTACTAATAATTTATTAAACGTTCGTAGAAATGATTCAATTAAGTGAAAACAAAAATGCGACGTTTCGAGAATAAATTTATCCCGATGATCAGGCTACAAATACACATTTTCTTCAATACATTAATAAATTCCGTTCTGATTGTTCTTAGCGTTTTGTTTGTTTATTTCCTATTCTGTCCTCAAGCTACCAAAACGCCGTTCCGTCACCTTCCGACACAAAACAAGCCCACGGAATAAGTAATATACTCTTCCGAGATTTCATCGATTTCGTACAATAAAATATCTGTAACTACTTCTATTACTCACGCGGCAACAGTGAAGTCGCCACTCGACTCCACAGTCAAAAGGCTAGAGTAATTAAAATCTTCGTAACAAAATTCGAAAAATTCAAACATGGAAGCGGTAAACAAAACTTTGCTCAAGAGCTCAAATCACTTTTGCGTGACCTTGTTAGATAGCCACGATCTCTGGAAACGTTTTTTCTATTATTCAAAACTTCATCTTAATGTTAAATTGTGCGCCGGAAAATAAACATAATATGTATAAGTAATTATTACATTCTCAGTGATTACATCAATTTAGTTTCATAAAAAATCGAGTACTTTTATTACTCATGCAGTAACGGTGAAAACGCCGCTCGACTTCACAGTCAGAAGTCTAAGCTAAAGAAATGTATGTAACAAAATTCAAAACATTGGTAAAATTTTAACCTGGAAGCATTGGCTCAATTATGGTGAACTTAATGATAATAGGAGATAAATAGATTATATAATGAAATATCGTTATTTTACTAATAATTATAATACGTTCGTAGGAGCAGTGCACTTGAGTGGAAAAGTATTTAATTTTGAGTTTGCGAAAGTTCATCGAACTAAAAAACGAAGTAGCTAAGTGTTCGTCCTTTACTATAAAACTTCTTTGATCAATCTTTCGACGAACAGATTCTGAACCAGATGTTGCAGTTAACACTCATTTATTATGTTTGCATAAATGCGACGTGATGTGGACAAATTTGTCCCCACCTTCAAGCATTTTCTTCAATACTCCGAAAACATTATGTACAATAATTGCTTTGTTTGTTCCTTGCTTTTTGTTTGTTTCTTTCTTATTCTGTTCCCGAGCTATCGAAACCCCGTTCCGTCACAAATCAAGCCCAGAGAATAAGTAATATACTCTTCGGAGATATAATCGATTTCGTATAATATAATATCTGTTACATTTATTACCCAGGCGGCCACTGTGAAGTCGCCGTTCAACATCACAGACAAAAGTCTATATAAGTTAAACACAACTATACTAAGAAAATTCAAACCGTTACAACACGGGAGCGGTGAACGAGCACAAAGAAGCAATCGGGGAGACAAGTCTTTCATCTACAGTAGAACACCGGGAATCCGAACTAATGCGCGGGGGTGGCCTCTTCGGATTCTGATATGTTAGGATTATCCCCAAAAATTTACCGTACATATACAAATACATCTACAGGATTAGCAGACAATGCAACGTAATGTGCGATGTGAGAAAATTGTAATGTACCATAGCCATCACATCAGCAAGCAGATTCAGTTCCTTATAGCAAAAGAAGATTACCGATTTTGTAAGTTCTTCTACGTGAATGTTATTGCTACATGAACATATGTTATACAGCGTAGTTACCAACGTTTCATTTCGAAAACTTGTGTCTCAATAATTAGTTGTCCAGTTCTACAGTAATTATAAAACCCTTACTTTACACTACAAATAATCATTTCATTTATTTTTCCTCCGCCCCGAAATTTGTTCCGATTTGCGGGGTTCTACTGTGACTTGAAACTAGGCAAACCTTGGGCAGGGAGGGAGCGGTTGAAGTGACCTTGGAGTACTCACCGAGGAGCGCGGCGACGAGGGCGACGCCGAGCAGCGCGGGCGCGGCGGGCGGGGCGGGCGGCGCGAGCAGCGAGGGGCGTGCGATGGCCATGGCAGACGGCGCGGCACTGGGCCAGCGCGGCCGCGCCGCACCCCCTCCCCTCCCCTCCCCTCCCCCCTCACCGCTCCACGCGCCCAACTCGGGCAGTACGCAGACGCGCCACCCCGCCACGCCACGCCACGCCACGCCACGCGGCGCTAAAGGCGAACCTCCCCACCGCGCTTTGTATAACAACAACAATAACAATAATAATAAACAATGGAAATAATAACAATAATAATATACTGGCCGCCGTGGAGATGGCTGAAGGTCCGACTCCTGCCTATAATAGGTATGGATGTATTTATGATTGTCCCTTCATCTCCCATCATCATCCCATCATTCATAACTTAAGTTTAACTACATTGTTTAATCATTACATACAGCCGATTAAGCTGATCCTTATAATGAATAAAAACACATTAACATCTCCGAAATAAATATGACTGGGCGCCGAAGGATGTGTAGCATGGTCCTAGATGGCCGACAATCGCATTTAAAAGATGGTAATTATTAATGGTAATTAAAATGATAGCAAATATTAATCGCATTAAAAATTGAAATAATAATAATAATAACAACAACAACAACAACAGAGACAAGAGATGAGGAAACAACAACATACGACCTCGTAGTGAGTGAGCAACATTATTACACGTGCAAACCAGAGCAAGTAAACTGCATGAACTGGATTAACTGGAATTCTGTGAGATAGTGTACTCGTCATTGATCGAATAGTGCAAGCAAATAGATCATATATTTTTCTGTTTGATAAAATATCTAAAACAACATACATAATTAACTCTGGGGCACCTACAGACACCAGTCTTGAAACAACTGTTGCTGAGAAGAAGAGAAAGAGAATTGAAGAACATGTATGATGAGCGTACAGTGGAAGAGCTTTCTGTTGTTGTGTAGGAAATGAAAAAGAATGGCATGACACCGCAAAGAAGTTTAAACCCACTGACAAGCGTTGCGGACCATTTAGCAGGCTGTATCATTGCGACAGTGAATATAGTCCGTAAATTCTTAAGCTTGAATTGGCGGATGCAATAAAAACCTACCCTGTTCTTGTTCGTTATGGCGTGGAAACTATAGTTGCTTTGGGTGATTTTCCTAATCCCAGCATCAGTGTAGATCCAGAGAAAAATAAGAAATAAAGTATTATTGTTATTATTATTATTATTATTATTATTATTATTATTATTATTACGGGGAACCATCGGTATCAAAAATACTCAACAACAAAGCTTAACTAAAAACGGGTACTCTCAATTTCTAAACGATTCATAATACCAAAATGCTGTTTTAGCTCAACAATGCTGAGTCATGGGGCAGGTAATATAGCGTAGAGATATTGTTTGTAATATTTTTGGTTTTTGATGAAATTTAATAAGCTTTGGTTTAAAAAATAGAACTAATATCTACGTTTCTAATTAGCAATAAACATATCATAAAAAGAGAAATACAATGATATATAATTTGTTAATTTTTGATAGTATGTTGAATACGAAATAATAGTATTTTCTGACAAGGTATTTTAAATTAAACGGAGAATATTTCCTTTTGTAGCCCTTGCAATTGTCGCCTTTTGGGAAGGTAGCCTTCACGGCGGTGATCACGAGGAAAAAAAAGACTGCGAGATACTAGGGACAAAGGCGTAACTACAGCTATCAATGATCTTGATGAGAATGGACCCAATAGAGCATGCGTGTAAATAATGTATGTACACATTTTTATTATTTTTTCTCAGTTATCTACGTCTTTTTTATTTTTGTGAATTAACATCGATAACAAAGTTATTTACCTTCAGGAGAATAACAAAGTTGTTTTATTTTTGATATACTGACGTACTAAGTGAAATGTTGAGTAACGGTAATTAATAAGAGATGTGCCTACGAACCTGTGACCTGATAAATTATCTGTAGAAATTGTAGTAAAATGTTTAATCAGTCTTTCCCAATCCTAATACTTCAAATGTTTGAAAATGCTGGCTGGTTCGTACAGCCATTAGACAACGAGCTCAGGTCTTGTTAAGTTTGAAAATGACCTTTCTTGTTATTATCCTTCTGCCAATATTTTTACATATAATACTTTTTCAATGACAGATGTTTTGGAACTCCAACAATTGGAAGAAAATATATCAAATGAATCAATGGAAAAAATCACTCATTCCGATGGTAATACTGACGTTTGTTTTTGTGCCCTTCGTGCCTAGAGCGCTGCCACCCTCCCCCCTTTTCCGTAACAATCGCAGCGTCTCCAAGGCCACTTTCCCGAAAGGCGACAGTTGAGAGAGGTATTAAAGGAAGTAGTATGCGTTTAATATAAAATCACTCACGACAATCTATATAATTTAAACTAAACTAGCAGAACTCAGCAGATACACAAACACACTCACACACACACACACACACACACACACACACACACACACACACAAACACACACAATTGCGTAACCGATGCACCCTCTCGTGCTGCAGCGCCATCTAGTGGAGTTACAACAAAACGAACAGCATAAATCCTTCTCTATGAAAAAACCTAGATATGCCATTTTTCATGGAGATCAATCAAAAGGTGTCGGGGTTCATTGATCTCAAACATAACAGCATCCATTTTATGTACATAGATTACTATCAAAACAAACAAATGATGCATCATTGTATTCCTCTTTGTGTGATATGTTCATTGCTACTGAGAAAAATGTATGTTATACATATATATAGAAAACCAAAGAAAATTATTTCTCTTAAAAACTAAAGATATTACAAACACTATCTCTACAACACATTACTTACCCCATGGTTCCACATTATGGAACAAAAGCTGCGTTTAAATATCACGAACCGTTAAGATTTGAGAAGTTCCAGAATTGACCAGTAATTGGTAGGCAACCCAGAATATAGGTCCAAAATACAGTACTTTACATAAAATTGATGTCAAAAAGTTGCTGCCCATTTCCAACACTTAAGTGCAAATATTTAATGCCGGGTGGTCTCTTCCTTCTCTCTCTTTCCCCCTCTCTTTCTCTTTTCACCTATTTGTTTCTTCCCTTCTCTTTCTTTCCCCCTCTTTCTCTTTTGTCGCCTGTGTGTTGAATACGTTTGGTGCGCGTAGAGTGAGAATAGCGGCAACAACACAATCGTGTATTTGCCCGTTTCTCAGTCGCAGTCGAAATTATTTCATTGTTTTGGGAGTTTCCTCGAGTTCATGGATATATAACAAACGTGTTTTGTAACACATACATTTTCAACTCACGAAAATACTTTTAAAAGAGTTCACAGCGTCAGCAACGCCACACTCAACTGGTATTACTTCATTACAAAACTCATTTTTGTTCATAGTAATGGGTCTCGGATTAACACGAAACTTATATCGTACTCATTCGTTTTACGACATTGTTATGAGTTTTGTAAAGTTTCACGTAGATAATAAAAGAGAATACATCAGATTTATAAATCCTCCTCACATGGGTTATTTTGGATTCCAGGTTTATAACTTATAAAAATATAAATTCAAATGAAGATGGGGTTCTCGTGGCTCAGTGGCGAAGTCCCTTGCCTTTCAACATTGAGGTTTCGAGTAGAATCATCGTAGAACCTCACATGAAATTTGTTACGATAAAGCGAGTTTGCCTACTTCACAGGGGCTAAGCCAACCACTGCGAAGTGCCCTAAACCCTTTCCTAATTTTTTCCCCATTCTTGCCACTGGATAGTGCCGCAGGAGCGCGTAATAAGCGGCGCGTACGCGGAGATGCTACCTGGCGGTCCTCTTGACAAAGGACCGCGACGAGACGTGACATGACATTCTAGTAATGGAGGATTACTCCTAATAAGCGCATTAAATTAACGGAGGATTACTCCAAGCGCAAAGCATTCAACGCCCCCCCCCCCAAGGGCTCGGAGACGCGTTGCATCTATGTAGATGCAACGAATTAAAAAAAGATTATTGCTAATCACAACGAGTAGTACCGGCTTGGGTGGTTCAAGGCATCAACTGCTGTCACCGCAATTCTTCTGCTCTGGAAGTAGAAGGGTTCCAGTTTCCATGGAGGCTGAGTAACTAGACAGCTAGGTCGTATGAAGCCTCTAGATCAAGGAGAATTCTAGCAGTCGGCTGCTCTGATCGGTAGCTTTCCGTTTTCCGGACAATACCAGGCGAATGCTGGATCCGTACACTAACACACGCCCCATAGATCGCGCGCTATCTTTCTCTCCTCTCCTATCCTACTGTCCTATCCACACCTCTTAGATACACACACACTTACACGTCCTGCACTACACCCGCACACATGTCGGTAGACCTTTCGGGGTTTTGAAACTTGTCTCCGCTGGAAATTGATACTTGGATGGGGAGATGTAGGTTAAAACAAGTGTAGGTCGACGTCGGATTTCTCCAAATAAACAGACAAGATCACCGCCACCTCACAAGATAAAAATATGCACTACACTTTCGGGACTAACGACCTTAGTAGTGGAAGCGCTCGCAATCACCAATCACTGCATCCTAGCGAGTAGTTCGTTTCGCGGTGACCCCGACGGCACTGCGCTGCGCGGACTAAAGGGAACCTTCCCGGCAGGGAGGCGCGCTTCTCAAGGGCGCCGACGCTCTCTGGCGACCAAAAGCCAGATAAGTCAAGTTGGGTGGTTGCTCGTCAGTGATTCCGGACTCGGCAACTTGTAAGGTCACTAGTCCCGTAAGTGCAGTGCATGTATTTTCCTCGGGAGGTGGCGGTGATCTTCCCCCGTTGGTTGGCGAGATCCGGCGCCGACCTACCGTTGGCTAGAGGGGTTTCCTTCAACCAGGTATCTCCCAAAATATTAAGAAAATTTGGGGGAAATGTAAGAAACATGAGTAAAAACATGTGGGAGAATATTGGAAAACATATTACAGAAAAATAGAAAAACGAAAGGAAATCATTTGTGTAACAAACAAAACACATTTTGATATTTATTCTTAAATACAATTTACACAGAACACTGACGGTTTAGATTACAAAATAGATACTTATGGACTAATGTTAATCTACTTACATTTTGTATTTACGTCCTAATTCATTCGAACTACGAGTATTTACATTTTCTGATGTAGCACCGGAAACCATTTACTTTATTTATACTGTGCAATTTGATCTTCACGATAGTTTGAGTACTTGAAGTCCACCTGCCTCTCTTGTTTTCCACTTTAGTATATGTTTTAGACACTAACAAACACACTTCTATCCATTTGTAAACACTACACACACACTCTTGCCCGTGCTATTTGCGCTGCTTGGCGCTGGGCCTGTGTTCGCCTCGCTTTAACCGCGGCCACATGGGCTCTCCGCAGGCCCTCCACTTCCGCTGAGCGCAGGGGAGTTCTGTTACATTGCATTGAAGCTTTTACTACACTTTCGGAGATATGACTTCGAGGCACATTTTCTGTCTCAGTGATGTCTCGTAAGTAGTGAGAATATACGAGACCTGTTTGAATCTTGTATTGCATCTTTTGAGATAGACTGTTCTGGGACAGATGTAGTATGTATTTACTTGGCTGTCCGGGTGACGCCGCGTCCATGGCGAAGGTGCCGACGTTTCGGTCGCCATTCTGCGACCTTCCTCAGGGCATTACGTCGCAGAATGGCGACCAAAACGTCGGCACCTTCGCCATAGACGCGGCGTACCTGGACAGCCCAGTAAATACTGACTCCGTCCGCGGAAGCCTACGCTCTCAGATGAAGTCTGGGGGATGTTTCTTGTTAGTAGAGAATTGAGTGTTTGTGGATATGAACAATGGTGATCATATATTGCCGTTTTCAGTTTATAATTGTGAGTCGGGAGGTTAATTGCTTTATATAATTAGTATTATGTTGATTTTTTGTATCTTTGCTCTTTTTGCACAGAACTTTAGTTTTAGATTTGATTTTCTTTATTCTTTCACTCATTATTGACTGGAGGAAGTTTCTTTATTATTCACTGGAAGCATGGTTTCCTAAACTTCAGAATCCCTTTCCCTACTTCTTTATTAGTTTAATTATTAATAAAATATTGCAACGAGCATTATTGATATTTGATCACCTTTAAGCTTAATATAAAATACGGTATACTAAAATACACTTTAAGAACAAACTACAGATTTAATACAGTAGTAATAGTGCCTACAAAATACTCAAACCCCCAGTGGCCTCGCGTATCAAATAAACGTTCAATACAAATGGTCAAATTAAATGCACTTGTATCAGCAATTTCAGAGGAAGAAAGTGGGTAGACGGGGCATTAAACAGAGAAAGAGATCGATGATATATGTTAACAGGAATAAAATGGTGTACCACAGCATTTCGATCAAGGGCATCCATCTCCATCAGAATGTTCGATCAGCTTCCCTGATCCGTGAGCAATCGCTCAGATGAGCCCTTGTTTCGCTTTTAGACGAAATGTAGCATCACTCTTTGTACACGTGTATTTTAACTCAATTGAAAATGTAGTTATTCAAGTTGTCGTTTTGCAGTTTTCGCGGTTATAAGTAGATTCCTTCACATTAAGCAAGACAAGCGATAATATCCAAAATCTATAGCTCAGTGTTTATGCAAATAATATTTATTTCATGACAGCGAATATTTTCTTATGAATTCTGGCAAAAAACCGCAGGGAGGAATTCCTTTCTCCCTTACAACACAATTCCCCGATGTATTTGCCATTCACAATGGTGTGGGGGCCAATGCAATGTGTTGCAAATCTCAAGCTCAATCTTTTGTGGGGTGCTGAAGATTTTAGGAGTGGAGACAATTTCATGTGCCGCATATCGCTCGTGGCCTATAGAAACCCTCGGGAAGATGCTCAGTAAAACTAATTTCTCCGGTAATTCCCTATTTATCGATACCTCGCGTTCCCCCACCAACAATTCCGACTTTATTATCCGAGCCGGATAACTGACGGAGTCAGCGCGAGTCACTCCTAGGCGCCACAAGGGTCGTTGAGGCAAGCGTTACCTTCTTTTAAATCCGCTTCACTTCGTAATCAAGGCTTCTTCTTTCTTGAATAAAAGAAATTTATATGCAAGGAATAATAATTAAATATATTATTCCGCTTGAACTACAAACAAGAAAAAACATTGTCAGGAGCAGTTTTGCTGTGGACCCAGCAGATTATGTCTAATTTATTTTCCGAGGCAACGCGTCGTCACAACACTGATCGTCCTGGACGGGTATTTACAACACCCCGTCGGTGTTATGAAAGGACGGCCACCACAGCCGTTCACATGGTGCCTGCTTCATAGGTCCCGGAGATCCTCGACAGAGGTGAGGTTCAAAGGAAATCTGGGTCAGAAGGTAATTCCGGTGTGTAGCTCGATTAAATGTTCGTTCCCTCGCATCATTCACGATTAAAAAAAACATTTATTTGAAACAAAACCGAAAACTTTCACCTGAAAGTAAAGAAAAAAATAATTTAACATCAGATTCATCATAGGTCAGAGTTAAATATTAACATTGAAACTCGAAAATGTGCAAAACGTGTCCGCAAATGACGCAACCACTTGAGTGCACAAATGTGCTACAAACAGAGGCCTAGAAGACATCCCTGGGCCTCCGCTGCGCCGCGCGCCACGGCTCGCCCTCTGCAGCGGAGCGCGCGCCCTTCGGGCTCCGGGCGGAGGAAGGTGCAGCGCTGGAGGGTCCGCCCCGAATTCGGAAGTGCTCTCAGGGCCTCTTTGGGCCCGGGAGCCACCGAACGGGGGCGGCCGCTGGCGCGGAAGCGGGCTGGATTGGTGCACCGCAGGGCTCGTCGGCGGAAGAAGCGGCGGCACGAGCGGAGACGCTCAGGGCGCAGCGAGAGGAATGCAAATGGGATCATTTGCGGTTCATCGAGGCCTCCGGATTTATTGCCCTGGCACAAGAAAAATCTCAAAATTTCGTCGTCCAAAAAATTGTTTCCTCGCTAGTTTCGTATTGGCCAACCATGCTAACGAAAAAGTGGATGCATTTTGTTCTTACGTGTAGTAAATTACTTACTCTCTTTGCGCATGGCGATGGTGTAACGGTTAGCCTATCGGACTAATATACTCAAGTGGGCAGGTTCAAGCCCGATCGAAGCCGTGCCTTCCCGAAGCCAAGCCCGTAAGCCTTCCTTCGGAGGGGAAGTAAAGCCGCCTGGCCCGTGTTAGTAGATTTACTTGCATATTAAAAAAGATCCTCAAGCGTAAATGGCGCCTCTGAGCTAAATTCAAATCGCTTGTATCTCGCTCCAGAAATACCTCCTTTCTCTGCTAGTTGATGAAAGGAGCGTAGCGAAATTTGCGTGGAAGAGCGGGCCTGATGGCCCGAGTCTCGCCACGTAAAATAAGGCAAATTCAATTCAATACTCTAACACGTCCTCTGGTCAGATTTCACGTTTGGTGGGTCCTTGAAACCGAAAAATCGATGGACGGCGAAACGTCTGCCAACCGATCCGTCTCTGTGTGAACTACGCTGGCGAAACTACGCCATCTAACCCGAAAGAAGAATCTCCGCCAAGGATGGTATTTCCCGATCAATCTGCTTTTCGAATATTTCGAGAAAAGTTGCGGTCCCTTGAATTTGAAACAAATATTTTAATTTAGTTTCTTCACGGAAAGTATCAACACTTCTTAAGTTTTCTGAAATATGGCTCAAAATATTTTTATTTATTTATTTACTGTGATAAAACTAAACACACATAAAGAGATGACGTAGGCCGCAGTTTTAGATTGCAGTTTCCAAAGTTCCTAAAATTGCTAAAGATGATAAAAAGTGCTGTATTTCTACAACTACAATAATGAAGATAAAATTTCTTTAATAAAATATATTCACCAAAGCAGATGTTTAAATAAGTATATGTTCATTTTTTCGAAAATCTGAATAGTTTTTGCGTTCCTTTGCGTTACTAGCAATTTTTAAAATGGAATGTCAGGTACTTCTTTTGGTAGAACCTCTTGGGTGATATTTAATTATCTTTTTGTTATTTATGAGAAGTTATTTATTATTAACTAATTTATTAATTAGAAACTTAATTTGTTAATTAGTAATAAAGTTAGATGTTTATAAGTTACATATTAGTTTTTTAAGTTTTATATTTTATTTAATACCTCACGATGATGTTACAAAGTATCCACTGCAGTGCTAGTGCCCACGCGAGGAGATTTTCGCCGGGCGAAGAGAAATTCTCCCCGCTACACTCGCCAGGAGTTGTGTTTCCTCCCCGGGGATGACGCTCCGAAAGGCGGAGAAGGCGACTGCATCCCGAGAGAGGAGGCTGACGGCATCAACTGATGCACCGCGGAGCCTGTGCCAGGGAAGTTCCGGGGTTCGCCCCCCGATGGTGGCAGCACCTTCGCCTCTGGATAGGGAGCTACGTCGACTTCACCGCTGTCTCCACCTGCCGAATGCTCGCTTTGCCATGTTCTTTCCGATGAAATCCAGGCGAATGCCGGAGCAGTCCCCTAACAAACGGGCTACAGACCGCGCGCGACCGCTCCTTTCTCTAACATTTCTTAAACCTACACTTACATCCACATGCCGGCTTGTCCCGTCTGGGAGGGGGGGTGCCCCCGCTGTTGAGAGACACCTGTTTGGGGGAGAACCCACTAGTAGGCCATCCACAGGGAGATGATCACTGCCTCCTCTCGCGAAGAACAAACACTGCACTTACGGGTTAGTTGAGGCACCCGGAATCTCTGATCAATCAGTCAACCGCATCCCGCAAGCGATGTGTCTGGGTGCGCCGCGTTTTCGGGGACAGGGCTGCTACTCCAAAATCGTCCGAAAACTCCAATTTTGACACAACGGGCAGCGATTGCCGGAGTGCAAAACCCGCACGCGCCCCTCGACCTATGAGAACGGACCTCGCAAGGCTTCGCGGCGAAGCGTCCGTTGGCTGCGCTTGCGAAGCCGCCCCCGCGCGCCAGCCCCCTCAGCCACGAGGCGGTCCGCTGCTGAATGCCAAACGAGTGGCTGGTGCCTGCGTTGCTGCGCCCGCTGCCGTCCTCGGACTGCGTTGCCGCCGTGCGCCTTCTGACACGTCGGCGCGTGGGCGACAGACTCATTAACTACTAAGGCCGTTAGTCCCGTAAGTGTAGTGCGAGGGAGGTGGCGGTGGATGGCGCGTTCAAACGCACACCGACAGTCGGGTACCCGAGTTCTCCCCAGCCAGGTATCTTCCATCGGCGGGGCAACGCGCACACCGACACAGGCTCTGTGCTTCGTCTCCCAACATTTAGGGCATTTATTTAGTCAACAAAATAAACAGTAAAATCTGTGTTTGACGAATGGGGGAGAAGATTTACTGCGCACGTTTTCTTGTGTTCTAGAACCCCTTCCCGTAATTCTAACTGTAAATAGTTGAAAGATGAGTAAAAGTGTAATATAAATAAATAAAAATAAATTTTAAAAAAGCGCGACATTAGCAATATTACAAAAAATAGGCATTTTCGTTTTCGAATGAATTGAAAGTATGATTTTTCCGCATTGCTAACAAAATACTAACTCACCCTTACCTCTATTTCTACCATTACAAGCCAAAGGAGAGTTCAACAAAACGTGCGCATAGTGAAGGTACATTTTCGTCCAGAAGCAACAAAAGGGGCCGTCTCGGCATTTGCTCAATGGATTAGGGAAAGTGGATAAAAACATGATCGAGATGGGGGTCATTGACGGAAGCTGAAGTACATTATTTGTTACAAACATATTAAGTCTTTTAAAAAAGTTATACAAGATAAATAAAAATAATTATATATATATATATATATATATATATATATATATATATATCACTGTTTTATCAAAAGAAACAATATTTTTCTTTTTGATAATCAGTATAGTGTCTAATTGTATAGAAACACTAGTGTCAGAACAGATTTTACTTTTACCTTAAATTTGTTATCCGCCGACTTCAATTGCTTAATGTAATCTTGCAATGCGTTGTAAAGTAACATACATGTACTGCATGTGGATTTCTGATAGTGAGCTGTTGATACTGACACTTGATGAACGTGATTTTTACGAGTGTTGTAATTATAAATAACAGAATATCAGTACGGCATGAAAATATTTTCCCACCGTTAAGTAAGTCACTTTTGACATATATTAAAAAATTCGTGTATATAAATATATATATAAATGTAAACGGTATAAATGCAATTGTATATGTTCATTGGCGTAGGTATATGCATGCTGCGAGAGCAACAAATTCAAATAAACCCACATATATTATGTTTACCTAAATTTTCACCATCGTTTAAAGCATATGATTAGTTACTTTCTTCAAAAACCATATTTTTTTTATTATGAATATATTTTGTCGTTGTGTTGAATATAAGTTTGAATTCTTATTTAACATATTACATTCTTATTTCTGTTCTGAACCATCACATCCAACAAAATAAAAGTGGCATCCCGTATTGAATGGCCTTCCTTTTCTGATACGTGCGTATACAAAGAATTCAGAGATTTAATGACCATTCCAGGTCTGAGGTATGGTCAGCTGAGACTTGGCACATTTTCCAGGTTTTCGTTTATTTCTTCTGAACATTGTTATTTCATAATTCTGTGTAGCGACTCTAGCACTGTCAGATCTGTGTAATTCAGGAGCAGGTTTCTTACGCCCAGAACAGCGATAAGAGCGTCGAATCGGCCCCCAATACACATTATATTTGCGGAGAACGCGGCTACAAAAGCCTTACAGCGCACGAAAGAGCTCTTCAGAGAGATTTATCACAGGAGGCCTTGCTGACTAATTCATGGTCGATGGATGGCTGACCAGAAGAGGATGACATGCCTTGACAGAAAAACATGACTTTCGCGTTATTCATATTGATATGTTGCTTTAATCATTATTTTGTAGGTGTCTACATATTAATTTGTTGGGAGAGGGTGCGAATAAATCAATATGAATAATTGTTTCTGTAATCTAATACTATGTTTATTTCGTATCGACAAAACTGTAAATATTTCAATTAATTAACAGAGAGGAACTGTCTTAAGTGCATAGAGGTGTGTTTATAGATGAATATACTTGAACATTTGAGAAGACAGTTGGAGATAATGTCTCTACTTTTCGTGCTTGTGACTACTTTTTATGTAATTTCTTCTTTCTTGCCTGATTCATTTTTCCTTAGTTTCTCACAACAGCAATGAACAACATCGCTCTTGTTAGAAATTAAAGAGAAATTCTTTACTGGTTTTTCATTAGTGGATATCAAGCAAACTCTGAAATATAAAGATTATTACAATTAGATACTTTCGCACAAATAGCGGGAATATTGTAACGTAATCGCATTTTACATCGTTATTATTAAAAACGATTTTATGAACAACCAATGATATTTACATTGATCTTCCTAACGTTCTCTCAGAAACTCAGCAGTATTTAATTTCTACATAACCAGAGTAAATAACTTTATACAACTACTTGTAGATTTTAAAAATGTTTAAAAAATGCATTGCATTTATTTTCTATTTTGAAATTTTATTATTTCATAAGAATATGCATTGACAGAGAGCACTAGCAAAACCTAGAAACCACGTAAGACGCAGAATTATTTGCACACTAGAAATGCAGTTTTGAAAATATCACATTACTAAATTAGAAAGAATGTTATGATACTAAACACTCATATTCCTTTAATGTAAACATTTAAAGTGAAATATTGAAAAATTGTTCTATGTTCGGAATAAAAATAGCTCTCAAATTCTCAAAACTACATTATTTTCTTGTTAGCCGATTATTCGACTACTTACAAGTTCGGTGTTCAATTCTTGCCCAAGAATTTTAAAAGCTGCACTCGTCGCAAGAGAACTGGCACCTATAGCACCCGTTAAAGGATCTGAAACGAAACGGATAAGTGCGAGAATTCACTACAAGAGCGCGCTACCAACATATGAGGACGCCAGAGCGACAAAGGGGATGAAAATATGTCTTCTCTAAGATCTCTCTAATATCGCACAACTTACACAATGTGGAAACATTACAAACAGATTTCTTCGTTAATACAGAGCGCCGGAAAAGTCTCTCCGAAAGGAGCCAAATCAGAGCCTTTTAAAAAAGACATTTACGTTGGCGGACTGCAGATCACTGGAAACCAAGTGAACGGGACAACACTTTCAGCACCTGTAATGGCTGTGGTGAATACGCGATTAACGTCTTCGAGCTGCAGTTGGTGCTACCAACATAATTTCCGTAGCAGGCGCTCTCACAAACAAAGCGCCAGTGCGGAGGGACTTTTCTCGTGCGCTGTACGATTCTTCAGTACAAGAGATTCACGGCATTTGAAATCGTATTTTAAAAAAAAACATTGTTTTTTGTGTGAATGTCATGGACTACGATATAATATTCGAAATACACTGCTAGAAGCCAAAGAACGCACGGATTGGGGAGCGTTGGGAAGCTACGTCACATACTCGTACCTCTGAGCATCATTTGCTTCCTTCGTGGTTCTGTGAAATAAAGCACAAATCACAAACTTCATTTGCAAACAGCAATTTCCATTCAAACGTTTGGATTTTCTACGTGGATGATGACCGGAACATCGGACTGTGTTGCTGCTGGGCAATGAAAGTGATTGCGGAGGGTGGAGCTCAGCTGGCGCCCGTACCCTCCGCTGCCGTACAGAATCCTCTGTCTTCTTGGTTTTCATTTTTTGAAACTAATGAACCGAACAGAAATCATCACCGTTTTCTCTATATTATTTTTAAATAGAACACACATACATACTGCTGGAAATCGAATCTTCAATTGAACTGAGATTGGAATTCTCAATCGAGATTGATGCTTCAGAAATTAAAAACCATAAAAGAGTTATTTATGTTCTTAATTATTGTTTTTCTTATTTTCCCACAACGTTACAATTCTTGCCTTGCGGGATTTTCAAAATAACCCATTCAATTACGTTTTTGTATTTTCCTGAAGAAGAAATGCACTTTGGTTACTAGTTTTCAACGGCTGTCTTTCGATTTAAATTATATAAATAACATTACAAGGGCCGGCGACGTCAGCCGAAACGCTTAAATAAGCTCCGTGAAGTCACAGAAGTTAAGCATTTCGAGAATCCTCAGGTTCAAAGACAAATGACTGAGCGAGAACCCCTGTTACCTCCAACACCGAGTCCCAGACCGAAGGCCTGAAAGGCACCGTCGCGAGCATTGACAAAAATTGAAGCTAAAGGAGGGTTACGCCGGGATTGTCTTACACCATCGAAATGACAAATTATCGGTGCCAATGTATGATGGTGAAATCAGGCTCGACCTCTCAACTTTGGCTTTTCTTGCCCTGGTGAAATGGCTTTACAGCACAAAACTGACATTAGACCTTTTTACACCAACACATTTACACACAGATACATAGCACTTATTAGCAGTTAATGCGCAGTCTTGTCCCAATATAACAGTTTTCCGGGAAAATGAAAAGAATAATTAATCATAAACTATGTATAACAAAGTAAATAATACCTACTTGCGTTCAGAGTATCATAGAGAGCGTCCGCTGCGGCAGAAGCTGTTGCTGAAGCTTCTGAATCCCCAGAAGCAGAGTAAAGTGCGTTTCCAAGGTTAGCCTTGTTTAGCGATCCGTCAGCATTTGTCTGAAATAACAAGTCTCGGAATAAAATTCTTATAACATTTTTTCATTAATAAGTATCACTACATAGAAATGATGTTCTTAAGTAGCGACGTATGTCGTTTTCTATCAGATGAATATCCAGTCTGATGAGATACAATACCATGTAATAGCTTAGTGGGATCAAGTGTCACTCAGGGTACGATTTGTTTTACATTTATATTTTAAACTCACGACGTGTTTTGGTTTAGAAAGTAATTTGAGCTCACTACTCAGGCAAATATTGCGATTTTTCTTAAACGCAAAAATGGGGTTTTTAGATGTGGTTTACCATATACATGACATATTAATATCATTTTAAAATCAATCGAAAAAACGCATATCTGACATTATTTGATTACTTGCTTCTTGTGCGAGTTGTAATCGATATATCGGAATTATTCGTAGTTTAGTCGCAGGGACGCAATGTACACCAGACACCACAGGGGACATGCTTCCTGGTTCCGCCGCCAGGAGGCGGAAGGGCGCGGCTCTGGGTGTCGATGTCACAAGACTCGGCCTAGTGAAGTGCAGGAGTAGAGGGGCCGCATCAGCCAGACGGCGAGCCAGTCCGTCGCGACAGCAAGAGCAACCTCACAGCCCGCAAATACTTGAAATGTCTTGAGTATAAATGTATGTACACACAGCTCATTTCTGTGAGTGATCATTTCCGAACGACGCCACAATACTAACCATCTGACATTTATTTTAATGATGAATAAAATCCTACTTACCACGTTCGATCTACCCAGGAAACAGCCATAAAATTCTTGGTACTCTTCTCTTTGAATTTCAACCGTAAATGCAATTTGGTTACCCGCAAGGAAGTTCTCTAGAAACTCACCTGAAATCGAAGAGCATACATGTGTTTCACGATGACCTTGAGTGTGCCTTCAAATAATCAGTGCAGAGTCTATTGGTACACACATTGAATCACCGAAACACAGAAACAACACTAATATTGTTCATATTGTAGTGGAAGCGGTAGCAATTCTCGAAAAGTATTGGCTAAGAAGACTATCCACTGTTCCTCCTCACCTTTCGTTTTTTCCCTGCTCTATCGTTCCCTTTAAAACATTCTCTACAATGTTTCTAGTGGATTTAGTAGAATTTTTTACTAATTCCATATTGATTTTGTTTTATTATTTGTGATTAAAATGTGTTTGTGTTATGTTAAATGATTTTAGGCTGCCTTATGATTTTTCTTAACAAAGGTTTGTATTTTTTTAAATAGAGGAAATATTGAGAAATTATGTTGCTTAGAAATGAAAGAAAGAATTCGTTTGCTTTTACACGACGTCCTAATCACTTGTCTTATCCAAAAATGTCTTTTATGTAAAATATTTATTTTTTGAGGGGGAAGCAAGCGATAAAATATATAATGAAAGGGTTGAACACATTTTTTTTCGTTTGTGTCAACACTATTGTAAACCGCGATCCATTTACTCCTGCAGCAAGTACTTGATGAATAAATGTATTGAACTTTTAGTAAATACTTTATTCATAAATGCAATATATAGGAATACATATAAATTAGCACGAAAACACTTATATCATACATACAATTTTTTTGCAACATTAATAACCTCACAATTACTGACCCCATTAAACTCTTGGCATGAGATTTTTGTACTATTTTTAGAACTTTATTCAGAAGATACGAGTGATAAGATGCAAAGCTTACTTGCAGGTTTTGTAAGATTTTGAGCACATTCCGTTGCGATCTGCTGTGTCACCTCATTCAATTTTAGCTGAAAATAAAATATATGGTTACATTTATGTTTTTCTAGTAATGCTTTGAACAGATTAATCAATGTTTGATTTAATAATTTACTCTTTATAATTTTTAAATGATTGAAATATGAATGTTGTAACATAACTATTTATCCAGTATTTTTTTATTTATCAATATAAAGAAATCGAAAAAGACAATCTAAATAATATAAAGTAAAGTACATTATAAAAATGTAAAAAATAAACTCATTTAGTACTTCATTGCACTGTTGTTTGTTTTTTGGAGTATTTAGAGCATTCTTCTTTCTGTCCTTATCCCCACTCTTGTGTGATTTACATATATTTTGATACTTCAAAAACGTTTCTTAGTAATTTGATAATACGTAATGGTTATTGAGTAAGAGAAAAAACTTTTCTTTCTAGCACAGACGAGGTATAGATGAAGTTACCTAATGCTGCACCGAACGGTGATTTTTAAGCAGAACAATTCGTATTGTAAAGCCCTGACACCAAAAAGAGGACAATTCTTGTTGCTCTATGTAGTATAATTCTTCTTCGAACACACTATGTAGTTAGAATCAATGTTTTGTTGGCCCTTGATGTCCAAAAATTTGTTTAACCCGTCCCTCCGTCCCTTCGAACACCACTAGGCGCTAAACTGTGAGCAGAATTTTCTAGAACAGTGATATTTCCTAATCCATCTGCTTAATGTTGCAACTACTTGAATTTCAACAGTATATTTTAATTTTCAGTCGTTCTTTACATGAAACCTCATTGACATTTTCAATTCTTTTTAAACGGGTTCTAATTTTGGGGAGTTTTTTTATTCGATAGAGCAAAGTAAGCAAATAAAAATGGCGCATGTCCGATTTTCAAAAACTCTGAATTTTCGAAACCTGCAAAAGTTGAAAATTGTTCGGCAAACTACACCTATGACCAGGTAGTAAAATGTGAAGTGTAACCATCGGAGACTTAAATTTTAAAGGCTGTTCGAACGTTCGATTGTCTCGGAAGGTCAAGTACATAGACACAGTGCGCGCGTGGGTGTGTCATGTTTTACGAGATAGATTACTTTAACGATTACCACCAAGTAATGTTATTCTCACCAGAGCAGAAACGAAGGATGCAAGACAGATACACATAATGCTCGTACAAAAAATAGTCTTCATGATGACAGATAAAACAACTTCTAGAGCGAAGAGAATTTCAGACCAAAATAGGTAGGACTATAGGAAACTTTCTTACTTCTCACTTTTATAGGACAGAAAATTTCTTGTCAACCGTTATAAAAAAATATAAACTCATATAACCACCATTCGAAGCATATTATTACGCCTATGCAACGAGACTATTTCTTATTTTGAAATAGGGCATTGTGTTTTGTCGTGATAGATAACACAGCGTTTAAAAGTCGAAAACCTGTAAAACTAATAGGATATCTCCCCAACTCTGTTGTAAGACTCAAATTTTCTTGTCATTCCTTATGAACTATTTTAAATTTAATCTACATCCTTTTCAATAAATTATTCAAATGTTTTAAGTGTCATTTTCACGAGAAATAGTCCGTCATTAAAGATAAACTAGCGATTTCAAAAGCCATTAGGTATGGAAGTAATATAATATATATTCCCGAAGTGTATCTTAAATATTCGTGTCTTCCGTTATTCATTGTTCGAAAATTTTAAGAGACTTCACGATCATATTTGCATTTTTACAGCACTGTCGTGCAGTCGCAACTGTAGAAGTGAGAAATAGTTGTACAATACCGTCGTGTTAATTAGTGAAGGAAAGTTGTATTAGCCACAAACTACATTAGCCAACATTGTGTAGAGCTAGCAAGCAAAAAATCAACCATCTATTAATATAAAAATTATAATTCTATAGTCTTCTCAATGATTACATATTCACACTAATCCTCTGCCACCTTTGAAACAGGATTTTTTTTATACATGAGAAGGCAAAGAAATCTTGCATCGAAGAACAGACTCGCCTGACGAATAACTTAGTCGGCTGATGATGTACCTAAGACACCATTGCTGTAATTATATAGCGTGCAGTAGCTGATGGTGGAGGGCAGAATGTATGTTCTCTGGCACGAAAGTCTCGTGATGATATGGCTTGCTATGGCCATTCAGCCTTCCTACTATGACCTCGGGAAACCTGCGGTAAGCATGACACAATCCCTTACACCGTTTATTTGGCTCTCTCTGTCTTTGAAAAGTTTCAAATGATCGCACGACAGTATGAACTGGAAGATAGCCGTGAAAACCGGCAACGTAATACTTCCTCCGGGAATCGAACACTCACTCGTGGTAGGTAACCCCATCAGCATCAATGAATGTGTGCGTTTGTGTGTGTGTAGGGAGGAGGCTTAGGTGGAGGAACATAAAACCGTTTTTTACTTACGTATTGAATATTAGTAGTAGTAGTCTATCCATTGTGCTACCCCCAAGAGAATATTCAAAGCAGTTTGACGCCAGCTTCCTTGGAATCCTTTTATCACCCAGGCTTCCTTGGAAGCGCATCACTGACGAGCCTCGGGGCGATCCCTTGATACGCCTGCGGTGTGACTCGCTTTTTCCGCCAGCTGTCTGTCTCAGTTCACTATATGCGAACTATCTGGTTGAGACAATATGCGATATCTTTGGGGCGGGATATTCTCTCAGGGATTTAATTTTGCCAAGCATATGCCAGAGTTCTTTTAGGTGCCCCAAGAGTGACATGGCTCCTGTGGATTTTCCGCTCCTTGAAAATCCACGTACCTCCACGCACAGGGGGATTCAGAGGTTAATTTTACTTAAAACAAATTTTAATGCGTTGGATGGATTGGAGGTTCAATATTTCAGTTTTACTTTAGAAGTTGTGACATTTTGAGCATGTATTGACATACTTATCTTTGAGTTTATTAATTTATATAACTTTAAAGTTTATTTCAGAATACAAAAGCAAAATATTTTGTTTGAATACTCTGAAAAAGTGACAGTTTTTTTGTTGAACTGGAAGAGAATGTTTCTCTAGGAGATATCATAGAAACATTTTCAGGTCATTTATGAGGTAAGGCAAACTTTTCTAAAGTAGATCATTTTGATGAAAGACGATTTTCTCACCTGAGCATTGGTGGATGCTGCAAGGTAGATGAAGAGAACACTCATACACAGAATAGCTTTCATCATGAGAGATAGAGTAATTACTGAAAGCAAGAGAAGAGTTTCAACGCAGACACCTTCGGAACTGATTTATCACTCTATATCACCTACTTCTATATATGTGATTACAATGTTCTTTTCAACAGTTATGTAAATATTATTTATAACTTATTTGTGTTTTTCCCATCATTAGGCAGTATTTGCAAAGCTTATGTGGTGGAAGCAGAATAAGATTTTTTGCTTCATTACATGGTTCATTCTGTCAACGCACGGGAAGCGCGACAATAAAATGCAACGAGTACTTCTCATTCGGGAGCAATCAGCGAATTGTGGAGCACGGATATGCCAGAAACAATCCCTGCACGTGCATCGGCGGGAAAGGAAAGGCTTAGGGGAGTTGCGGATGTGGAGTCGCTTGGGTGAAACGGACGTTGCATTTCCTTGACGTGGATGCAGTAGGCGCCTCCGTTGCTCACTGTGCACCAAATTGTCAGGAAGACTTACGATTTTGGGGCCATGGAAGACAGATTGTGGCCTTACAGAGTCTTATTGGCTGGCTGGCCTGTTGAATGAAAGATCGCACGCAGCAAACCTGCGCGTGAAGGACGAGGTGGACGATGTTCAGTGACGCCTTCTGTCCTGGTGGGCCTCTGCTGGGGAGAGTTCGCGCAGTCCCCGTTAATCACAATCGGGCACTTTGCATTTCACTGAAAGAATAGTTACTGAAGACTTTCCAAGTACAGATCTCCCGAGTGCGGCTATCGGGAGCGCAAAGTACAAGTGTGTTAAGGAAAATAATTAGGTACTCTTTCCAATCCGACTGTGACTTGGACGACATGTCAATCATACTGTCAACACCTTCAGGTGTCAATATAAGTTTTTACTGGGAACTTCAATCTTCAAAGTGTTTAAATTTCTCGCTATGCATAGCAGACTATGCAAAACCTGAGGGCTCCTTGTCAATATGCCAAGTTCACGGGGTAAGATCATTGCACTGGAGATCAAATAGTTCGAGTAAAATATTTTAGAACTTTCGTTCATTATATTTGTTTGGTTGCTGGTTATGGTGAATAGAGCGGCAATGTGCTCCTCTGTTGTGCCCATAAACCACTAGGACGTGGCTCGTTTTCATCAGTTGGACTGGTTCATATATTTTGACGAGAGATTACAACTGTAAACAGTACCCGAAAATAAGATTTGGGTTTGTACAACTTTAACACTTAAAAAATTAAATGCAGATACATGCATGTAAATCAAAGAAAATCTCTGGAATTTGCACGTTAAGTAGAAAATTAATATTTTCTAGGAAGAACATAAGACGCGAGACGTAACGAATCGAAAGTTTTCCCGCAAGCGTAGTTTAGCTCAGATCCATCATTGCCGTTGTCAGCAGCGAGTGGGAGTATTCAGATTCAAGTCGAAGGCGTTTCGACACTACCTAGATCGAAATCGGTCGCTGTCTGGACGTGATTTCAAGCGGTCGGTGCTGTGATCGGTCGTTTTCCGAATGCCGGAGCCGTACCTAAAACACCAGCTGGTGGGAGGTACCTGGCTGGGGACTATGTCGGTTAGCCGACGGAAGGTCAGCGATGGATCTCACCATGCAGCGTGTGAAGAACATCGTCCCCTCCCGCGTGCAAAACACACCCACCACTTCCGAACCAACGACCTTAGCAATCAATCACCGGGGAGGTGTCTCAGGGCGCCAACCGATGTCACTGCCGAGGGCGGGAGGACCTAGGTTCGACGTCCCGACGGAGGTAAGATTTTCGACACTACCTACACTTAAATCCTGTCGCTTGGAAAAGAATTCGAGCGCTCGGATGCTCTGATCGGGACGTTTTCGAGGTTTCACCGATCAGTATCAGGTGAACGCCGAAGGAACCCCCTAACAATCGGACCGCGTTGTTTTTCCTTCACCTCTTTAAGCACACACTTCACTCATAAGCACCACAGCGACGAGAGGTCGGCCAGGAGCTTAAGGCTTGTCCCGGATGGGGCGGTACCCCGCTGGAGGGGAGACGTGGGGGGGGGGNNNNGGGGGGGGGGGGAATCCCTGGGAAGGCAATGCGTAGGTTGGCGCCTGATCTCATCGGCGAAGAGCACCGCTTCCTCCCGCGATCAAACATTCACTACGCAAACCGGACTAATGACCCTTGATAGCTGATTTCAGGGGGGCTCTTGCGCATTGCAATCGACTTCAGCCAAAGAGCTTCAGGCTCCATTTTGCGTCACAATATTAGATGCAGCCACATACCAAAATTATCACCTCGTTACAACACATTGAAACAGATTTATACTACTTTTTTTTAAATATTGCATTTTGTACACATTCATCGTGTTATTGTTAGGTTACCGTTGAAAATTGTCACTTTGTACCATTTTCAAAATGTTTCTCAAAACTGCTCGCTCTCCATGCTTTATGGGGGCCAGCGCCTGGTCTGGCTCTTCAAACGAAGGGCCCGTGCTGTGGTCACGTGGTTCGTGACGCGAACGGGTGATGCTCAGAAGTAGCAAAAATTTGTGCGCCGGAGGAAATTACCCATGAATTTCCATCATGGTTGATTTATTTGGATGCATCAATCCATCGAAACATTTTCTCTGATAGCTGCCGAGTACGAGCTTTGTCTTTAGACACATGAACGAATACACGCATAATTATCCTGCGATACTTCTAACTTTGCCCCTTAAGGCCGCATTTCACGATGACGTCACTGTATTTCGCGTCTTTCTCGGTCGTACCGTTAGAAGTCATCTCATAGCGACCGCATCCAGCGCTGGTATATCATGCGACGTCTAGCGGCGCGACCGAGAAAGACTGACATAATGCACCGTGAAGTAGGGTCCGAGTTAGAAAAATCGCTGTACAGAGGAATCGGGAATTTGCAACAAATCGAATTTGATTTCTGCTTCTACCTTTGATATCTTCTGTTGTTAGAAGATTTTTTGTTTCAATGCACTCTGCCACATCCTGAGAACCATTCATCCCCGAATTGAACGTTGAAGTAGTGATCCTTAAACATTACATACTTTCTCACATTATTTCTACCTTTTACATTTTTTTAAAAATTCAGGAAAATCAAGGAAAAAGGAACTTGCATAATTTTTAACTGTCTTTGGTTCTGCCTTAACAAAACATTTGGAGCCATTTCTAAGAAAAAATATACATTGCCTTTTTTGCAAGCAAAAAGTATCCCAAATCTACATTTTTCTCAAAAAATACTATTTTTCAGAAAACAACTATTGTTTTCAAAAATTGCATTCAAACTTATTTCAAAAACGTTTTTGAACAGATTACAATAAGAAAACTAGTTGGCTTATCAAATTGTCCAGTTTGCATGTAACATTTCACGTATCTGCTTTGCTGACACTCAAAATACATGAAATATGTTTTTAAGGTACACATCAAATATATACAAAACCCAAGTTTAACTTACTGAAACAGCAAATTTACAAAAACTGGAAGTTGTGGTGATCAAGAATAACCAACAAAATTAAGAAATCAATGTCACTTTAACAGAAAAACAAAAAACGCAGCACAATTATTACTACTACACTTACAACTTCCTGGGGCAACAAATTTTCATGCAACGAACATTTCCTTAAAATGATCAAATAAAAAAATTATTTGAAGACAAATTCTATCATTATTATTATTATTATTATTATTATTATTATTGTTTACTCTAGCATTATTCGCAGTATCTACTGGTCGGTATGTCAACCACACACAGGTATGATGACCAGGTGTGTGGTTGCTTTACTGAAGGTTCAGATGGCTTCTGACAATACGGCATGTATTCAAAATTACTGTCTTTTGCATATTATATACATTCCTGGTATCCAAGTGAAGACACTCCAGTGCCGCAGTGTCATTTTTCGGGATCACTCCCGTAGCTGATATTATTATAGCACAGTCGTCACTTTACTGAAGTTCCACTGAGTTGCGACTTCATAGGCGAGATTGGTATACTTCTGGATCTTCTCTTGATTATTTCCGATATGTTAGGGGTATTGGGTATTGATATATCGATAAGGAAAACCTGCTGTTGGTTTCTATCAATGTACGTTAAATCTGGTCTATTGCCGCCGACATGTCTGTCAGTGATAATGGAACGATCCAGTAGAGTGTGTGCTCACTACTTTTCAAAGCACATTCTGAGGCACAATTTAATAATACGGCAGCGGAAGTGGCGAGTAGCCCGTTCTCAACGCCAATAATTGGTGTACCTGCTTTCGCCACTCAATCTGTCTCTTTTTGTATTCCACCTGTGGGTGGCTGCTAGCATCCACTTGTCATTTAAATTGGATAGTCTTCGCTGCAGCCTCACACTCTTCTACACGTGTCCGGAAATGAATGGTAGAATCTCTCAGAAAGTGTTTTTTATAGTTCATGTGGGTACACTTGGTCCTGGATAGCTATCATGAAGGCTTCTGTCTCCCGGCAAAGAGATCCCCGTGCTGGAGCCAGTGCGTGCGACGGCAGAGATGTCGACTTCTGGTTTACTCAGCTCAGTGAGGGACCTTTCCATGAGTGCCTTTGCCTTTCCATCACAGTTATCATTGCTCTTGCCGTGTTTCAATGATTGGTTGAACAGGCGGATCAATGGCTTTTTTCAAGTTCAGAGACTATAGTGTATTATCAACGCGGCTCACTGCTTGCCTGAAACTCTCCCACAATGTTCCAAGAAGTATCTTTCTGAGTGAGCACATTTGAGAGCTTGTGTAGATTTACTGAGATCTAGCAACCTCGGCCTCCTTGCGCGACCTTGGAAAGGGTAAAACGCTCAGTACTTGAATGGGGATGAATGTTTTCGGTGTTGAGTCATAGCGTTCGAATTGTTCTCTGGAGGTTGTCGAGGTCGGTATTGCTACCTTTTAATAACGCCAAAGGAGATATGTCAGCATGGAATAACAAATGAATTGACTGGCCTGCACAAGTTTTAGCAGAGGTTTTGAGTTTTCTTAAGAGCCATGCAATCGTTTTACACACTTCATTTGTTAAGTATATTCTAGTAAACGTGTGTTTTGATTCGGAGTGGACTGTTGGACAACCCCATATTTGTTAAGTTTCATGGGGTTCCATGAAGTAATCTTTGGTTCATTATCAGTTTTGCCAAATTTATACTTGCCATATGACCGCGAATGATATTCACTCTCCTGCACTTATCCAAACCGAATTTCATCTTATTATTATTATTATTATTATTATTATTATTATCCTCTACATCACGATTCAAGATGTTATTTAGTTGGATGAATATAAAATATACTCCAGGTTGCTACCAGCTACCTAAGGAGCAGATTTAAGGGCTGTTGGTGCCTCTACAATTGTTTGTGCAAACGGAGAACGGTTCCAAATAAATCAAACTTTCCCAGTCTTTTGAAAAACCTGCGCGTTTAGCCAAGTTCTTACACAAATTTTGCGGAACAAATCCAGGAGCTCCGATGACGACCTGCTTTTACGCCCCGCATTCGGCTGATCTCGATTTCCAAACTCTTGAATTTAAGACGTTTTTCTGCCTTCTCGGTTACGACGTTTGATCGCAAGGCACAACAACAAGAAGGTAAATGTTTCTCCAAATCCAGGATAACAATATCCGGTTTGTTTGATGCTATCATGCGCTCCGTTTCAATTTCTTGATCGTACAATATTGTATAGAGTGCAATAAATGTTACCAGGAAAGTCTTGGTGTTAACCGCACGACCCCCTGCGTCACAGCCTGTCGGCCAAGGCCCGAAGCGGCCTGTCGAGGCGAACGCCAGGCCAGGTTCGCTGCCCCTGCTTCGAGTTGGGGCCACTCGCTTTCGAGTGGGGACGCACAGCCGTGCGATGCATTTGGCGCTCGGGTGCGGGCCATTGCGGTCACCAAGATTTCTTCTTAGTTGCTCTTCATGATTGATTGTTACTCATTCCAGGAGAGTCAACGTCTAGGGTCATTCATCCCGTAAGTATAGTGCGTGTTTTCCTCGTGAGAGGGTAGTGGTCTTCCTCACTGTATGGCGAGAACCGTCACTGTCCTACCGTCGGCATGCGAGGTTTTCCTCAACAGGTATCTCCCACCAGCGGGCAAACCGCTCCAGATGGGATAAAACTATACGCTCCCGACCCGCCTTCCGGCATGTGTGGTAGTGAAGTGTGTGTAAGAGGTGAGGATGGGACAAGGAAGAGAAAGTAAAAACTGAAGTCTGTGATTAATGAACTGGCTTCTTACACGTGCAACAATAATACGTGTGCAGAGATTGGACCTAGAGCGACTAAGGTCATAAAATACGCCAAACTATTTACAGCGAAAAAGCAAAGCACAGACATGGAATGAAAAAGAAATAGCCAATGCAGTACAGAGCTTTACCACATGCGTACAAAAGCTGCGCAGCGCATGATTTCGGGCGATCACGAGCGATCACTTCAGCGGAACTATCGCAGAGTTCTCACCGAAGGAGACCCTGGCAGTTTCTTGAGGGGCGATGGATGGCAACTGAAAACAGGATGAGGAAATGCTAAAAATAGAACCCCGACTACAGTGAAACGCCAAGGAGTGCGGACAAGCCCATCCCGTTTTGTACACCACTGGTTGGGTTTATATTTGCTTAACTAGACACGGCGCGTTATTCATGTCATTTAAGGTTATTTTTATGCGGCCTTCTAAATATTAGCTAATTGTGGATGGAGTGCAATTTAATTAAAAGAATTTAGTTTTTCTGGAATGAAATACAATATATATTTTACACCAACAAAATGTAATTGTTTTATTATTTAATGATCAGAGAAATTATTGAGGCAGTATTTACATAATTAAATAACAGAATATACATGAAGAATGTCGGATACATTTCTCTATTTTTCGTGCATGTAACTTTTTTTATATTATAATTTCTTGTTTCTTCTCGGATATATTTCTCTGTAGTTTCTAGCATCAGCACAGTTGTTTCTCATTTGTAGATATCTTTCTCCTGAAATATAAGGATTCTTACAATTGGAAAGTCATTGATAAACCTGATAGCTTTCATATAATGTATACATAAGTGACTGTTTTTCTATTAAACCCGATTGATGAACAATGAATGCTATTTACACAGGATCTAATTTTTTATTTATTTGATTGTCTCGTACATTCTTTAAGATCTTTATTTTAGATCCCTTGGTGCTTTTAGACAGTCAAGTCTTCTTTCAATATTGCATCACAGCGACATGTTAAATTCTATATAACCGCTTATTTAAAAGTTGAAAAACAATTTTTATTCCTTCACAAAAACACACACACAACGGTTTGGGAGAATGTCTAGCCCCTTTCGTCTGTGTGAAATCGGACAATTTATTAAGTTAAAATTATAATTAAAACTCTTAAAAATATTTTGTATGAGATGTGTTTAGAATTAAATTTATTGACTAATACTAGCTTATGGTCCTCGCGTTGCTGGAGTATTCATCATAATTTATTAGACACGTAGAGGTTTTTCATCTTTTCCCGCCCTGCAGCGGAACGTATTTGTACGAGTATCTATTCTATTGCATCTCGCCTGCCCGACCTCTCTCTGCCCCGCACCTACTTGGAAATTCCCTGTCTTACTCACTCACTTTCTCACTAAAAATGTTTGTATTTTTTTTAATTGGTGTTCCCGCCTCCACACTTAACTCACTTTATAACTAAAATTAATTTAACATATACTCATTTTCGTAGAAATTTATTATTATTCCCATACTTTCAAACCGTTGCCACATTGTAAAACTTATTATTTTTCATTTTTTATCAACTAGCGTATTTATAAAAAAAGTTTGTAATTGATCTTCGACCCCACATAGAGGAAATGAAAATATAAAGTTCTTTTAATTGAATTCGAGTTCTGTTGTAGGATCCTTGGTAAATAGTGGCCGACTTGCCATTAACCACTTAGACAATTATAATATCTCAAAAAGTTCCAGATCACACAGTGGATCTCGGCTAGTCCAAAGTTTTTCTGATATCTAAAAGCTCTTTTGCTTTATTGTCAGCGTTGAAAGCAGTTTTGACACACATTCGATTCCTTCCATTACTATTATTTTTCATTAATGCTACTTCTCCTTGCCGAACATTCATAAATTTAAATAATTATTCCTTCAATAGCCGAAGGGACGTTGTCTCCACTATAGTAAAAAGCTTTCCTACAAACATTTCCTACTCACCCCGTCCCACTCGCAAATACGTAATAATCATATTTAATATACTACAAATGAAGCAATAACTATTTCATGTAGATCACTTCTCTGCACTCATACCTTTTTACGACAATATCAAACCTCCAACAGCGAAAATGTCGTTTTCCAAACATTTCGTATATGAATAAGTATACTTCTCTCTTGTACACGTAATACATTCACGCCCAGATGCAATCAAAATCCATATCCAAGTTATTTTTGTAAGTAGAGTGAAGAAAAATAGTGAGAATTATTCGTAAATCTAAACATTTTCATTAAAAAATTGACGACTCAACAAATTCCTCAGCTATTCTACAGATATACGCCATTTGTGTATTGATGAACTCAATCGTATACCTCAGTCGTCATCCTGTGGTGGCCCTCAGGCAAAATGTTGCACATTGATGCTCTCTTGAGTGTGATGCAATGCTAGGCGAAAAGTCCAGAAAAGTAATTATTTTGTAAATATATGAAGGTTTACGGTTGTAAATCATAGGCTATAGCACTCCTGACCTTCAAAGGAAGCTAGCACATTAGTTTCATCGCTATTCGTCCAGTACATTCAGAGACTATCGTCCTGTAAAGCATCAACGTCTAAGACATCAGCAACCACTGTTGCATGTAACGGTATGGTAACTGTGAGGATGACACGAGATGATGATGGTAGGGGGTAAAGGACGAACACAATACAACCATACCCGAGGCGGGACTCAAACCCGCGATCCTTCGGTCCGAGATCGCTACGGCATCTCTGCCTTAGCGATCTCGCCCACCGGATCTGGCTACGGACTTGTGTCTTTATAGATTAGTATAGATAAGCCCATTCTTGAATTATTATAAAATGAACGTCAGAGAGGCTGTCTAAAAATAGTGTATGAACAAATACGGTAAAAGATTTTATTTTGCTTATAGATTGCTCCATTCGTCCTCAGGGCCTCCTGTCGCAACCGTTCCTACTTGCGAACTAAAATTACATTTTTACTTAGTACTAGTATGATTTACTTACTACTAGTATAATAAATAACGTTTCTTGAGATTCTAATATTTTATTGTATTAGCACTCGCCTTTGCAAACAACTTTATCAATGGTAACTGACACTATACTTTGGTACTACTTTGTACCATACTAGACCAAAACTGTTAAAAATATCATAACCAAAATTTTTTTAAAAAATAGGTGATTAACTTTGAATTTTACCTAATGTAAAAATAGCCAGAAGATCGGAAAATAGCAATGCCATATTTTTTTTAAATTTAAGGTCGCATCAACTTCTAGCTGATTTATCTGTATGGTACAGAGATGATGACATGATATGGTGATGACAGAGACTGAAAGGACGAATGCGAACGCAAACACAACCACGCACGAGGCGGGACTCGAACCCGCGATCCTTCTGTCCGAGATCGCTACGGCACTGTTGCCTTAACGATCTCGGCCATCCGGACTGATAATGCCATAACTGTTGTCTTATGATTGTGATAATTACTTTCGACGAATTCTAAATAGTGCAATAAATATTTATTGTTAGAAACTTCTTGCCACTACTTACATCTTGCATTTCCTGTAGCAGTTCTTCGTCTAAAGATTTTAAAGCTAAATTTGCGGCAACTCTACTTGGATTCACGTCATCCGCCAAAGGAACTGAAACAACACGAAAAACGTCGGGGTCAGAGCAAGAGTCACTCGCTGACTGGGGGAGAACTCTAGCGGCCGGCTGCTCTCATCGGTGTTTATCCGTAGTTTCTCCGATCAACGCCAGGCGAATGCCGGAGCAGTACCAGAACAAACGGGCCACAGATCGTGCGCGATCTTTCCTTCCTCTTCCATGTCGTTTCCTCGCCCCCTTACTCACATATACTTACACTTACATCCGGTTCATTAGCACAAATATCGGAAGAACTGTCTACCGCTGAGGGGTTCTCCTGGCTGGGGAGGGGCCGCACTGGTGGGAGGCAGTTGTTCGGAGACAAACCCGCTAGCCGTCAGTCAGCCAATGCTGCCTTTAAAAATGCACCTGAAAAGGAACTTACACACGGTGCGCTTGATGAAGTTTGTCTTGTACTGTGTTCTACAAACGTTTCATTAGGCCATCATTGTAGGGAGAGTTTGTTCGTAAAGCAGAAGTTGTTTTTCAAGTAATTTTAGGAATAAGTATCTCACAAAAATCTCGTCTTCTACAAAAAGCAATCAACGAACAAGACGTGGTCCGACCTTAGAAATCAAGTGAAACGTCTACCAGCCAAAGTCACAGTATTACCTTACCTATGTATACACCATTCTGATTCTTTGCCATTTGCATCTAGAGTCCTGCAGGGGTCGACATAAGGCCCTATTCTCGTCCTATTGTACGTAAACGATATGCCCTCGACGATTAGAAACGGAAGAACAGTTCTCTTTGCGGACGATACGAATATTCTTTGCAATAAAAAACTAAAAAGTACTATATCAGATATTTCAAATTGGTTTCGTAATAAATTAATAGTAAATGCAAAGAAAACAGTTTCAATGCAGTTCTCCATTTCAAATACACAGCTCGACAATTCACTGAAAATGAACGGCGTGCCATTGACTGATGTTAAGGTAACAAAACGTTTAGGCCTTTCAATGCAGTCAAGCCTTAAATGAAACGCCCATTTTAATGAATTGAACACTAAATTAAGTTCTTTATGCTACTCTTTCAGAATTCTTTCAAATTCAGTCAGCCTACACACTGCTCGTTCTGTATATTTCGCGAATGATCCTTCTCGCCTGAGATATAACATATTATTATGAGGAAATAAATCTTATATCTCCAGACTTTTAGATTACAAAAAAGAATTCTACGAATAATAGGCAAATCCCACCCACAAAATGACTTACTTACGGGCGGAATATATTTTCCGCAAACGCCGTTGTCTATAACTACAACACTCGACGTAGTAATCATATTCATCAGGTAACAGTATCAACAGTTCACTACAAAAAATTCACATATAATACACGTGCATTATTTTACATCTTGCCAGATGACATTAAACGATTAAATTCGATACACAAGTTTAAGTTCCAAATCTTATCTGCTGCACAACTGTTTCTATAGAGAGACTATAGAGACTATATTAGAGACTACACTGAGCATCCAAAAGGAGAGTAATATTAGTTTAACAATGACATTTTCTGTATTGTATATCATTTGGATTGCATGATTGTAAAGAACCTGTAAGAAGTATTGTATTTCACCTTCTGGCTCAATGACACCCATCTCGATCAGGTTTTCGTCCAGTATCCTTAATCCACGAGCAAATGCTGAGATTTTTCCTTGTTTTGCTTCTGGACCTAAATGCAACTTCAAATTAACTTCTCCCCATAGCATATTACAGACATTTATTTACGTCAAAAACGGTTAAAAACTAAGTAAATGTTAATATCACGGAGACTAGCACAAAATTGCATTCCATTTCTCGAGAAACCTACCCCATCAAATACGTCTGGACGAAAATTACTCTGATTTGTATGAGAAAATATCACTTATTTTAGAAGAGAGATTTCGTACAAAAAGATAATCTGTGAAAAATTTGAAGAAACAAATCTTAGATTCACAAAATTGAAAATGTAGTGTCATTGTCTTAATAGCTTTCCATAAAATGTTCTTAAGAACACTAAAACATAAAATAATCATACACATTTAACAATATAAAACTTACATATAAACAATTCATTTACGAGATCATCCTTCGGTTCCAACAAGAACGATGAAACTTCTGTTGAATTATCAGAAAAATTACGAAGTGCTTCTCCTACTTTCGTGTAGTTCAATGTTCCATCAACATCCCTCTGAAATAAAAAAAACATTAAGGAAAAAATGTCAATTTTACGTTGTACAGAAAGGCAAAAAAATAGCTTTTGGAATTTCTCATATGTCAGGTATTTGAACGAAAATGAGATAATAACAATTTTTTGCGCGTCTTTAATGCTACCGCAGAACAAATAATTTAAAAATTTCGAGACATTTTTGTTAAAATTGTGAAAATGATCTTGAAGCATCATATAAAGTACCTACAGGAATCACAATATCCCTTTCACTCTCAGAGAGCTTTGAGATCATTCAAATTGTTTTAAGAATATCAACTTCAACGTAAAATATCAACTGCATGGTTTTAGATAGAGCCTACAAACACTAGCATTGATCGCAGACGGAGAGAGGCAGAGCGGAGAGAGAGGCAGAGCGGAGAGACAAATTTAATGTAATGCGGGGTGTGTAAGCAAGGGGTGAGGATTGGAAAGGAAAATTGCACACAGTCTTGTTGCACTGCTTACGCATTCACGTGGCCTTGATGAGAACGGCCGGCCGCTGGAATTCATTTCCAAGGAACGGTTGAATTCCACTTAGTGGTGTCGGAAATTTTGCCACCGTCGGAACGCTACCCTTAGGACCTTCCGGCCACAGCTGCTGCAGCGACGTCACTTGATTCGCTGTCACATGAACCGGTCTCTTTTGAAGAGAATAAAAACTAAGCGATATCAATACCGAAGAAAAGATCGCGAGGCTCGCTGCTTTGATCAGTTGTAAGAAGGCCGGACATGCCCCTACCTTTTCGCCTTCCTCATTTTTCTATTTCCCAATTGGACGGCACCTCCGTTCCCGAATGTTGATATTTCACTAAACGTCTACTTTTTATTTTTTATATTGATTTCAAAATATATTCAGCTAAAAAATATTTCAACGTAGCACAATTATTTCAAGACTTAAAGCTCACTTACAATATTTAATTTTGTGGAGAAACAATCATAAAATTTCTGAAACTCTTCAGATGGAAACCGAATTCCCATCTCTGTTACTCTCATGCGACGAAAGTCCTCAAGCATTTCATCTGAAATTGAATCACAGCAATTTATTGTATACCGTAACGACTATAACAGTAATTAGTTATTAATAATTAATGAGAGTTCAAACAAACAGGTCATATATCAACCCTCTGGTAGTCGATGCAATTTCGTGGTGGATCAGTGGTGCTCATTATTCAATATAAACCGGCTATTGATTTATGTAGCCAGTTAAGATCACATCGATTAATTTTTTTGTTGAAATTGATAATTAATTATTTCCTGGTGTAAAACAACACATAATAATAAATTTTAAAAATATCGTTCCTCTTCTTTCGTATGCTTCGTTCTTAGATGTTTTTAAACCTCAAGAATCTCTCCCCATTGCGAAAGAAGGTTATCCTCGCCATATGCAAGGAACACAAGTTACGGTAAGCTCTTAAACGTAACCATTACACAAAAACGAAGTTTAGAAACTGCACAGCTCAGAAGCAGATTCTTCTTCCATTATACAAAATAGAGAGATTTACAAAAAATTGGGTACGAAATTATATTTAAGGTACTTTTGTGTTTCACTCGCGTACGTATTATAGAACCGTCGATTCGCTAGATGCGAAGAGTCGATTTCGACGTCATGACTATTATATCAGATCTGTAGCTCGATTTTCGAAGCAACATAGTTTTTAGTACACGGAAGCGAACATTTCTGGTCATTAGATATTGTAAAAAACGCTGTTTTGTATTATTTATTCTGTTGTCAACGAACGTGAGTACTAAGAGAGGGAGAAGGTATTCCAAGACAAAAGAAAACGCGCGGGTATAACCATTCCTTTAATATGTGTGCTACATATTATGGAGAAAAACATAAAGGGATCGATGGATGAAACAAATCGTTTCAAAGAGTCGGAAGAAAGAAAACTTGTAGGACTCCATATTGTGAACTAAATTACCACACAGATCAATCATAATATAAATATTTAGAAAACGTCATGTTTCAATTACGTACTATTTTTCATTTATATTATCAATAATAACAACCAATAGTGTTATTACAATACAACTAATCAAAAGTTTCAAAAACCGCTGAATAATATGAATGGAGATAAGAAATAGAAGTTTGATGACAGGCCTTCAAAATCCTAACAGTTAAACTGCATATATAAACAAGGTATTTATGAAATTCTAAAAAGAAAAACGAATTTAGGCACAAAAATTCCTATTGCAGTTTCGTGATACCGAAAAGTTGAAAATTCGTCAGAACCTTGCTTTGTGGGCCCTTGATATCGAAGAATTCGCTTACGGCAAAACTTGAGTCTGAACAACGCTAGCAGATAATCTCTAATGAATCTGAATTATCCATTTTATCGTGTGGGTTAGTTCATAATGATATTAACACATTACCTTGGGCAGCACATTCTAAAGGGAGGAAACCTGCATGAGTAAAATTAACAAGATATTTATGACCTTGGGTGCACTGTCCTCGTCCACAATTTGGCAAAGATTGAAATAGCATCTACGGAACCCTCAACCTCCCAGAAGTGAAAAATAGTGGTGCTAAAACAGCATTTTCACGCAAAATTACGCGAAAAGTACTCAAATAAAGAAAAAATGTACGATCTTATTTAAAAATCTATCTTTGAGGACCAGGTTTCATTAAGGAAAAAGTATCTTAAGTTATCGTAAGTTTGGTTGTAGGAAGACGTTGAAAAAATGTTTAACTTTAGCAATTTTTGAAAAATCAGGGTTTTTAACAAATATGAGGCCTGCACCATTCTCGTATATGTCCTTCACAATATCCAACTACAAAATTTAATAAAAAACAGAACCTTTTTTTTGAAATTTTTGGAAAAGTCCTGGGAGTTCGTCGCAAAGTCTCGCCCAAAATTAAAATATCGGTATCAAATTTAAGGCGCCGCGACATCAGCCAGGTCGTTTGTAGAATATCCATTTTGCAAAAAGTGGAAAAATTTTGAAAATAAAAAACACAAATTCTGGCTACACAACGTGTTAGAGGAATTGTTTTGTTGATGATAAATTTATCAACTGGAGTAATCCTATTTTTCGCTACTAGGATTCATAAATAAGACTTAATTAACGGCTCTCTGTTTCCTCCATAGAGAGAAATTAAAAAAGTAATTGTTTTAAGTTTGAATAAGTGAGGTTTTAGCGATTTGTGTATCATATTTTTTAATGGTTGAACAGATTAAAAAACATTTTTGGAAGAGATGGGTTTGCAGTTGTAGGTCGTCAATAATGAATAGTTTCGTAAAAATCTTATGTTTTTTATTTGTTAATTAGATAATAGTTTATTTTAAGTGCTTAAATCATTAATAAGGAGCAAATCTTACCTGTTGACTCCGTTAGATTTTGAGAACATTCTTCAGCAATTTTTTGTGTTTCTGAAGATAAAGTTGGAAGCTAAAAAGAAGAACGAAAATTATTGTTACATACTGAGGCTTTATGTTAACATTAATACTACTACATTTAAATATTAAATATTATCTCTAAAGTTTCACGATTTCAAAAACACTTGTGAGGAATTAGACAATGATGTGTATTCTCCATTAGTAAAATATGTTTGCCTGGAGATGTTATGAAATAGAATACTGTAAGCTTCGAGAATATTGGGGAAGAAAATGGGTTATATCACTGTAACCGTAAGTTTGAGGGAACAAATTAGTGGATGCTATTCGAGTCATAAGTTTGAAAACAATATGTATTTCCTGAAATAATTTCTTTATGCGAGTAATTTTCGCAGCCATTGAGCGTATATATTATTTCTGGTTTCCGTTCCGTTTTTGTGTTTCGTGTCGCCCCGCCGCAATCAATCTACCAAAGCATTTTACCTCTTCGGTCAGAGGCTTCACGTCGTAAACCGAACTTCAATTCTCGAAAGAGTATTAACTCAAAATTAGTAATTTTTGAGCTGTGCCAGAAGTATGATTGTGCAAATGACAGAAGTATGAATTACATACCAAATTTTTAACTAGAGAAATGTACAATTAATATTAAATTGATTTTTTCGAGTTACATTGCTCCAAAGAGTATGTTTGAAGAAGGGAAGTTATTCTCACCTCAGGAGCACAAGAGCTGTAGGGCAGCAAGACAATGATGGCCGCCAGGCTTACGCGAATAATACTTGTGCAAGAAACAGCCTTCATGGTAAAGGTAAAATATCGTCTGTGTCGGTGAGAGTACGTGCGTCTGCAGAAAACGCGCGGGCATTCCCACTCTTATATGACGTAGTTCTTGTCACGTGTTATGACAAAACACGAACTTGCGATTTACTCATCTAAGTAAATTATTACACCTTGCCAAATGAGGCTTAATTTTAGCAAGAGGAGATATCCTATCATTTGAGATAACCCAGCCGTGCAAAAATTCAAACGTATAGAGTTGAGGAACTCCAGCGACATTATGTAGAAACACACTAATTTTCTTGTCATTCCTTAAGAAATATTTTAACTTATTGTCGACACCCCGATATCGCTACGTGCCGCCTTGTCACTTCACCCTCGCCTATGTAGCAAGAGCTCGTGCTGTGTACGAAGGTGGAACTCTTCACAAGGACTGTCAGACTGCAGAAAAAGTAATAGTTACAGACCTCGATCTGGAAGGATTTGTCAAATGGGTGTATTTGGCCTACGCTGAATGATAAGTTGAGAATTAAGGACACATTCAATAGTTCGTTCCGTGTATTAAGCAGTTGAATTGAATTGAATTGAATTTGCCTTATTTTACGTGGCGAGACTCGGGCCATCAGGCCAGATCTCCCGTCTGACCACGCAAATTTCGCTAAGCTCCTTTCATCAACTAGCGGAGAAAGGAGATATTTTATGGGCGAGAAAACGGCGATTTGAATTTAGCTCAGAAGCGTTATTTAGCCTTGAGGATCTTTTACATGCAAGTAAATCTACTAACACGGGACAGCCGGCTTTACTTCCCCTCCGAAGGAAGGCGAACGAAGGATTTTTTCGCCCTTAAACGATCGGGTTTGAACCCGCGAACTTGGGTACAACAGTCCGGTACGCTAACCGTTACACCATTGCTGCCGCAATTCTACTTTCCCGCCTGAGATATAGAATACTCTTTTGGGGAAATGCATTCTATATTGCACGAATAATACGCAAATACCGTCTGCGTGATTACTGCAAGACTCTCCTGCGAGATTTTATTTCGAGACCATAGTAACTTTCAACATTTAAAAAAAACTCTCGTCGCCTCAGATAATCGGTTATACTTCGTGTTGTAATTGAGAAGGAAATGTAATATTTTGCGATATTACGGAACAAAAGATATCTCATTTATGCATTATTGAATTTTTTAAATGCATTTTTTCTTAATTTTTTATTTTTTTTATTTCTTTCTTAACTCCGTAATTGAGAAATTCGAAAAAAAATACTAATTTGTTCTCCTTATTTATTGTTATATTGTTTTACCTTATTTGTTCGATCTCATTTCTTCGAATGTGAGTGCACTTCACTTTGCAAAAGGAAAACTCCCTTCAAGTCCTTATGCTATGATGAAAAGTCACGAAAGGAGCTACAGTGTACTACGGGACGACCGAGACTCAAGGAAGGAACAACACCACGAAATTGCCAAGGTATTCTGCGTGTGAATCTCAAAGAGAAGACAGAAGGATCAAGAAAATTCGAGCAGGCATTCTCAGAGAGCTTAGAAACTAAATCAAACTATGACGGAGAGAGAGAGATCTTACATATTTTGATGCTCTTCCTCCAAAAGAAGGAAGAAACAATATTGGCAATGAATGCATGACCGTGTACAGTGAAGAGAGAAGAATGTGTCTTTTTAATATAGGTTTCTCTTTTACCTGTGACAATATTTTCTTTATCAGCAGTGATTCGGTGAAATTTCGAAGGCCAGCGTGCTCAGTCATGATATTGCATTGAAAATGCTGGGAAAGAATACTTTCCTTAGTGATTAGTAGTTTCAACAAATTAATTCATATCTTGGACAAGTTTAAGCATTTGCACGAAAACTAGAAGGACTATTCTCGTAGTACATTTGGTGCTGTAATGCTCTTTTGAGCAAGTTAGTAAAGTATATGGATGTTACATGCAAGCAAGTTAAATTTATTATAAAACAGATCGATTTATTAATCATTAAAGATATGTGGAAATATAGTTGGCACAGCGTATGATAGCCCAGATGCTGCTACTTCATCTCAATTTTTATTGTTTATATCATATAACATCTTGTCCTATATTATTTCAACAGAATATATGAGTTTTGTGCACACGCAACCGATCTTCATAAATGAGGTCACTAAAGAAAGAGAACTTCACCAAGACGTAACGATTTGTACTTAGACTGTGAAAATATGAAGGATTTGTTAAAAAATGAATGCAAATATTCACGTGAAATGCATCGAACAGCCCTCTGGCAGCATTATTAAAACTATTTAGTTGAATAATTTCAAGACGACGGGATCTAGGGCTTTAAAATCTGGAAGTTTGAAGCCGAAGGCCACGTAGCTCACAGAAAGAGAGCTTCTTGGACATTCTATTACATTTTGTTGACACTTTACGGCGCATCTCGATACAACCCCACCAGTTCGGAGATTTGCAGAATCTGAAACTGTATGGGAAATGAAACTCATTACTTGATATTCTAGGCAATTAAATTGCACGGGTTTACCTCTCATGTGATAAATTTAAATAATATTCCAAAGAGTAGCCCTTCCAAAGAGTAGTATCCTTGCCCGATTTTGTATTTTGCATGCAAAACTTTACATTGCTTTCTTAAGAGCACAAATATTTTGTAATATTTTTGTGACTATCAAAGAGAGCGAAAAGCTAACTGTCAAGAAGATTGTGTTATTACTTCAAATGTTTTTTAAGAAAGTGTTGTGAATTGTTCCAAGGACTTATCTATAATACTGAACAACTCTTCATTAAAAATTTGTTTGAAACGTCAATTTCATTGTTCTTTATTTTTATTTTTAGTTCTATTAGTACATTGGAAGATACCTTTTTAATTTTTTAAACAAATAAACACGTCTCGTTAGCAACTTCTCCTCTTAATAAGGAAAAGAATGGATAGAGAAGAGGGTGGAATTCAACTTGCATGGGTACGCTACTTCTACACAAGTATGATACGTTTCGAAGTGGGTCTGCGAGAGGATTCAGAGAAAGTAAATACAACAGAAACGTGACAACAAAACAACGGTTTTGATGCAGCGTCTTATAGAGCATCACATTACAATCAACAATAGACAATTACTGTCGTTATACTTTCATAGAGCAACAAATAGGAATATCTGTTTCATCCAAAAAAGTGCCGGATATATACTAATGTGGCCTTCATTGCAGATTGACTTCTCATTAGAAAGAAGTATCAAACGAATGAAAATGAATATTAAACGGACGAGATATAATTATTTGAATAAGTGAATGTGATTCAGTTAATTAAACTGATATTTCTTTTGATTCGCTTAAGAGAGGATGTGTTTGTCGACTGTTTCGTAGGGAAATGGAACTAGATATTTTCTTTATGCCGTCTTAAGTTTTCTTTTTATTTTGTAATGCCCATAACTTCTCGGGATATGTCGGGCGCCAGCGTTCGTTCCTTCAACGAATGATGAAGTGAAGAGGTCAAAAAATCAGTCCATTGACTAGTTTCTGACAAAATTCAATTTATCCTCACCATGAGCTGCCGGAAGTACAGTACTCGAGAGCGACACATTACTATGTAAACTTATGTACGAGCTCATAACCTAAACATTAATGAACAAATTCCTTAACACTACATTAATAATTATTTCTATGAGAATCTATGCATAATGTTAACTACAATACACAAGCCTGAGCGCGTCCATTCTTAATCTCTTGTCAAAATGTCCTGCAAATGACCCCGAGTCATAACTACGGGAGATAGTTCGACTTCGGTTAAATAACCTGATATTCAACCACTGCTTGGCGGTGCTCCTCAGAACCGCCCGGATGGCCGTCCTCATTCGAAGACGGCGGGCGGCCTCAGGTCACCGACCTCCCACTGGGGGTTCCTCCTCGGCTGCAACGTGTAGTGCGACGAATCCTGTCAACTCGTGGCTCAGTCAGTAGACACACCCGTAACTGCCGTAGTTTAGTGCGCTTGAATGGCCCGATATGGCACTTAGCAGCGGATGCAATCGATCTTACGCGAATAGTGACGCAGGATCTTCCATCTTCCCGCCCAAGTTTACCTCCGCGGTAATTGTTAATAAGTGCTTACTCGAGAATCTGAATGTAAGTAGCTACTCAAATCTGAATCTAGAGGCTCTATTCGGAATCTGAATGCTAAGTGTCCATTCGAGTAATCTGAATCCTAAGTGTCTCTTCGAGAATCTGGATCCTATAGTGTCTCTTCGAGATCAAGCCTCTAGAATCTTGACTAAGTTAAAGTTTCTCTGCGCATCTTGCGTCCAAGTTACCTCCGTTTCCCCCCCTCCCAACAGTTTCGAACTGCGATCTGCCCCTTCCCCACCGATGAGACTCCCAAGGCCTAAATAAATGCGTCTTAATTTTTGAAGTTCGCCAATCGGGTTGCATCCGTTACGAAATTTTCCAGGGACTCTCTCTTTCTACCTCGGCCCTCTCTCTCTGCTCTCTCTCTTCTCTCTCTCTCTCTCGTGTGACATCCAGAAGATTCTCTCGCAGCTGTCGAAACACTTGTCCAGGCGTTGCCGTCTTTTTTCTGAAGCCATAAATTTGTCACGGAGGTTGATACGGCGCCAGCGACTGTTGAGTTGTAAATAACCCTTGGAGAATTTGGATTTCCTGGCGCCGGTAGCGCGTGCAAAGGGGGCGCGGAGCCGCAGTGCAAACAGAGGCGCGGGCGCGTATTGTTGTTCTTGAGCTGGTGCATCCGGAAGAGAGGGGCGGGGCGTATATGACGAGTCGTAAATTGTGTCTGTGCACTGAAGAGGTCCCCTCATCAGCGGTCGGTCGGGCACTGTCAATGCGTCCGCCGCCTGGCGGTCTTAGGGCTCTTCGCAACAAAAGCCCCTCCCGCGACCTACTTAACTGTGATGGGAGCTATTTCGATACAAAATTATTATAATATTATTTGGTGACGCCACAATTTTCATATCACTGTTTCAACCGTTCTCTTTGTAACTTGTGTTTAACGTTGCTAAAAATATGAAGATAATGTTTTTCACATTATCATCATCCCACTGAAATGACTTCACGGTTAATCAGTAGGTTCTGACAGTTGAAGGCTAGCTTTCATTGATAATCTTTCAGTTGTTCCCGTATTCCGTTACAAGGTCCCATTTCAGAAGGCATTGCAAAGCAATGAAATGCATTCACACTGACCAATGAAAATGTCTGGGGTCGAATTTTATTTTGTCTCGTGCAGACTACAGAAGACAGCAAACGACACGTGAAGGCAGCAGAACTAAAAAAAGTAACTTTTTTATTATCAGGTGATGCATTAGGTGAGATGCTCTAGCAGGACCGGCTATGCACGTTTCTTCATCCTTGTCACTGCTCGATAAATTTGAGACATTAACAAGTTTGAACGACTCTCACTCTCTTGAAGAAGCTTCACTCTGCACGAGAAGGGATTTTGAAAGCCTCACGTTCCGATACACGTTCCGTCAATTTTCAACTTCTCAACAATACTGGTTGTAACAATATAAACTTACGCTTTTGCTATTTTAAATTTTGATATTAATATTAAGAAAATATAGTATTTTGGTAAGGTTATCCCTCGCACCTAAGAAAGCATGAGTTCCTAGGTTACCTCTTGTCACACAACTGACTCAGTATATCTGAGAAGAAAAGCGCCTGTTTCAGGGAGAAGGTATTAATATCATTTGTTTATGAGTAAACCTAAGAGCGAAGGTTGGTCAGAACCATTCCATTTGTGACCGTGTTCGTGGTTATTGCTGTTCATAACACGAGGTAAATCTCACGCTAGTTTCATGTTTGGACACCTCCATGAAGCGAGCAGCCTACGCGCTTCGGTAAAAATGCTCCTATGGTGGCGGTGGTGCTATAACAGCACGTACTTTCTCGCAATATTGTTAAAGGCTATGTAATATTATAATATAACAATTTCTGTCTTATTCTGTCTTCAACTACTATTTAAAAAATTCTCTAATAAACGAAGCATGAAAAATACATATAATTTAAATTAAATGCTTACACGAAAACAGCGAATTCACGTTCTACATATAGTGAAAGGTTATCACATTAGTTTAAATAAACAACAAAATAACAAATAAAAACAAATAAACACAAGTTTCAATAAATGTGAACAGTAAAAGCATTTTAATTTAAATAATGACGATCGCGACAACGGGAGAGAGATGATAAGCAAAGTACGAATCATAATTAATAACATTACCAAAGAATGTCAACACAAGTGATGGCGGGGGAAAGAGAATATTAAATTCATGAACGGACACCTGAGCAATTTCCGTGGATGTGGAAATACGATACGAGAAATATTACGAACAAGGAACCAAGAAACAAACAACTCCAGTGTAAAATTACGAGGGACCAATCAGAAATAAGACCGTGTGCGAGATATCGAATGGTCTTGCGCGCTACAAGGGGGGAAGGGCCGCGTTTGGGAGGATCTCGCGCAGGTAGAGACAGCTGACGAGCGCGCAAGATAAACGGGCCAGACAGACGGGCGACTAGCGCACAAGTAGTCGGAAGTAAAGGTGATGGTCCGATGTAGTCGAAGTGGAAGTTACACTTTTTATAGTTGTCCAGGATAGCATTGGGGGACCCATTACGTTTGATTTACAAGACAGTAACGTCATTGAGAAGACGTTAATAGTATGAATAATACGTAGTGAGAAACGGAAATTACGTTCAAGGATGCACAGAAAAGGGAAATAACGAAACAGGGGATATTTTTAATTCACAATTGTAGAGCTTACAATTGCAAGTTCTGTCGTCATTTTAAGAATTCTATATTAATAATTAAATGGGGAAATTTCGCCATGCATGCAAGGGGAGGGATTTCGTAAAGAATATATAAGAACGATAAAAGGGGGGGCTTGATAAAAAATGTATTTGTGGAATTTTTGATGTTATTGTTGAATTGAGATATGTATATTCCAAATTTATGTTTGCAGCATAATACAACGAGAGACATTGTAAATCGCAGTAAGTATTGTTATTTCTAAATAGCAACAGCGAGCGTTCTCAATCTTACGTAAAGATTTCGTCGCCGAAACTCGGTATAGGCGGTCTATCGGACTCGCAAATAAAAATTTATGACGAAGGAGCAGCTTCGGTAGAAACTTTGGGCTACATAGGGTAAAGATTGAATAAGAATTAAGTAGAGTAAATATTTAAAAGGTACCAGGAGCTGACGACGTCTCAACGAAGAACGATGCGTATTTTAGGCGTAAATGAAATGAATGTTTTATATTAAAGCGAACGAAAGGCAGCCGTCATTATCGCCTTCTGTTACACTGGCCAACACCATTCTTATAACAAAAAGGCGATATGGTGCTCTTAGCTGAAACGTAGACCCTGAATTCTAATACAAAATCAGTTTTTGCAATCATCACTATCGGGCTGGGTTTTCTAGTTACACGCTACTCCCTATTTATTAAAATGCTCGAAAACAATGCATATTGGATATTTTGCTGTAGCGTCATTTAATTATTCTACGGATCTAATTGTTTAGGAACAATCGAAAAGTGAACAACAAATTCCTAGACATGACATTAAATTCAGAACATGCATCTCTAGGAAATCAAAACGGTTTGGTGACCTTACTGATAAGTCATGATAGACCAGATACAATCGTGTTGTATGTCTTGTCTGTTACATCCTAGCAATGACAGATCTCTTAGGGTAGAAAGTGATTGTGACTGCTTATTGTTCTAGATTCGTGAAGATTTGTGCTTTGTATTAATTCACCAGAAGAAAGCCTCGTGACTGTGAAAATATACCGAACTCTTTTTGTTGTAAGTATCGACAATTAACTCTGAAATGACAAAAACTAAATCTGAATGCCCTGATAAGGAAGTGTTATTAACTTTATTTCGGGTGTTGGCTCGGCGCCCAGGGCCATATACGCTATATGTCGTGGGTTATACTCCTCACATGTGAATTAAAAGGTACACGACATATTGAAAAGTATACATATCGATGCACAACAAACAATGAAATGAACAAAATCCAATTTTTCGCGAAGAAAACGTTATGACATAAACGAGTACCTTAATTGTTTTGTTAATGATGGCAAGGATTGAATGCCAAGATCAACGCGAAATAAACATCTATTTATCGCGCAAGTTCTCTTGATGCACGAGCTCCCTAGTTCTCATCCCGCACTGAATAGCACAGCACGTTGAGATACTTAGGTTCGACTCGGAACGGCTCGTACCATTTTACAACGCTGACGACAACCACGTCGTACGTTCAAAACAATCGTAGTATTTCTCGTGGTGCGCTTTGGCGAGTTGAGTTCATGCCCACAGTTGGTAGTCCCTTTTAAGCCGTGACGTGGCCTGAGCCCTCCTCTCCCCGCACCCACCGCTGTGGAATATCAAGAAAACTCGTAGTAGTGTGTCGTGAGACCGGCTTTACTCTGTTCGCTTTCAAACTAAACATTCACCAACAGCAAATGATTTTATGATGTAGTACAATTTTGGGTAAATAATTATCTATTTTTAAATGAAATGTGGAAAAATTATAATATTATTCAGTGTTATTTAATCTACCGTTGTGTAACTCGGGTGCCAACTTTCTATGCCCATTATTCATATAAATTGACATGAAGAAATAATACTTAGTTTCTAAAAAGTTACATTTATTGCAAACCGTTACAATATCCAAATTTCGCAACATTTTACAAGACTAGACAAAATAATTTCTCAGTATGCCACTCCCCCTTGTTTTTTTAAATTTGTCTCTAATTATATGTATTGTAATAACTTAAATGTATGTGCTTAAGCTTCCTAATGTTTTTGACCAATTACTGAGGCAGATTTGGTTAAAACCGTGAGAAGGGTTCATCAGTTTTCTAGAGATTATAATATGCAATGTAATGGTGTGTGATAAGAAAATAATGTTTCCCAGAGATTAAAGAAGAGATTAATATGATTATTTATTTTATAGAAATCGTTATTGAGAAAACTACTGATTAGTTTTTGTAGATCCATTTCTTTATATTCTTGAAGATAATCTGTAAGTCATCTTCTGATAATCTGCAATTTTAGAAAATAAAGTATTTGAAATATGATGTAGAATCTGATCTTTCTTTTTTCTTGTAATTTCGAATAACCGGCGTGTGTCAGTCTATCTCTCCGTTACTTTCAGGTAGACCCCTTCGATTCCTTTTGGAGCACGCGAAGCGTAATTCAATGCGTCTCGGTCTGCTTATGCTGGTGGGGACTTACCCATGCTTAAAATCCGTCTATTCTAATTAAAATCACTTTTGTAAATAATCGTGGAAGCAGGTTTCAGCCTATGAGACGTTGCACTACTGTAGTACAAAACCAGATCTTAGCTCGAGAGGTTTGATTTTAAATTTTTAATGAATATCTGGTTGTGCCAGTAACCACTAAAAAAGTACCTTCTTGCGGGCGCGTTTCCTCCGCAAACACGTGACCTGGCGTAGCCAAACCACCTCATGCAGCCTTCCCCGTCCGCGCACGCAGCTAGGCGAGACGTGGTCCATCTCGAAGTATTCCGTCCTGGTCCAGCGGAGAAGCGCCGCCATTGTCCGCCAGATTATCGCAGCAAATCGGCTAATTGAACACGGGAGCGAAGTAATTTGATTGGCCCGTTGGTTATGAAACATCATATTACACCGGTGGATAAGCACCTTCAGTACACGTGCGGGGTTTTGACAGACAACGCCAGCTCTAATGAGACTGCTGTAAGACAGTGTGTTCAAACTTAACCGGATAAAAAGTTAGAACTCATGTACACTTATTAATGTCCATTAAGAATATACAGCAGTACAACACGAAGGCGTAAATTACGATTTTTTAAATGAACCAGAGTACCGAAACCAAGACTGCACACCACTCGAGCACAAAGATTGGACATGATGCTCAAAAGGTGGCTCAGGGCATCAATTCATATCATCGCAGAGCCTCTGATCGGGAGGTCCTAGGGTTCAACTCCCGATGGTGGCAGGAATTTTGGCACTAGCTCTAGCTACGCTGCCTTGTGTATATTGCACTTGCGAAATTCAAACCAAAAGGGTTTAACCTTCAATAGAAAATGCCCCGATCAGGACGGTCATCTCAAAAGCATGTATCACTATTTCTATCAGATTTTTCTTCCCGCTTCTACCTTCTGGGCAATCAGAAATGTGACTCTTCAATCTTAGGCGGTATACATCCGTCGGCATGTCGATATCCCATAAACAGCGTATGTACTATACCATAACTTCTGATTTTAACACACGCATTCATTCAGTTATTTTCAATATTGTGGGCAATTTCAAATTCTGTTGGTCATAATTTCTCTTGTGGAATAGTCCTATTAAATACCACTCGTGCTTTGGAAATTCTGTGATAAATCCCCTCCTCGCTTCGCGAGTCGGGAATTTATCGACAATTTCCTAAGCTCTCGTGGTATTACCTATAATAATCCTATTGATGTGCTTGTATATCTACAGCAATTTTTTTTCTGATAATCCAAACATTTCGAATCCGAACAGACTAATTAGTTGGGAATACCGGGGTTCTACTGTAGAGTCAAAAACCTTTTGTTGGTTTTAATTTGGCGAGCGGAATACGCATTAAAGCCGTTGTTTGGAAATGAGAGACAGCCTGGCTGAGCGTTTCGTCAAAATGACGACGTGGTCGCGATTAGGGGGCGTCGGCAGCTTGCGAGAAGTCCCCGCGGCGAGCGCTCGGCGCGGGGGCGGGGCGGGGGCGGGGCGGGGGCGGGAGCGGGGAGTGCGGGTCGAGTTATGAGGTGCAGGTGCCGTAGACGGCCGCATTATGCGCCGCATCCCCCTCCGCCCCCCCCCCGCTGACGCACGTGCCCTCGTCCACCGCACGCGTCGACCGCCAGCCTCGTTAGCAACACGTGTGGCAGCGGAGGGCACGTTGGTGTGCGTGTGCGAAGAGAAAAAGATGAAGATGGGATTGCGCGCCGTCCGTGGCCCGTTTGTTGGGGTACTGCTCTGGCATTCGCCTGGTGTCGATCGGATTTCGATTGATTGATGAATCTGGGCTTGTCAACTGCTAGGGTCATTACTCCCGTAAGTGTAGTGATTTTATTTCTCGGGAGGTGGCTGGTCGGAATATCTTCGCCCCCACTGGATAGAGAGATCTTCCCCAACCAGGTATCTCCCACCAGCGGAGCACCACCCAAGCCGGTACAAGCTCTAAGCTCCCTCCCTCCTCTCGGTGTGTGTGTGTGGTAGTGCAGTGCATGATAGTGTAAGGGTGTGTGAATAAGGAGTGAGGACAAGAAAGATGAGCGCGGTCCGTGGCCTGTTTGTTGAGGTACTGCTCCGGCATTCACCGGGCGTTGATCGGAAAAAACACATAAAACTACCGATCAAAGCAGCCCGCCCTTCTCCAGGCATCGGGTCAATTCGAACTACATAGTTATGAAATTATACGCAAAATCTGCCACAGTCGCGACTCGAACCCTAAGCCCTCTGCGTCACAAGCGCTGCACGGGCAGAGGGCAAAGCCGGTGTGACTTTGAATGCCCATCGGGGCGTCCGGCGGTACAATGGGCAGTGGCACGAGTACCGTTACATGTTTCGGCTGCTGTACAGGCAAGACCTTGTGCAATTTTAAAACATTGGATTTTTGGGTTGACGAATACATATTTTATTTCTCAAAGAGTTTTGTCTCCGCGTCATAGACCCGGACATTTTAGCACGAAGAAGCAATTTAAGTTTATGCTTTGTTTTGAATGAAAGGTAATGTTCCCTAAATGTGTTTGATATTTTCTGCATCACGTTCTTCAATTATTCAAGTATTAATGATGTGTTAAACGTTTCCTTTAAATATGAGTAAATGTTAAACAATAACACTAATAATCATTAACACTAACACACACACACACACTTAGAAACAACACAAATGTCGTGCATTCCCTCTATTTTTTCCGGGTCCGTCCGTGTGCCCGTGCTTGCGTGCGTCTGTTTGTGAACACAGTACTTCCTACACCGTATTAAGGATTTTAATTAAAATTCGTATTACCCTATTGATTTGGCTGATAATCCCTGTCGTCTGAAACGGATATTTTAATTTTCGAGGTACTTTATATCTTCAAGGTGGTGTACCTTCAAGGCTTCGAGCTGAGAGAAGTGGGGCCACTGTCATCCAACCTGTGTTTCTTTAGGACTTCATTTGTTGCTATTGAAGCCCCGCTTTGTTGACCATCTTCTACAGGTCGTGGCCTTGAAGGGGCACTACGTTTAAATCTGAGTGTAAGTGTGGTTCTAGCCTTACTATTTTATCGGAAAAACCCAGGATATATTTTGGAATTTTAAAGTTTACAAGCAAGTGAGGAGTAAATAATAAAAGATTTACATAAATAAATTTCATTAAAGTAAAAACCACGTACCAACAACAAGGGGTTGGTTCTATTAACCGAAGTGATTGTTAGCGTTGGTTCTCTAAAGAAACACAAAACGTCATCTGTTGAATGTGTGGGAGGCGATGGCAACAACATTTAAAGTAGAAAAACTACTGGACAAGATGGTACGTTTCCAGCATGCATACGCAATGAAATAAAAGGCACACTTGCAAATATAGTGTAAGGTATGTTGACACCACTTAAGGAAATTTAAAACCCACGCACAAGATATTACTCTATATTCGCAAACTATCGCTAAAACCAACGTGGGAAAGACATAAAATATATTATGGTACCGCACCGCTGATAACCCATCGCTAATCGGGGCTGCCTGCGCCTCGCTGCTGCTGTCGTTGTTGGCTGATAGCGGCTGACGCACGCGGTGCAAGCGACTAGTTGACGACCAAACGTCTCTTGAAGCTCGGTGCAGCTCAGAAACAAAAATGTAGTTAGCGAGGCTACACCCGCTACATCGAATGTACGAGTGTATTCAGTTTCTAGAAAAGCGACCCCTTTCAACTCCCACCATCGCTTCCAACTGGCTGCATCTTAATAATTTATTTTTTTCGTACGGACGAAACTTCTGGTGTAACAATCCGTATTGAACCAAGTACAAACAAATTAGCATGGGTTCAATTGTGAGGCGGTGTTGGTGACGGGGCAGCGAAAGAAACCAGTACAAACTTGGTGTAAACAATTTAGTATGGTACGAAATTTTTTAACTGCAATAGCGGTGCCAACTGGAAGTCGCACCACCATATCTGAAGTGCACGCTGTATCTTGAAGTGGTTTTTGTGGAACAACCGGGTACAAAAGAGGTAGAAATGAAGGATAATAGTTTCATAAGTTTACGCCGCGGCGGCGGTTCCAATGGCATGGACGGACTGCAATGCGTCATCGGTTGATTCCCTGAGCCACCCAGCCGACTGAAATACGGCGAGGAAATTCGGGCTCTAATGCTATTGGCCCAGAGGTTCAATGTGGCGGCACAGCCTCGACGCTGCCCCATGGCTTCCATTTCGGCGCTGTGGCAGCGCGCACGGGTTTTACATCCTCATTTCGGCTGCAGAGCCGAGATTGGGGCGACGCTGTCACCGCATCGGCTCCTCGCGGAAGGAAGAAGAACGGCATTCGCAGTAAAAGAGCCTCGCCGTTGTAGTAAAATGAAAAGATTTCGAAGCGAACTAGTGGTGCTAAAACACCACGTACTTTCTCTTTCCCATTTTCACGCCAAGTTAAGCGAAAATTTCTCAAATTTTTGTAATAATGTACGAAACCTTATTTCAAAATCTATCTTTAACGAACAGATTTTATTAATGAGAAAATATCCATTTTAATATTTTAGCTGTCGGTAGTCACCGAAACAATTTTGAATTTTTCCCAATATTCGAAAACCAAATCAGTGTTTTCAATGAACGTGAGACCTGAACCATCCTCTTACCCGCTCCCACAGCATCCAACAACAAAATGTATCGAACAACAAAATGAAATAAAAAACGCTGGAATTTTTTTAAACGTTTCGAAAATGTCTCAGACTCATCAAGAAAAAGTAGTCCCACATTTAAAATCTCGATTTCCAATTCTAGGGGCCGCGACATCAGCCAAATCGATCGGGGAATATCGATTTTTGAGAAAATCGGCTGAACAGTTTAACGGCTGGCGTTGTTCTCTTGTTCTCTGGCGGTAGATAGACGCACTGCCAGGTAGACAGCTTCGCCGCGATTCAATTGTTCGGCATCAAGGACGCACAAAACATGGATTCTGGCTGCACCACGTGATAGAGCATTTTTTCCCTTAAATTTACCAAGTGCATTTATCCACTTTTTCGTTACCAGGGCTGGGCAATAAGAGCCGAACATTTTCGCCATTTTTTCGCGCAGCATTATATTACTTTTCCTCTGTACTCCGTAGCGATAAAGTAATAATTCAGGCTCGTCTCATCTTGTACTACTGAAACAATGTAGGAAAAGAGTTTCATTCGGTTTGTGTTCATAAATGTGTAAAGTACTCCTTTAGAGTAACAACCTAGACCCCAACTTAACCTGATACATGTTACAAACGTTATTGCGTCGCATAAAAAAGGCAAAAGTCAATGGAAAACGTCAAAATCATACACCGCAGAAAACAACTTCTGAATTTGCACTCGAAACGTAAACTGCTTAACGTTGTCTTTCCGTCCGCACTCGCGCTCCCGAAATTCAATTATTGTCGCAAAAGGATTCATAACCAATACTTTACTGACCCGTTAATATTCGTATCAACGTGTATCTCGTCTTCCTGCGGAAGGCACTAAAACAACACCGCCCATACGGTCGTTTAAGCAAGTTGTGTCGGGTCGTTACAGGATCTTCGATTCGGGGCAGCGAACTTGCTGCTATCTAGTGCCCGAGTTGGCAACTCCGGGGCTGCTTTGCAAACTGCCGGAGCAAATGTCTCTGGCAAACTGCTGGGCCGGCGCCCGCATGCGGACGGTCACTCTCTGCCCGTACGAGGACTGTGGGACGTAATCCCCCGGGGGGGGGGGGGCACATTGCAATCTGGCAATGGCCTCTCCGGCCAACGCCCGCAGGGTTCGAATCCCGAAGGCCCGGAGGCAGGAGAGTAGATACACGGCCAGGTCGAGTTCAGCCGCTGTCTGGAGAAGACCTCTAGCGGCAGGCTGCTTCTCATCAGCAGTTTTCTGTGATTTCTCCGATCAACACCAGGAGACTGCCGGAGCAGTACCCTAACAAACGCGCCACGGACCGCGCACGATCTTTCCTTCCCCCGTCCTTGTAAGATTTGCCTTTACAAAACCCACTAACATGCACCACACATACCAGGAGACAGCCTGTTTCGACTGGAGCGGTGCTCTGCTGGTGGGAGATACCTGGTTGGGGAAAACCCTCCGGATTTCGCGATCCATTAGGGAAGATCACCGCCACCTCCCGCGACAAAACATGCGCTACACTTACGGGACTAATGGCCTTAGCAGTTGACGCGTGCGGAATCGCTAATCAAGCAATCAAAGCCAGTTCGCGTGCCGGCCGCGAGGAGTGCCTGACTGAAGAGCGCCCCGATGTGGTCAGTCGTCGACAGTCTCCTCAGCGCGGCAACTGGAAGCGCAACCGCGGCGCTTTGCAGTGCTGAAAATCGCGACGGTCGTTTGTCGTTAGGTTGGCTGCGATGAACTAGTCTTGTGGGTTGTTACGGAGGCTTAAAGTTGTCTCTAACAACGAAATACCGAAATCATGCGCAATTTTCAAATAATTCTAAAGTTTGAATGATGATAGTTTTTTTAATAAGTCGCTATATTTACGAGCGAACTTTGATGTAATAAAAGAAACGTGAATGGCATTTCAGAATGGCACAGACTTTGTCACATAAGTTATTTGCCTCTTCTTTAGATGAGGCCGATTTCCGGTTTTCTCCCACTATCTTCCCCAGAAATGTAGTAATATGAGTATTAAAATTGGTGACTACGTTATTCTCTCTACACCGCAAATGATCAGGTGGTGTTTGCTGAAGATGACGATACATTCTGCGGAAATTATATGAAGAGTACTCGGAATGGGATTTAGAAATAAACCTTAACAAGACTGAGTATATGGTTGTAGGAGGAAGTCTGAAACTGGATGATGTTTCCGAAGTAAAACCCTGTCAAAAATGCATATACCTCGGTTGAGAAATGAACGTAAATGGAGACAATACGCAAGATATCACAAATAGAATTTCAAAAGGTGGAGTGGCTATAAGACAATTACATCCACTTATATGGAAAAATAAATTAAGTGTGTAAGGCTGTTGCAGAGAATATTGCCCTTTAGGGATCTGATGTATGGGAAGTAACAAAAAAGTGCGGAAAGAAATTGAAAGCAATGGAAATGTACTTCTGTCGCCGAAGTTGCGGACTGACTTTAATGGATAAAATAAAGAACAAAGAAATTAAACGTAAAGCGGAAGTAATTTGTAATACAATTGACACCATAGAAGTGAAAAGACTGAAATGGTATGGGCACATGCAAAGAATGAACAAAGAACATTGGCTGTGAAAATTGTGGAAATGGCAACCAACTACCCAACGACGAAGAGGAAGGCCTAGACTTACAGGGGGAGAGGGAGTGGATGAGGCAATGCAGAAGAGAGGATGAAGTAATGAAGACTACACCGATAGAGAGATGTGGAGGCAGGGATGCGAAAGACACCCTAGGGTGTAATATAACTCACTACACTTCTACTACCTTCTCAGCTGCGAGCTCTGTCTGCGGCAAAAAGGTGGGAAACCGGAAGGGCATGCTACAACCGCAAATCAAACAATGCATCGCACTGGTACATCGTTACAAAGTTAGTGCGTACCGGAAATGGGCAATTTTCCGACAGAAAAACTCTCACCGCAGAGTTCGCCGATAAAGAAAATGTTAGTGAAATTGGTTCCTGAGTGTAGCAAATCACTTGCTCTAACACGTGTGGTCAGGCCCCATGTTTTGTGCGCCCCTGATACTGAATAATGGAGTGATGATAAAAACCGGTGCTTGTAGCCGCGCGCAACTGCTGATGAGCTTGAACTAGGGATGTTCGATTCGGAATCGATTCTAAGAAGATCGATTTTTTTAACCAAAAAGGTCGATCGTTTCAATCGATTCCGTTCTTTGCGGCTTTTGGTTGAATCGATTCTCTAAGCTTGGCATTGAATCGTTCCTTAGCACTCCTTCCGTACAACTCACTTTTGTATTTTCAAATATTGCGCAGCGCATTCACATAAAATATTCCTCAGCGTTTTAATTCATGAAAGGAATCTTTACCTAACAACCTACGACAGTTGCTGTATTTACGTTCCATGTCATCCAAAGAGTGGCAAATAAATAGCTAAACAAGTGAAAATCATAGTATTAGTTCTAATTAAAGTTCCATGTCATCCAAAGAGTGGCAAATAAATAGCTAAACAAGTGAAAATTATAGTATTAGTTCTAATTAAAAGTTTCATTCTGTAAGAGAATGATTGCTTAACGACAGGTCCACAAATCTTGTTATTCTGAATACAGATTCTCTTGATTAGTATATATCCACATTTGCTTTCATTGTAAAATAAAATATTTATCCAAAATGTTTTTATTTATTCGTTCGTGTAAAAAACCAAATATTTATTTATTTTTAAAAGTAAAGTTTTGTTTAATTTCTTTCTGAATTTTGATGAAACGACTCTTGGAGAAATGAAGATTTTTAAGAGAATTATTTTTTATAAGAGACGCGAGATCCTTTCAAAACTGATTTTTTTTACCTAACTGAGTACATCCGTACCTTGAAGCGTCTACATGTGGTCGGCAACAGAGCCACGTCGATTATTTTCAGGTGGTTTTAATCATTTCCCACTAGTTAGCGCTGCGAAAACCCCCAACACATCAAAAATCTCACTAAGTTCAAAAAACTATTTCTTCTTTTTTAAAGTATGTGAGGAAGTATGGAAATTACAGAAATACTAAAATTTCTATTAATTGTATATGACGATATTTGTATTTTACAGTACACACTCACATTTGTAATATATAAACAAATATGTACGATCCTCGCGTGGTCTGCAACTCCGCACTACGGTATATGTTCCCGGGGCTGGTCCCTAAGCTTCCGCTCTTTACCCTGGCCCTCCGACGGGGCACAAGTAGGATCCCGGTGGGACGCAGTTGGCCCCTTGGGCCGCCTCCCCACTCAATGCCTTGGCTGGGGCCGCGCTGCCAGCTCGGAGCTACTGGCTACAAGGGCTACTACCGGAGTCGAATCAATGCGCTACTCACATGCGCCGGGACAAGCCCTTCCTCGTAGCCCAGAGTGTTGGGCCACTGCCACGACGAAGCCACGAGTCCAACCGGCTCAGGGGCGCCCTCCCGAATCCGCACAGCCTACACCGTTAGGCTAACGACGTGAGTGTCGCCAGGACCTGGCCAACCTGACGGGTGGCAATTTCCCGCCGGGCTTTTATATGGGGACTCCAGGGCGACCCCAAGCACTTCCTTCGCCTGATCCTGCCCAGGGGTCCGACTGATAAGTTACCGGGCAAGCCCCACAACCAGAAGCTTAGCATCGTCTACCCACTGCCTGCACGTTGAAGCTATCGACGTGAGTGAAGCGCAGGGCCCGGGTGGTGGTCTAGAACCCTCGGCCAGAAATGGAGGCCACCAACGCATGTATAACAGATATGTATAACGACTGTTTATGTAATGTACACCAGAGGCGATCTACCAGTGGGGCAGCCGGTGAAGGCCTACGGCTCTAAAGAGCCCTCGTGTGGCGTCATATCAGTCGCCTTGTACAAACGTTCCAAATATCAGCCACGTGCATTTCATGCTCATGGACAGCGCTGGCGGAAGAGATGCCGGGCTGAACAAAGGCAAACCTAGGGAGCGGAAGGGAAGGGGTGCCGTGTCGAGGGTGGCCACTTGTGAACCCCGTAGACCACTTGCGGCAAACTTGGGAACCTCGTAGGCAGGCTAGCAGCGGAAACGCGTCGGCGGAAACAGCGAGATGACGCAGTTCCGTCAGCCGGTCCAGATGGTATATAAACGGACCCCGGACCTAAACTCCTTCTTCTGATTCTTGTGCGCGTCGGTAGGAAGTCGTGTGGGTTGTGCGCGGCGCTGCATTTTAATGCATAGGCTACTGAGGCAGGGAACAAAAGTCTGCGTGCTACGTCGAGACGGGAGGTGCGGCGTACTCGCTTGTATGCTCACGTAGGCTACTGGTGCATCACACCGAATAAGATATCTAATTAGCAGGCCAGCGGCGGTGGTAACCACGAACATTCCTTCTAGTAACGGGTCAATATTGTTTATTGTAATTATTGTACATAGTATTCAGGTGTTGGAGCATTTTTTCAAATAAATACTTAATAATTTACAAACCGTTCACGTCTGTGATTTATTGCCCCGGCAAAGACGCCACACTAGAAACAAACTAAAAATGCTCTTACTTTCAAGTTTATTTTTATTTAAAAGATTTCAACTAATAGTTGACTGAAATAAATAATAACAAAATCGAGAAAAATAATTTATATCATTGCATTGCATTTTTAAAGAACTATAGAAACATGTAGATAAAAATGTATACTTCCATTTCAAAAAACAAGTTGCGTCAATATCTCTAAAATTACATACGATACTAACAAGAAAACGAAATATATAATTTGCCTCCATCATCTGCAACAACATAACACAAAAAGAATCTCGATTTTAAAAACCGTTTTCAAGATATTTGCTATGGCCAACTGGATATTTGCTATGGTCAAAAAGTACATTGTATACGGTTGCCGGCCGATTGTTCCCCTATTCAAATTCTTCCTGTAATGGCGTTTTACATCTGCGCGTAAATGGCAGGGTTCGTGGTACTATTGAAGTTTTTATCCTCGATGGCGTCGAAAAAGTGGATTCGGTTCCGTGCGCCTGTGCCTGCTGCCACAAGGGCCAGGAAGTACCCACTCCACAGAGTACAGAGTTATTAATTTTCGCATTACCTTATTGCAATGCTCCTTTCGTATACTCCTCTACCCGAGTTTTAAAGTTTTTATTTGTTGTGTTTATCTGAATTTAAACGCGCGTACTCGTAAGTTTAGGTATTAATAAATTCAATAATCTTTTTAAAGAAGTTTTATTTAATTATTTTTATCCGATATGCTTTTCCTTCCAAAATCAGAGTATGATTTGTTACATTATAACTTAAGAACCGTCGAACTTTTTTTGATTATTCCTTTTTAAAATGGTTATTTGAATTATACTTTAGTGCCCGAGCCTAAACTTTAAGATTGATAAAGGACTTGTGGGAACTTTACAGGAATTTGAATTAATAATTTTGAAAATCACTGGTAATAATATCCATTAACAAAGTCATTTTTTATTGCTAATGTGGATTTTCTATAACAATTTCAGGTTTAGGCACAAGAATTGACTTTCTGATATTAGATAAAAATTAATCATATCATGAAAACCAGAAGAGTTGAGATGTCTCATGCCAGGTTAAACCAAAGAAAATGTAACTTTGTGGAAAAGCTAAGATTCTTTAGATATACAACGATGACACGCTTTACCTTCTGCTTTAGTTTTGTTGTGTCTTTGCTTTCTCTGACCTTTCAAGTATATCCTTCTGCTTTTAATTTGAGGTCTGGTCTGTTTTTTCGTTTTTTGATGTTTCGTTTTGTCACACACAGTTACTTTCCACAACAAAGCTGTTGTTCACTGTAATTGTCTTTGTATTGTAAACGTAGATTTATTGTAAATCTGCTTAATAGGCTTAGGGTTACCTCCTGGCAATCAGCCAATTGTAACCAATAATAATAATAATAATAATAATCATAATAATAATAATAATAATAATAATAATAATAATAATAATAATAATAATAATAATAATAATTTCCACCGGGGCTCAGAGTTTGTTGTCGGGATAGGTTACATTTCTAAAGAGGTATTTCAGCATTTTAATGCTGATTTCATTTTTATGCCCCAGGCTTGTTAGCCCTAGGGGATGGGATGGAATTATGATGATTAAGACATAGACTGACACGAACATACAGATGAACACAACATATCCATGTGGGACTCGAACCCGCGATGCTTTGGTCCGAGCTCCTGCCTTAGCGACCTTGCCATCGGATCGGCAATATTATTATTATTATTATTATTATTATTATTATTATTAATTATTATTATTATTATTAATTATTATTATTATTATTATTATTATTATTATTATTATTATTATTTCGGATCACCCCCATTGGAGTACATTAGATCAATTACTTATGTGTTTTTCTTTCTTTACGCTTCTTCCAATATTCCTTCATTCTTTCAGATGTTGCCTTTTTTCTCCTCTGATACGTTTACCCCTCTTTTGGATTATGTTTTTCTGGTAATATGAGCTGTTCACCTTTAATTGTTTTTCTTAATTGTTCTTTTTTCAATTAATTTATTAATTGAATTTCAATTCATTCAAGTATTATTGGATTAATTTAACCAATTGTTCTTAGTTTTCTTATTTAAAAACAATTTAGAATTCGGGGTTCCCAGATGGTCACCTTTTCGAGAACCCGTGGTAACTCGAGCTACATTTTATAGGTAGATGTTGGCACAAGAATTTCCTCTCCTTTCATATTTTCTTTCATGACTGTACATTACTGAAAATAACAAAAATTTAATTGCATTATTTTTAATGTACTTCAAATGAAACAAATTATAGCAATTTTACCAAAGGCTTATTTAGCTTCTTTCTTAAAACTCTTTTAGTCCATTTGATAGCTGTTTATTGAAAATATATCATTTAAAATTACCTCACTATTTATCAGCAGGTTTAATTTAACGATATCTATCAATCTATTGGTTTTGGCTGTTGGAAGTTTTTGGTTTTTTATATATTATCCTAGGGTATGTAAAACTCATAAGAGATGCGAATACATAAAAGGATAAATTCACATTATGTAAAGCACATGTACTCGTATATACAATAATGTGAACAAATTGCCGCTAATGTAAGTATTAACGACGTATGTATTAAAAACCAAAGAATAGAGCAATATGGCGTTTAATTCATTTCACAGAGTATATTCAGCACTATCACTATCAAAAATTTAAAGAAACAATTTGGAGCAGTTTTTCAGGTTTATGTAATTTTTAATAGTGCAAATATTGCACTCAATGTTGCTCAAGTACTAAAATTTTCAAATAATGTTCATGACCTTATTGAAAGAACTGATTATAAGTAACAAATATCATTGGAAACAATTTCTATCTTTAACTTTGTAGTTCTAGGAAGACGCCGGAAATAATTCACTTTTGAAATTTTCGAAAATGAAGAGTTTACCGTGGAAATCGGACATATGCCTCCTTCATAAGTGAATTTTACTCTATTCGTACAAGAAATTTAAAGAAAAATTGGGAGCCGTTTTTGAGAAAATTTTGAAAATGTTCGGGGGTCTTCATATGAAGAATCTCCAAATTTTAAAGAATGTTTTTCAAAATCTCAAAGCTTCGACTCGAGCCCGATGGACAGATGCTTCTTCAATTTGGAAAAAATCCTACGCATGGTTTAAGGGTTAGTGTTGTTCAAATACACCGACCGGACGGACGGACGGACGGACGGACATTTTGGAAAAAAAAAACTTTTTCCGTATCGGAGGATCTCAAACGTATTTCCGTTGAAATCTTGAAATCAAGCATTACATTACTTTCACAACATTATATTTCTTTCCCAAGAGTGAGTATAACACTGTGTATACGCACGTATACGGGAAAGTAAAAATTACACCTTTGGGAGACTAAGAATTTTTACTAGGGTAACCAAGATTGACGAAGCGCAATTGGCGAATTGAGGAATAATACACCAATCAAAGTCGGGGTGCTCCTGGAGTGTGAATCACTGTCGATCCGGCTGTGTGAAAAAAATGCTTTGGTTCGAGAATTATAGGTCACCAATATTCTCGAAATATACAGTTCTGAGAATAGGCGGTAATTGAAGTTAGGGCAATCGAATTCGTTCAAACCTTTCAATACTGAATTATGCAGATATTTTTTACCGACAATCCGCTAGTATATAGAGCGCGAAACTTGATGGTTCAAATACGAAGCATTCGTCACTTGAAACAGATAATTTAACCTCAAACCCACTTCATTTAGTAGATAACATTATTCGAGGAAATATGCGAGTCCAGAGAACATTGTTTTTATTTATTCTCATCCGTAGCGTCGATGCAAAGTGAGAAATTGTGGGGATCTCCCGGATCTTGTGGAGAGCGTTGGAAAATTTATGGGGATATTCATCATGCGAGGGTGAAAGGAACGTCGACAGAAATTCATTGAAGCTGCCTCATCGATCACAGCGTACCTTTTGAAGAAACGATAAGGGAGTAGGAGAACACTGAATTATTGCTGTTACGTGCTCAATGCTTGATATCGAGTGTATGTAAAGTGGGACACTCCAGTTTTGGTTCTTTGTTTGTTTATGGTATTATGTACAAAACACCTCTGATTTGGATTCAGTGAGAAAACTACGCACCAGATTTATCTGACACTGGAGCAATTTCATAAATAAATTCCTACTCGGTCGCAAATAGCACCGTGATTCGAACGACTTTATTAAATACAGTCGACTCCGGTTATAGTGAACTTCTGGGGACTAACATTTTTGATTCACTGTCAGAGGTTCACTATATCCAATGATGTCAAAATTAAATATAATTTCTCCACAATTATTTTATTATCATAGAGATACTGCAAAATACATTAACAGTACGAACTGAAAATTTCAATAACTTATTTTTGTCCCTTAAAAAATCAATATTTTCAGTGTTTTGTGTCATTACTAATTTCACATGATCCTTCTCTACAGTTCGTGTTCTCGCCATCTTGATCCCGCATTTTCCACTGTCTCGATGCAGTCTCTTCAATGCCACATTGCAGTGTTGGAAGCCCCACTTCTCGAAGGCTCTTTTATTCTCCTAATAACACACGAGATGCTTTCGGTAGCGGCGAATTCAACTGATCGCTTTCCCGCGCCGCATGGCAGGCGGCTATCGGGAGGCTGTGGGGCTGTGGCAGTCACGCGCTCCCGGTCGCCTACGTAGAATACAACGCGTTTGACCCGCGAAATGTCACGTAACCTCCATCAAGCTTGAAACTTGGTGGCATGAGGTCGCAGTAAGGTTCACGTTCATCTCTGGGAGACTTCTTCCATTATGACCTTTGCCCGATCTTTTTTTCAAGCGGTCTAGTGCTGGCATTTGTGGCACTGTGGCGATATATTCTTTTCCAGGAGGAAATTAATTTACAGGTCGTTGCGTTTTCTATAACCAAATCTTTGTATGCTTATTTGTAAAGTAAGAAAAACGGGACCAATGACTTCGTTCACCATGACCGAGGGTTCACTGTACCCAAGTTCACTACAACCGGTGTCGACTGTACATTGCTTCACTTCAGGTTTTACGCAAGGGCATTGCATTTACGACTTCTGAATAAAACTTGCGTTACATTATAGAAATGCTTCAGTATCTTATTTCTTAACAATTTTCCTATTTCCTAACAAATAATGTAAAAGTGCTACAACCGCACGTACTTCTAGTATTATTGCGAACGGTTATGTAATATTATAACAATGCAATTTCAGCTTTACTACACTTCAGCCAAAAAATCCAAACCAATTCAAACAAAGAACACGCTGTGCATACACGCAATTATTTCGATAGTCAGGAATAGTGACATTTTATTACTCCTAGAAACTAGTGGAGCTACAACAGCATACTTTCTCGCCTCACTAACGGGTGAGTAAATTTATAATACCGCAATTGGTGTCCATATTAACCAGTGGCGACTCCAAAGATTGTTTTGGGGGGGGCAGGAAGATATATCAAAATCTTTTTTGCGGAATGCATCATATTACATGTATAGAATGACGCATGCTAATCTTAGCTCATGCGGCGATTAAATGATTATCAGAAATTTTTTCTTGAACATTTCGTGACAAGTTAAAAATTAATAGTTACTGACATTTGGGGGACGATTTCAGTCATTCCCATCCCCGTGAATCAGCGACTGTAAAACATTGTAGCCATCACTTTTTGAACGCATTTCCAATAGGAGCCTATAATGGGCGAAAAACTTCAGGTAATACATCAAAACAAATTCGACAATCCAAAACACCGCTTCATTTCAGCAACAATGAGAAGAAAAAGCGGTCGTAGTTGAGGCCACTAAGGCAAGAGACACATTATGCTATCCGCATAATTTACAACGGCTTAGGTGGCTCAGGGCATCAATTGACGTCCCGACGGTGGCAGGAACATCAACACCTGCCCAAAGAGCCGTGTCGAATTCAGCCGCTGTCTGCAGTCGACTTCTAGCAGCCAGCTGCTTTGGTTGGTAGTTTTCCGTGGTTTCTCCGATCAACATCAGGCGAATGCCGGAGCAGTGCCCTAACAAACGGGCCACGGGTCGCATGCGATCTCAACTTCGTCTTCCTTATCGTATGCTCGCCCTTTACTTACACAAACTGACGCTTACATGCACTGCACTACGACACTTGGGGGGCCAATTCGGGGCTTAGAGCTCGTCCCGACTGAAGAGAAGCCACGCTGGTGGGAGAGGCCTGTGGGGGGGTTTTGAGCACCTGCATAATGTAAGTAGTCAAAGAATACGTTTAGAAAGTAGGCACAAGTCCCAAAAATTGTAATGTTGTGGAAACTAAAATTGGGTAACGCATGTCGCTTCTAACAATTTGATCTTCATTTAGCAGGAGGTGGTACCAACGCATTTCATTAGTTAAATTCGATCCTACCGAGCAATAAAATTGTTACGTCAGAAGTTCTGTGAGTATTTATTCCTTTAACATCGCTCCATTTACTTAATGCATATCATAAGCACACTAAAGATGTAGCTTTGTCTCTTTACCAATTCACCGATGTTTGTTACAGACATCTGGGGTGAACAGTTTTATCTTTCATTACACAAACCACAGCTACTTTAATAGTGTTTTTCAATCAACATTCTTCATTTTCACGAATCACAAAACTCTTTTGCAGAATGGGAGGGATCCTCAAGACGTATTTCTGTTGAAATCCCGACATCGATTTTTCGCTCGCATAACTTTCTCCAAACTACATATATTACTCCGTATATATGTATGTATACGACAAAGTAACTACATGTAACTTCACAGATTGAAACGACGATCTGTCCCAGGTAAAAAAAGCTCTCTTCTCCCCTTTAGAGAACCTCCAGACCACATAATCGATGAAGAAAAACAATGTATACGCGACATGCTTTGCATCAAAATGTGGCAAACAAAACATCTTGATTAATCTCACAGACGACTACCGGCAAATACAGCATTAATTATAAATATATGAGGGACATTCATTAACTTGTTTTTTGTATTCCAGCATTATAAAATAACCTTTTCTGTAACAAGAAATCTGTCTGAAAAATGTCTTATATTTTATGTCACGTATGATTGCGTCATCACACATTCAGCCACTAGTAGCGAGAGAATCGGGGGGAGGTAGAGCTCAACGGAACAGCCAACCACCGTTTATTCACACCATGTCAAATACCCGAGTCGTCACAGGGAAGTTGTTTCGCAAAATTAAGGTTGATTCTCTTATAAATGTATAATGCTGTTATACAAAAAAATATAGTATGCAACTCGTTTTTGTTGTTTTATTACATTCGTACAAATGTGAAAACTCGCTCGTTTTCAAAACATGTACTCATGCAATAGAGCTTAACATTATAAACTAATTGCATAAACGACTATTAATGCTGTGAGAGTAGTGCTATAATAAGATTACATCATGATTGAAACGTAAGCTCCCACAATTTTCAAAATGGACATCACGACTCATGTACATCAGCAGAGTGCGTCTAGAGGTTTTTCCTACGCCCGCGCTTTCCAATCCACTTTGCGTCTCGTGTTGCAGACGCCGTCACCGCAGGCGCCCTCGGTCAGAAAACGTTTGTTAGGATTGAAACCCTTTCAGACTAGTCATGCGACGTCGATAACGGAACAAAATATCCATATTAATAATACATCGATGTTTTTCAAGATAGTTTAGTGACTTTTAACACAAAAAATTCCTGTGGATCAAAATTAAATTTGAAGCCGATCCGGTGGCCCAGATCGCTAAGGCAGTAGTGCCGTAGCGATCTCGGACCGAAGGATCGCAGGTTCGAGTCCCGCCTCGGGCAAGGTTGTATCGTGTTCGTCCTTTCACCTCCTATCACCACCACATGTCATTTTCACAGTTTCCATACCGTTAAATACAATAGTGGTTGCTAATGACCTAGAAGTTGATGCTACCTTAAATTACAAAAAAAAAATAAACTAATTTTGTCAGTTACCATGTTTATCAATTCACCAAATAAGAATACCAGAAGGGACAGAGCCTATGCACACAGAATTTGTTGACCACTTCTTAACTTGCAAAATGAACATAAAAAAGGAAATACAAGGGCATTGAGGTCATCTCGGGTGAGGGCGATGAGGGTAGGAACCGCGTTTGCTTGGCCCCTCAGTTATATTTCATATTTTAACTTTTACAATATTCTTATCATAGGTCTTTTTTATTATTGAAACAAAATAACGGTAAAGAAAAAACATTGATCACAAAACATTTGCGTTAATTCATCGACGTCGCATCCCTATTTGAGACATCCTTCACGAGAGCTTCTTCTCTGTTGCATGGAACTCGTCAATTGCTTCTTTAATTGTCCTTCAACTCACCACATGAACTGGCGTTTCTGGGCTCCCCAAAGGCTAACGTCATTAATCCCTCATGGGCAGCGTGGTGGTTACTATTTTCCCCACCTAGATGGCGTGATCCGTCGCCGACCTACATTCCTACCTACCCCTACACCTACTTACCCCTGCCTTCTACATTCCTACCTACCCCTATTCCTACTTACCCCTGCCTTCGTCGGGGAAAAGCCCTAGAACCGTCCGGTCAGAGATGCTGCAGAGACACATCAGATTATACTACCTCTGACCTACCTGTGCACGTTTATTCGATTGGTATGCGAGATTTTGAATTTTAAAATTGATCTTTTAATTTTTGTAAGACCTATTTTATATGAAGCTTCTACAATGTTTTAAAATATTTCCCTAAAATATTATACTTGCAACTATTCTTTAATCGTTTGGTTTGACTAAAGCAACGTAGACTTGTAAAATGTTATTTTCAGTAAAATCTCTTAACTTTGTAAAATTTACCATTTTTCGGACCCCTCTTACAACCACATTACTGGCGATTTTATTCTCGGTGAAACCTGTTCAACATAAAATCATGAAAAAGAAATTCTGTACTTTTTTTTGAAGATGTGAAATGTTTCCGCGCCCGAGTTTGATTCCAGCTCGGGCCCAAAATTAACTGTGCACTTTCCTCGCAATGTCCTAGTATCTGTTGCTGTATTACGATGATGAATTTCACTTCTCAAGTTCAGAATGGCCAGGATAAGGATGTCTATGTGCCAACCAGATGTACCCCTTAGCCCATGGCCGCTAGGCCTGGAAGCCCCTGGTAGGCCTTGGCCAGCAAAGAGCTGTTGGGCCAAGTTTGAAAATTGTAACGGTTTAATTTTGTTGGGAGCGTTGAAGTTCCACGCAGATTGCATTGCATTGCGTCGATCGTGGTGTCTGTGCACTCAAATTCAAATAATCTTAAAGAGTTTGAAATAATTGTGTGGATTGAAAACGCTCCGAGATACTTTTGTTGGAACAACGAGGTTATCTCTAGGTGAAGTAACATTTTGCTGGCCGGCATAACATAACTCAATCGAGTTCATTGTGTTACTTTTGCACTATTTAACTAGTATTAATTTACGCAACTGTTAAAAATAGGAAGAGGAAGAAATGGCTGTCGCAGCATCATTTGTTTAATGCTAAAATAACTTGTCATTTATTTCTAAATTAAAATAGTATTCCGTTACGTAACAGTTACATATAATTTTATAATGCAAGACTTGACGCAGAACCACCAGTTAACTCCTGAAATAACGTTTCTTTTTTCATCCACGCCCTTTCCTGTTTCTACATGGTCGGCGCTAATGAGACGGGTTCATTCTTATTAATATTCCTCGCTCTTCTTTTTTTAACTTACTTGGCCACGATTTTACGGCCGGATGCCCTTTCCACCGCCCATCACAGGGCACAAACAAGCACATCACACACGGACAAACACACGCACTCACGAAGCACACACAACCACGCCCAAGGCGGGATTCGAACCCACGACCCTTCGGCACTGCTGCCTTGGCGATCGCGGCTACGCGGACCGGCTCTCAAATAACTTCTGTTTTTATTGTAATATTACGTCCTTTTTATTTGGCATGGTAGCCAGTTATAGGACATAAAACACTTAGTGAAAATTATAAATAAATAAACAAATAATTACACAAATTAGTAAATAAACAAATGTCTTTATTTGTGGCGAGGCTCGGGCCATTTAGCCTGCTATTCTGCCGGGCCGTTTTAAAAAAAATTAACAATAGTTCATGATAAGGTCAAAATACGAACAAGCAATTTGGATGAAGGAATTCTCGCATTAAAGGCAGGTATGAAATCGAGGGAGGAAGGAGTTGTTACAAAAGGGAATGCTCTCACGGAATTTGTGAAATTAAATTTATTTATTTCAAGTTAGGGATGTATTAAAATTAATCAAAATATATCGGATTAAACGCTACGAGATTTTACTCAAATTTAGAGAAATTATATTTTGTGACTCAGCAAGTTAGGTAGGGAATAGGATTGGGAGGAGCTTTTTTAAGTCAGTGAAATGTTAATAAGCACTACTAATCTTTTCAAAGAGGTTTTGAAGCTAAGATTAAGTGCGTATTTTTGTAATTGCGTACGTAATTATATCAATAAATGACATAAAAGAACAAATGTGTTTACTTTATGACCCGTAACTGGCAACCATATGAAATGAAAAGGACGTAATAGTACTATATGTATGTATGCATGTAAAGGTTAAGGTGAAGGTACCGAGACTTACTTTAATGCAAACGCCAAACGCCGTCAAACTCCAAAATATAAAACACGCATCAGCGATGGATAATTGATCCAGGAGGACAGACATCGTTTGGTGCATATTTATATGAAAAATATTTATTTATCAACTCCTTTAATAAAAAAAATATATTGAAATCGGAAAATTAGGAGACTTATTCTCAGTTTTCTCGAAATGAGGAATTTGGCCTTTGACGGGTTTCTTAAATAAATGATTCTGCTTTTCTAACCGCTCCTTCGGTGATCGCCTCCCCGCGTGAGGTCCAAATGAGCTTCGTCGGCGCCGCTCCGGCAAAGCAGCGTCGACCGGCCATCACTCTAAAGCACAATTTGGAGCGCTGCATAATGCTGCAGTCCCGAGGGTGCTTTGCTGATGAGTGGGGCGGGGGGGGGGGAGCGCCCCAGAATTAGGACGCGGCGAATCTCGCAGGCCCATTCCCGCAACGTTTTGCAACAGAAGTGGTTTCTGTTGCAATCTTCAACAGTATATTACCCAACTAGCTTATAATGTTAAGCTTTATTGCACACGTTCGCGTTTTAAACACTACGTTAGGGGGCGCCCATAAATTATGCAGCGCTAAAGAGGGCAGATAGGCAGCGTTACGGTGCGTTACATAGCGGGTATTCAATTAGTGTTATGCAACATTAAGTTTTTTACATTTTCTAACATTTGTTGAAATACTTCCTTTTTTGTTATTCTGAAACATAAAATTATTATGTAATTAATTTATTTTGAAACAAAATTATTTTAAGTTATTGGAAGTTGATACTGAATGAATGAAATGAATACTCTTTTTTACTGAACTAAAATTTATTTTCACTTTTTGCATTTACATGGAAGGTGAGGGATTCTCGTAAGCCTTACGTAATTACTATGGGGGTTCAAACGCGCGTTTTGTGTTCGTTACAGGGGGTAGAGGGGGAATTCAAAATACTCCAAATGTATGTTACGTAATTTATGGACCCCTTAGAAGCGAGTTTTCACATTTCTATAAATGCAATGAAGCTTAACTTTATTAAAACTAATTGCATACGTTATTTTGTGTATAACAACATTACTAATTTATTAGAGAAGGTTAATTCCTGGAAACAACTTTATTGTATGTCACCGGTGTTTGGCTTCTTTGTTTTACTTCTACCACCCCATTACTCGCTGCGATTGGCTGAATGTGTAATGACGCAATTATTGGGGCCATAAACGGCAAATATGTCAATCTGATTCATAAGATACCGTTTTATAAACAATTTCTTGTAACAAAAAGGTCTTTGCAATGCTGGAATACAAAAGAAAATGTTTTACAAGATTTTAGTCAGAATTGGTCAATTCACAGCGTAGTAACGAAGTAAAATATACGAGCTTATTTCTTGCCACAAGCCCGTTCTGCATGTTTTGAATATTATTTATCACATTTAAAAGAATTAAAAATTACCTGCCTTCAATTGTCTCAAGAAACAAATGTTTCTGTGATTTAATACATAGAGAGCTGAACAATATTATTTGAACGGTTTGAAATTAGTTCAATGTAGAAACTAGCAAAGATCAGTAAATTTTGCTCTAAAAACCAAAACGGTAATTCGTAATACTTTGTAAAATAGTGATTTTGTGAAGCAGTGATTTTTTGTTTACAAATTTGTGAAAGGGGTAAAAGTACTGTGTGATGTAGAAGTGAAGGGGAGAAAAGGTGAAATGTGTAGGGTATTACAAAATTTATAATTGTGGAGAAGGAGAGTATGGATAAACGTAGTGAGAAAGAGGACGCGAGATTGTGTTCGCAACTTAAGCATTGATCATGGAAAGATTAGTCGAGGAGCGTTACGAAAGTATTCTCCACACCTGGCAAGCGATTTGTGAGGGGTGAAAGCAATTAGTAATTGTTAACAACGGAAATTGAATTTACTTTGAATAAGTGTGATGTGGAAATGAGATGTCGGACGGTGTGTTAAAGTTGAGAAATGGTAGTAGTATGAACTGTTTTTGTTTTTTTCGCTTTCAGATTCTTCTTCTAGTTTACAATGTATAAAATCATCTCAAGAAACAAAACTATAACAATTTATTGTAAATTTTAGTTTGAGTTGACGATTTAATTTGCTTGAAAAAAAATTGTAGATATTTATTTTTTCAGTTTTCAATTTTGTAATTGTGTAAATTCACATCAAGATGCCAGAAGAAATATGTTGCAAGATTATTCGAGAAGTGAATATTTACATGGTTTCTATTAAATTACGTGATTATGATCGTCTTGTTTTGACTAACGTTGTGTCTTACGTCATTCGCCTGAAGGTCTGTGTAGGAAGTTGCGTATTAAAACAAATTCGTCTACGACTGAACCTTGTGCTGTGACTAGCGCTGCTCATAAGAGACTGGCACAGCGTCTGTGATCTCCGGTTGAAAGTGTGCAGAACCAACACGAGGGTTAGTGTTGATGACGTTAATAACTATAAAACTATTACAATTTTTAATTTTACCTTGTTATAAGAATAAATATTCACTAGCTGGTACATTCTGATTAAAATGAATAATTCGGCGAAAAAAATCGGTACTCTGTAATGCATAGGAAAATACACTTCCATTTCTGCAAATATTTCAAGAAGTAGATTTAATGTACCATTTGACTTTAGGATTTAAGTATGGTAAATAAAAGATGTTGACTGGTATCAACAATTTATTTTGATAATGATCGTTTCGATTGCGTAGCGATCATCCTCAGAGCTAAAATTAGAATTATCGAAGTAAAATTACATTAATACATGAATTATAAACAATTAGGGATAAGTTAATACAAACATTAGATACAAAATAGAGACCTTGCATTCCAGATGCGTAAGCAAACTGGGTCGTACATACCTTGCAGCTAAAATTTGCACAAAGTGTACACCACTAACCCCCCTACCCTCACCTCCACTCGCCCGCCCCC
>BOPP01000054.1:133348-164632 GCA_017312745.1 Gryllus bimaculatus | reverse complement strand
CACACACTCAAAAATCCGTACAACTTTGTTTTTGGCCTGGAAGCTGCAAGGTATGTACGATCGAAACGATAATTATCAAAATAAATTGATGATACCAGACAACATCTTTTATTTACCATACTTAAATGTTAGAAGGTATCTACGTCACCAGCGATCTAATTAATTGATTCTAGGATTAGTTATACCCGTGGGCTACAAGATGTTCACCGTTCTGGTATCTAGCCTCTAGAATATCAAGTATTCAAGTTGGATTTTTAGAAACAATTGAATGAAAGTGATTTTCGGGTTCCCTGATACCGAAACGCGGCTTTTACTTTCTCGCTACTGCCTACGAAGTATATAGAAAGTTATGTAATGTGGGGGAGAACGCCGCAATTTCGGCAGAAAAACACTTATTGGCCGGCATTGAAAACGAGAAAGTGGATAAATCCAGTTAATATAGAACAAACATTTTCTACCACGTGGTGTAGCCAGAATCCGTTTTGTGGGTCCTTGAAATGCATTGATGGCAAAGCATCCCTCCGTCCGTCTGCCAGCGACGCTAGGAGCTCATCCGTTCAGACAATTTTCTCCTAAATTGATATTTCCTAATCGATTTGGTTGATGTCGCGGCTCCTCTAATTTCAAACTGATATTTAAATTTTTAGGGGTATATTACACGAAGCCCCTGGAGCATTTCCAAAATTGGCCTCCCAGTAAGGCCAAGCAGACGCCGCCTCCAGCGGGGCGCAGCTCAAGCCCGGACTAACTAACGCGCCCGGCCGGTCTCCAGGCGTGTGTGGCAGTGTAGTGCGTGTGAGGGTGAGGATAGGACAATGACGAGGAAAGAAAGATCGCGCGCAGTCCCTGGTTCGTTTATTAGGGCACTGCTCCGGCATTCGCCTGATGTTGATCAGGTAATCCACAGAAAACTACCGATGAGAACAGCCGGCCGCCAGAATTCTCCTCCAGACAGCGGCTAAATTCGTCGTAGCTGAAAAGCTAGTGTCGAAAGTCCTCCTACCGTCGGGACTCGAAGCTAGGACCTCCCGGTCAGAGGCACCGCAGAGGTGTCAGTTGATGCCCTGAGCCACCTGATCCGGTGAAAGTGAGGTTTCCGCGAATGTTTCCACAGCTTATCCCTTTTGCGACCCCCCTTCCAAACCGATGCCCTTTCCCCACCTTCCCCTGGAATTTGCTTTGTATATCACACCAAAGGCGCGTTCCGGGGCGCCCCGGAGGCAGGAGACGCTCCGAAATGCAATATGTCTTCTCAGCGGAATTGCCCCTGCACAACGATGAGAAATTCTCACCAGTTTTCTTCTTGTTTTGTTTTTACAGCAAAATTATTTGCGCCCTTGAACGTACAGCATAGGTGCAAATTTTGGAGAGGCAGTTCGCAGTAAGAGATATGAAATAGGGAATACAGATTCAACCCCGACAAAAATGAATAAAATAATAGAACGAAACTTTTATTTCTCGACTTAAAATCAGTTACCTAAAAAGATGATCATGAGTGACATTCGGGAATAAAAGGGTTGCATAATGATTATTTACACATACGGTTAATTGATATGATACTCGTGTGGCTTAATGATTAAGACATTATCACTCCACTTATTAATTCTAGAAAATAATTAACGCAGCTAAAACAATAGCATATTTCTACATTGTGTTCTCACGCTACATTATTGACCCGGCGTCCGTTCTCAAAATCCTCAACCCCTTCGAAGCAGAGACGCACTCAGCACTTTGTCCCGAAAAGATAGGGCGGAGTATTCAGGTATAGTGTCCAGCGATCGTCTTGTTTTCGTATGAAGTTTTATTTTACGCTGAGTATAAAATGTCATTTTTACTTTCTCACTACCACTCACGCAGTAGAGAGAAACTTGTGCAATGCTACGCGTAAAACCGGCGAATTTTCGGCAGAAAACCCCTATTGCAGGGTCTTGGGAACACCAAAAGTGGATAAATCCACTTGCTTAAGAATACATCCGAATAAGGCGGTCACGAGTGTCTTGCCACAAGATACTTGTTTGATAGAGAAGAACATGCTGAAGACCCCAAAAACATCAGCCTACTAGGGTACTCTGTTTCAGAGATACGAGAAACTTGTTTTTAATTTTTTATTTTTTTCTCAGCTTCTATCGCATGAATCAGGGTGAAAAAAAATGCAGAGCCGGGGAAAAATATTTGAATTTGAAGGTATTTTTGTGAACCAATTTTGACGCCATTTTCAAATAGAAAAAGCCTTTTTTCGAAATATATTTTTGACACAATGACATTGAAATACTGTTTCAGTTTTTCCCCTGAACGTGTATTATAACATATTTGATTCATATTTTAAAAGAATGTGGACGGTAGTGAAAAAATTAAATTTTTACTAATTTAAATTAAATTGAATTAAATTGAAACCAATTTTATCAGTTTAAAAATTTGAAGTTTGCTGCAACTACAATTATGAAAGTAGATATTATTCCCTTAAAGAATTAATTAATTGGATTGTTGGTGAAGTAGATACCTTTTTATTATGATAAATAAAGATATTGTCAGGTATCAATATTTTAACATATTAACATTATTTATCCCTTCAAGAAATCTGTTTCTTAAAGATAGATTTTGAAATAAGGTTTGTACAATTTTTCAAAAATGTTAGTACTTTCACGTAATTTTATGTGAAAGTGCGGGCGTGGAAGTGCTGTTTCAGCACCACTAGTTTATTCATGTTTACATTGAGAATTGATACAATGGTTAGCGGTTTATCACCTGGAGAAGAAATCTTGATATATAACCCTAAACAACTTTTGTCCACAACTGGTCCGAGTTAATGAGGTCCTGTTGATTGGTTAACTGATTGATTAGTAATCCGGGTCATTTATCCCGTAAGGGCAGTGCATGGTTTTGTCCTTGGTGGGGGGCGGTGTTCCACCTCCGCTGCACGGCGGGATCCGGCGCCGACTCCCACGTCGGCTTGCGCGTTCTCCCCAACCAGGTATCTCCCACCAGCGGGCACCACCCCAACCGGGACAGCCCCGATCTCCCGATATGGGCGCTAGTGGCAGCGACAAGCTAGAGGAAGGAAAGATCGCGCGCGCTCCATGGCCCGTGTGTTGGGATGCCGCTCCACATTCGCCTGGAATCGATTATTATTATTATTTTATTCATTTTTGTCGGGATTGAATCTATTACCCATTTCATATCATTTACTGCGAACTACCTCTTCAAAGTTTGCACCTATGCTGTACGTTCAAGGACGTGAATAATTTTTCTGTAAAAACAAAATAAAACAAGAAACAAGGGAATGCTGCCAACGAGTGAAGCTGGCCGCTGGTGCCGGAAATCTGGCAACCGTTGGGAGAGGATCGGGAGAACCAACCGATCAGAGGCACTGCAGTGAAATCAGATGATGCCACTTCAAGCATGAGCCCGCTTTCAAGAGATGCGCGTTAACGAGGTTCTGTTGTACTATTAGCTTCTGGGAGGGGGAGGGGAAAGCCACATGCTCGTGCCACTGCTTCGCAGGAGAAAACCGGTCTTTCAGAGAACTTTCGTTCTCCTCAGCGAGTTACAATACACTGCACAGAGGGGCTGAAGCACCTACATCTTTGCAGCGCATTGAAGCCACGTTCTGTTGCAGTCAAAGCAGCGCCCTCTGGAGCGACAGAGTAGCCTAGTACTCCGTTTGGCGCTGGTTACGGCCAAGTGGGCGCGACCCGCGCCCAATTTAACTGGAGCATCTCTTGTTTCAACTTCAACTTCACCTCTACCGTGTTATTTCTGGTTGAAAACTGTCACACTTATGTCACCTCTCGCTCTCAACACATCTCGCTTGCCAAGCGGCGTCTGGACCGGCTATTTTTTATTTATTTTTATTTTTTCCTATTTGTTATTATGTAAATAATTTTTATTTACGTCAAAACAATTAAAAACTGTTACGTATTGAAACGCAGCTCTTCAAACCAGTACTCGCGTCGGGATCACAGTAGTCCTGATGCGCACAAGGGGCAAAAATCGGTGTCCGAAGGGCAAATGCAGCCTGTCGTGGAATCTGCGAACGGAAAGCAACAAACTGAACTGCTGGCGTCGCCATAGCAACGAGACCAGCCTGACAAACGCCGCCGCGGGAACTGCGCGCCATCCGTAAGCCGATTATCACAACCCCCCCCTCCCCCCGCCCTGCCGCGGCGGCCATCAGTCAGAATTCTGCAGACCCTCGAGTCCACGACCGCCGCAACGTCACTGAGGAAGTGCAGCCCAGCGCGTTCCACTTTCCACTGCACGCGAAGAAGCAACGGTTCTACTGCCAAAAGTACGCGGTGTTCAACGCATGATTATCCGCCCAGGAAGAGTCACTTTGAACCGTCGCCTCAACAGTTGCATCTTACAAACTGTTGTATTCAATGGCATCCATCAAATTCCCCTGTAAAATGTATTGGACTTCACTTAGACAAAAGACTAACATCGAGATTGAATACCGTAGCCAATAAAACAAACTTTATAATTCTTAAATTATATGCCTTCGTTAATAAAAAAAATACCTATAAAAATTGAAACGCTGTCTCAATATTTAAATTCATTATTATCTCCCTCCATTAATTATGTATCATCAAGGGTGCAAGGTCAAAACCAACCTGCTAATAGTTATGAGTCCCATAAATGAGTTCTTAAACACGAGACGAGTTAATAAAAATATGGTTTGTTATTTCTAGTTAATCGCTTATTCAAAATAAACTTATTACTTTCGTGAATCAAGAATTGCCATTACTCTCAAGTTTCTGTAGCAAGGGTCGTTGGTACCGAGTGTCTGGTTTGTGACCAAACAGTAATTCGTTTTTTCTACTAATGCAAGCTGATTGAGACAAAAATATTCGGAAATTTCGAAGTATCAGCAGATATTATCGTGACAGATGATATTCTGGAGGGAGGAGAAGCTGCAAGCTCTAGTATGATGCCTTCTAAATCTGTAACCACCGATGAGAAAGCTTATGATTTATTTCGTGATTGGCGAACGAAAAGGAATGTTCGAGGCATTAACGAAGAGATTATGGTAGCATACTAATTTCAATACATCTGTACCAAAATAATTGTAAAAATAAATTTTGTTTACATTCATTCCCAAAAAATGTGTTTTGTGTCAACGTCACATATATCCCAATATTTATGAGCACTAATAGTATCTAAACCCGAAAGTATGTAAACTCGAATGTAAAATATTTTCAATGTACTCTCGAGCATTTTAACGGCCGTTGCTATGGACGCGGTCTTAAAGCGTTGTTCTGATGGTTGGTTGCTAAGGGGTAAGTGCGTGTTTGCCAACTTAAAAAACAAAAAAATATACAAACACGACGTACGTGAACTATGTTATGGTTGACACTAAAAACGAGGTTCTCCTTCAATAATTTCAGCTGCGACCATTCGTCAAGATGAGAACTGAGCCCCCTTCTAGAAATGTACAGTATAAAATGTTTTTGCCGAGCGAGACGAAATGAAAAATAAACATTGCAGTCGTCGCTCATATGAAACTTCATTAATGTTATACATGACCATTTCTGCCTCTCTGATGTGAAAATTATACAGCCATTTCGAGTCAGCATTACGTGCTGGAAGTCAAACGTTTGTGTAGCGGGAAGTTCAGTATTTATTCTATTAATGAACACTCTTGTATTTGCGTAGGATGAATTCACTTTCCCACTGACAGCAGAGATGGTTCAACTTAACAAAAGGAAGTGCTCGTAACTACACTTGCAGGTAATTGTGTTATCTAGTTCCTTATTGACATTTTGAAGTTCTTGGCAGCGTAATATTCCGATATATCGCGTAATATTCCGAAAGTCGTATTTGAGAGGTAGTTGATTTTAAAAGAGGTATTTTTTATAAAGATGTATTTTAAGGCTTTTAGGGCGTGCTTAAAAATATGTAAATAAATGTCTTCCAAATTAGATTGAAATTTTTGCCCAATTACTACCATATCACAAAGAATAGAATGAATCAAAAGTCTTCTCTTACTTACTACACACTCTTTAGTAATTTCAACATGATTGGCTTAAATTTGTTGAAGTTGTCTATTTTTAAGAAAAAGTAGCCAACAATACTACTTTGAATTGAAACTCTCTTTTCTTTCGAAGTACATTTTTAATTCACTTTTAAATATAATAGCATCCGTCAAACCATTTTACCATATTATTATTAATATTACTGATTCTTTTAAATCGAACTTATAAAATCATTCAGAAATTTTTCTGTTTTAATATAAATATTGTCATGGCGATTTTAATCAAAATCCACACTCAATACCTTCAATGACAACTTTCCAGACATTTCGGTTTTCAGATCAATACAATGTAATAAGCAATAACTAAATTCACCTTAAACGTAATCAAAATTAATGAAAATGAATAAATGAATCTGTAAATTTGTAAATAAATACGTGAATCCATAAATATAAAATAAATAAAACATTAGAGAACTTTTTGAGACTCATCAGTTAAACCTGAAAGATGGAATAGAGTGGCTCCGTTTTCGTAGGCTTTGATCTTGTACTGTTAATGGATGCCAAAATACCACTAGGTAACTAAATTCATTACAATTCACTACATTTTATGTAATACTGCTAAAGAAACTAGTAGAGTTTTTTGTTGCGGTCTAATATTTTGTGCACAGTCCAATTCCAACACGTGCAGTATTGATATTTTCCAATTTGGTATCCTATGGGTACCCAAGTGAACAACTTTTTGTTTCCAAGCTTGCTGCTACACTTCAGCACAACAGTGTTTCCCGCAATTGGCTCATTCTGTGAAGTGTGGTGAGGGGGGCTCATAATGGTAACTCCCATCGTGAAAGCATTTAATTTTGTCGGGCTTTTGTACAGTTGTTTTACATGCAACAACCGTTGACAGGGCCGACTGACCGATTCTCGTTCTTTGAAAATCCAACGCCCCAGCCAGGTTTGAACTCACGAACTTAGGTTTAGTGCTAACTCCGCATCAAAAGGATCGGCCAAAGAGCATTATTTATACGATGAAAACATTGGAACGCCGGGAAGATAAGGCTCACTTGAAAATCAGAGCGAAATTTAACACGAACATTTATTTTGTGAGTCAGACAGTACATCATATTACGCTTAACATGGAACATGTCAATCCTTAATGTTGCAGCAAGACAGATTTTCGTTCAGAACATTGGTCAGCAGCTGAGAGATTTTTCAGCATCTAGCAAAGTTCCATAGTATCGATTCACGTTTTAAATATAGTTATGATGTAATGAACTTATCTCGTGGACGATCACTTTTCCGATCAACACCAGATGAATGTCGGAGTTGATAAAGACCTAACGAAAGTGCCACAAACCGCGCCTGGTCTTTCATTCTTCTTCCTTGTCCGAATATCACACCTTACTTCCACATATACTTGAATGCTCTACACTACCACACGCATGCCGGGAGAGCGGTCGGCAGCTTCGAGCTTGTCCCGGCTGTGGCGGTGCCCCGCTGGTGGGAGATGCCTGGTGGGGGAAAATTCCCGAAGATAAGGTCGTAATCAGGATACATTAAAAGGTCTGCATCAAGGGGTCATTCAAGTTAAGAAGTTCCCAGATGAAAGTAGTTGAAGGCTCATTGTAAGTTGTGGAGCGTAAGTTTTTCATCATTTGCTCCAGTCCGCATTTGAAACAGCACTTTGAGTAGAAGTACTTTAAATGATTTCCAATGAAGTTTCTCTAAAACTCAGAAGTTTTCGTGCAAAATTGTCACAAAAATGCGCATTTACAGAAACGTTCGAACGACAATATCTCAAAAACGGCACCAATTTTTTTAAAGAAAATTTGCTTATAGGACCAGACTAACTACTCTGAAATGTTTTTAAATTTCCATTTCAATTCTATTAGGGATACAAAAAAAGAAAACGTTGAAATTGTGTTTGAGGTACAAGTGGATGACAACTGAGAAGAGGTGTGGTAAAACCTAATAGGTACTCTAGACTGAAGAGATAAGCAAACTCATTACCACGAGAAAGTATGTGCCATTCAGTAGAAACGCATTTCATTTCTCGTGCAAATTTTCATTTAATTATAGGTGTAATAAACATATAAGCAAGTATTAATATTTATTTCTTTCGTGTGTTTTCCTTTATTTCTTCACAGAATATCTGCTTTGGCAGGTTTATTCACGTAGTTGAAAATAAAGGTAATATTTTTCTTCGATAAAATTCACTCTTAGTTTTGTAAAAATTATTCCCTGTCCATGTAACGTACTATTACCTTTCCTCGACCCTAAGTAGTTTTCCACCAAGTTGATATCATTTTTAAAGCGTCAAATTGTTTCGTTGGTTTTTTTAAATCCGGCATGGTCCGATTTCATCTTACAGATGTTCTGTCGGGTGCAGGCTCTACTGAGCTCAGTCGCTTGCGTCATTGGCTATAAACCTCCTGGCGAGCGCCAGCCCGACTCGTGGAGCACCTCTAAGCCGTCGCCCGAAAGCCGGCCGGGAAGCAAGCGGCGCCGTTACGGAGGTTAATCGCGACCAGCACAGAAAGGTTATGGCGAAATAAACAGCGCAGTTTTTGTGGGGCGGTGCTGCAAACGGGGCGGGAGGCCCCGCTGGGCACTCACTTACGGCGACGACAGATCCCGCAATTTTCGCCCAACCCTCGCGCCGCCCAAAGGGGCTCTGCGAACGACCCACACACACTCGCACATTCCTCAAGGGATGCAGCCGAAAAGCTGATCCCCATAATTCCACACATTGATCTCTCCAGGATGGAATACAACTGGGCCTCGGAGAGAGAAATGTGTTGCGTGGTCTGTAGAGGCTAATGCAGACTAATAATAATATTAATGATAACTATCAAAATAATAATGATAATAATGATAATGATGATGATGATGATAATAATAATAATAATAATAATAATAATAATTATAATAATAATAATAATAATAATAATAATTATAATAATAATAATAATAATAATAATAATAATTATAATAATAATAATAATAATAATAATTATAATAATAATAATAATAATAATAATAATAATAATATAATATATACACTGAATAATACGCACAGTATAGGGAATGCTATTTATGAGTAATGCTGAGAAAAAACGATTCCGATATTTTTAAAAAAACCTTTTGGGGTCTCATGATACCGAAAATAAGTTTTTTCAAATCGTCCGTCCGTCAATCTACAAGCAAAGTAGACGTATATATCCCTCGTAGGAATTTTGTTGAAATGAATACTCATCTTGTGATAACAGTATTGTCAACAATGTCCTTTAAACAAATATGCACTAGACGTACTTATTTTCAGATATCGCAATTTTCTGAATGTTGCTCTGAATTCTCAACATTTGAAAAATGTACAAAGCTTCATATTTTGACATTCTCTTGAAATCAGGAAGTAAATGCATATCACTCCTCTAATGTTTCCCCGTTGGTACAAGTGCACGTCTTCCTCCAAATTAAAATTACCATTTCTCGGAGAATCACTTTAATGTTATAATTCTCCTGTGAAAAAATATTCGAAAGAGATATTTTCCTTTGAATATAGGTAGACCATTGCCTACGCTGTGAGTGGAATTTACAGCAGTTTATAAGAAATTTTAAAACCAAACGAAATCCTGAGATAAAAATCGTACATCTGAGATGTGAATAACAGTCTTATTCCCTTTTCAGAAGTATGCCCCTCGCATTATGAACTCCGGACTAAACTTTTCCTCTTTGAAAATAAAGCTCTTCTGAAGTCCCTCGTTATTTAAAGGAGTGATATGTAAAGAAGACTGCAAGTCTCGTGAAAGATTTATTGTAGTGTCGCAGGGAGCGACCTCTGGTCGACCGCGGGTATCGATTGCGCTCGGAGGGAGGCAGGGAATGTTCCGTGGGCAGCGCTATCAACGGCTCTCTCGGAAGGCTCTGGAGGCGCGGATTTCCGCCGCAGACACACAGAGATGCAGAGCCACAGAAAAATGTGTCATGTGTTAAGGATGAGGGGATTACAGTCAATTCATACAATATGCATTATTTCGAAGAAATTATAAAATGATTTTAAAACTTTGAAATTGCAAACTGTGTATTTAATGGGGGCCGTAATACTTGTCTCCTTCCCCTTTCGTCTCCTTCCGTTTCATTAATTATTTCTCCTTCCTCCTTTTTTTCTTTCTTTGACTTTCTGTTCTCTTATCGTTCACTGCTTGATTGACGGTTCGGTTCAACGGGGGTTTACCGCTATGCAGATTTTCTACGTGAGGGAGAAGAGATCATGGAAGATTTTTCCACAGTATATAACAGTAAATTAATTCTCATGGCATGAGATTCTATGACGAAAGTTGCTCGATCGCACGAGGCATGTTTTTTACCGCACAAAAACAAGTCAACTGTTTTATAATTTGTACAACCATTATTAAATTAAATTTTACGGGTCACTTCAGTAAAGTTTCCTCACTAACTCATTATGCATTGAGTTTCCGCCTTTCCATTGTCAACGAAAACTTTAAAACCATTCGTCTAAAATTTATTACTTTCCTGCACCCTACAAATTACGCAAAGAGAAAGCACTGTAAAGCCGCAGCAAAATGTGGCGATTTTTCAATAAAGAAACTCGTGTTAGGGTTCCTGCTATCAAAAGGAAGGATAATTCTGCTTGTATTATTTTCTTTTATATGTTGAAAAACCAGAATTCACATTTTAGGGTTCCTTGATGCCCAACAGTTGGTTGACACCAAAACGTCCGTCTTCCTGCAAAACTAATGATGCTACAACAACGGCACATATTTTCTCACATTGTAATTGCAGTGCGATATTATAATATTACATGTACCTGCAAAAAAACGTTTCCATCAAGCAACATTTTTTTCGAACTGGGATTCGAACTCTATCTTATCTTAAGAGTTAACACGTTAATAATTTCCCACATCCAAACACAAACCAAACCTCACAGCTGAAAGCAACCTTTCCCACGCTTAAAAACAAAGATGAAGATTTCTATTTGCAATTTTCAAAAATTCAGGTATTTTAATTTAGGTACATTTGATATAATTTGAAGGAGGGTATTAGAAGTTTAAGATTTAAAAAAATTGAAATTGTTTCTAGTTAAATTACGAGAAAGTAACTGTTCTTAAAAAATACATAACATTATTTGAAGATCAAATTGTTTGAACAAATATTATTTCAGGAAACACATCATTAACATTGAACTATGTAATACTCCTATTACTGTTTTGCAATTTTCGACAATTCAGTTTTCTCCAAAAAGTGCAAACAAAAAATTATTTCAAAACTACAATATTGTTCACATTTTTCCTTAATAGAATTTGGTCTATAAAACTAGATGTTGCAATAATGTTAACAAAATGCTCCGAATTTTTATAAATTGTAAATATAAATTGATGAGGGTGCTGACTGATGCATTGATTTGTAAAATAGGAAGAATTGATTGTGTCAAAACAGCATGATCAGTTATATTATTTTAATTCTGACGTTTCGTCGAACTAAAATTTGACATCTTCTGGGCTCAATTATAAACAGAAAGTAGTGGGACTCCAATAGCACATACTTTCTCGCATTATTGGGATCGGTTACGTAACTTTACAATTGCACCTCCCTTCCATTCAAGAGCATGGACCCCCTCGCGCTCCCCTCGTGGGACGATTGGCCTAACTCAGGTCGAAACAGGAAGTCCTTTCGATGTCACGCCCCCTCCTCTGTCATCCAATCTCCAAGTTCGTTACGACTCGCACTTTTCGTATTGGAGCTCCCGATTGGATGAGAGTGTCCCCTTCTCCTTCCCGCTCTTGACCTTAGAGGGACAGTCCAAACCACCTGGGTATACCCTCTGCCACACGCCAGCTGATCTGGCTTTCCTGGCATTCCAGTACTACACGTCTCTTTTGTAACTTTCAGGCAGAATTGCTAAGTTCTTAAATTCCTGTACGTATTAATCTGTAGAAGCACGTTGCTTTAAAATTTTTCCGTAGAGGCATGTTATTTCAGTTTAATGAACCGTTCCTGTCATTAAAATTGAAAACAAATAAGTTATTGAAGAGAATCTGTTGTTAAAAAATAGAATATCAGCAGTGCTAATAACTTAACTTAGCACAAGAAATTGAGAGAGTTTCCCTTTTGAACTCCAAGAAGCAGTTTTATTTTCTGTGAACATTCATTTGACTAGAATTTCACTTACCCCCCCCCCCAGCTCCAGTACCGTTATAACCAACCCGGGCTGCTGTGGCGACCTTGAAGCCCTGAACCTACACACCCCTCCGACCGTTATTAACAGGGGCGAATTTCTATGATTTTGCATTTTTTCCCTTCGCTTCAGGTATAGCTAAGTGAAATTTCTCCACATTTTGTTAGAATTGAATGCAATGCTACTCTATGCTTAATATGTTTGTGCATATTTGGCCTTTTTCGTGATGGTTCATAATTGGGTAATTATAGGGGCATTTTGCATATTAAAATAGAGAATTATTTCTAAATCGTGTCACAGTTTGCAGTTTTTTCTTTTCTATAGATAATAAAATATGGTATTTGTGAATTGTAAGAAATTTCGTAAGATACTATATTTTTTTAGTCAGGCAGAAGAAATGCAACAAGACATACAATTACTAACTAACTTTACTGTTTTCTTCAATTACTTTTCCCACGAAGTAAGATAGATTACATTCTGTTTGTAGAAAAAATTTTCTTTTTCAATTCCAACCATGTTTCTCCTGAATTGTATTAACAAAGTTTAATGCAGGAAACGAAAGATTGATAATTTTAATTGCATATTAAAGTGCATATCTGAGAATTTTTTAGGTCATAAATGCATTTTTTTAGGGCATGAAACTTCTCTCCCTAACTATAAGATTCTTTGTAATCATAGTGTATTCGGTTGCTTCCCTGTCCGTGAATTTCCCCATAAAGTGTTGAGAACGCTCTTACTTCGTGCTGGCTTCGTCCGCGACGACTTCACAGGTGGAGGCCGAGCGTACAGATCTCGTCCAAGGCCACGTGGTTCACGTCCTGGCGTCACAGCGATTCGGATCGACCGTTCTTCAGACACTGTTTTGGAGTAAGATGGAGGAATGTCGCCAGTTGTGCAACAGTGGCGAACTTAACTGTTATATTCACAAGATAAATAGAAATGTAGATTAAGATAAAAAAAGCTGATGTGTAAAAATGCCTATTGTTACTATAACCTAACAGAATTCTTACATTTTATCTGTAAACATCTTATATATTTATTTTCACGCTGTGCAATGTAAACCATAACGTCATTACCTCTCATACAGGAGAATGTTTAGAAGTTCATCTTCTTTAAAAAAATATGAAAGTTGGTAGCAAACAGGCATAACGCAAACTCCTCTCGATCTGTCCTCTGTGACGTCCCCTACCAAATAGCCGGGTTGTTCTTGTATGGGCCTCCGTGATTTAATTCTTGCTTCGCCCTGATTGGCTACTGGGAAACGAGCTACTCCAATACCTCGCACCGAGTAAATACGCCCCACACCGCACCGGTGGTCTTCTCGGTTCTAATATCACGTCGTTCGCGAACTTCGCGAACGAGTGTCTTCAAGGTTCACTGAACGGTCACAGAACACTCCAATTCCTGCCCTACTAACGCTTCAGCAATCGGTTGGAAAGGTTTAAAGCACTTCAAACGAAGCGTATGGACTGCATGAAGAGAAGTTACTCAGTTTCAGAAAGGACCAGTTTGACTGATAGGAAAATATGTATGTCGTGATGGACGATGCAAGAGGTAATGGCGAAACCATTTGCATTTATATATGTTGGTATCATTTATCTAGGTAATGTCGAAGTCATTTTCTACGCCTAGATAATACGATTTCTTTGGAAATTGATATTAACATGATGACAATTTTCAGAGAACGAGTGGTATAAAATAGAACTATTCCGCAAATGAAATTACGACCACCAACAGAGTTACAAAATGCACCAACATTTTTTTTTAAAATGAAAGCAAGTTAAAATCAAAGATTATGTTATAGTACGTAAACGTTTTTGGCATATCGACATAACGATTTGTGTATACCACTTCCCAAGATAGATGAATCACAGTTTATGATTAGCCAGTAGGGAGAAACGGTAAGAATAATCTAATAAAAAAGTTATAAACGTTTTGAGTTACACCGCCCTGGGGCATTTTTTATATATAGTTAAATGCTGATAAAGTTTACTATACGGTACACCCTTAGAGAAGCGTGGCGGCTGAAAGGAGAAGGGAGGGGAGAGGGGAAGTCTCCTTAAGCCCTCCCCCAAATTACGCTAAGCGCTCTGATATAAATGAATAAAACTTACCGATTGGCGATTGTTACTGCTCGTAGAGTTTGGAGGCGCCCTCAAGGAACGACAAAAACCTCTCAGTTGGGTTTCTGCCCCCTTTGAAGTTGTCTCCAAACATATTCTGCCAGGTATCTGTCGAACTGGCCAGCAACATGCTGAAAACCCTCGTCTTCAGATACAAGACTCCAACAGTCCGAGAACACGATGGACCCCGGCGTAATGAAAGACTTAATAACGCCCAGAAGCCCCTCTCTGCTGCGTGTTTTAACGACCTCGAAAAAGGCGCGCTTCGTCTTTCGCTCGATACCCGCAAACACCCGTTTCCCAACCACTCTCTTGCCACGATGGTACTTAAACTTGCTCTCATCTATTTCTACTCCCACACCAGCGCTCCAATGGGCTCACTCTCTCTACCAGCCGCACTGACGCACACCTCACGACAAAAACGCATGCAGTCGGTCACGGTCCTACTACTTACGTTCAGTTCATTCATAATAAATTCACACGGTACTTTCATGACCCAAAGATAGGTCATTACTAATACCTGCATCATACTCAAGTTGCTTCCCGCGAACCATGTCCTCTTCCGCACTGAACACTTTCGCTCATGAGGAGTGGCCCCTTTCTTGCTACACGTCCACTCAAAGCCATCACACAACTCCTTTCGCTTGGCCAACCTCATCGGACTCGTACACACAGACTCCTAAATCCTGTAGCAATCAAACCACGTTCTTGCACTCATTCAATAACAGCCAAACGCCCCCTTCGGCGCAACGCGTAAAAAAAGCCACATTTAATCTCCCCATCGTAGCACACACTCAAAAACCAAATCACAAAGAATCTGAAGAACGCAAGAAACGTAACTGTACGACAGCAGTAGCTAACCACTTCGACAGCTACCCCGACACAGAAAAAAAATCACTTTAACTCTACTAGGCACCACCATGTAATGAAGCTCCGACGAGATACTACGGTGAAATTGCCTTCCCCTCCTAACTTTTGACGTCACGTTCGTGACCAATTACGAACCATTTAATTATTTCAGAAGTGTATTTTTACAATTTCATTAAATCGTCTACGCCTTCGGCGAAACCGCCCACGCTTTGCTTTTCATACATAAGTACTAAGTTACGCATATTGCTCCCCACCGAGAGATTCCCCTCAACACTCCTCGCCCCTCCACCGTCGATTTCCCCTTCGCCCGAGCGGCGCGAAGTGCCGGTTGAGACGACTTGCTTAGGTTGAACCGTGTACTAAATTTTAGCCTGAAATACTACTGGTTTCAATTTCACGGAATTGGAATAACCATTCAAAATTTTAGTGGACATTAACAGCTTTCAATTTCAGCGTTTAAAATATCATTAGAACACTTCAAGAACAATGGGATCATCTTTTAGAAAAGATCCTGTAACTGACATTCCAGACATCAATTGAAATAATGACGTTTTTAATGTCATTTTCTTATTTTTACATTGTTTTCATTTCTGTTTAAATAGTTAGAAAACAATTACTTTTTTGTCCTATTACCCTCACTCTTTCCTTTCTGCTCAGTATACCAACATAAAAGAAACTTGGATGTACTATGCAACTGGTACATACCTGTCATTTGTTAATCATAAAAAACTCTGCATGCAAGACCCAATGAACTTGAAGGTTGATCAAGAATTTAGTTGCAAATGGTACTCGTATTTCATAAATACAATTCTTTTAATGATGTTTGATTCCAAACAGTTTACCAAGTGATTTTTAATATCAAAACTGATTTTCATAATAACAATGGTTGCAAGTGTGTACATTAATAATCAAGAGTACCAAAAATAAAATTAGATTTTCCAGATGGAAACAATTTGGAAAATTGTTTAAAAGACAAAAAATAAATTTAACAAATTGTATTCAGTATAAGAAATTTCCAAAATTAATATTACTCCACATTCAGTTCCTAAAGCTGAAAACTTTGCACATTTGCCTACATACCAGGATAATAAACCTTGTGGCTTCCCTTCAAACTAATAGAAAATGTTGGTAGTAAAATATTTATATTTGCTATGTTGATACTAGTGTGCGAAATAAATATCGAAAGACCCTTCCTGTTCAGATGTAGGGTCAACTACCTATAATATACTACATAGCACGTACTACAGCCAATTGAAGGCATGTGTGTATTTTTGTTTTATTTTGCTGTCAAGGCACAGCCCTCTGAGAAACAAAGTATTCTATACTGCGATTTATGCAACTCTGCCCCTGGCAGGTCTCAGGTGTTCACAGTTTCATACAATCGGGAGCGTCAACGTCACAATAGTGACGTCACTATGGTGGCGTTTACGCTCCCGATTGGATGAAACTGTCACCAGCTGATAACTGCCAGAGGCAGAGTTGCAAAAATGGCAGTGTAGCATTATGTTACGGATGGTTACGCCACCACTCGTACGTGTTGTCTTCGAAAAAACATGATGGCCACTAGTTCGGCGAGCCTTCACCAAGGGCATTGAAACTATAGGGACAGCCACTCCATTCTAGCGCGTTGAGCCAACTCTTGAAACCTTTCTAAAGCCCGGCCCACACGGCAGAGTTCTTCGTGCAAATTGCCGCAATGACGCAGGGCGCGTGCGAGACGCGAGCGCGAAGACGCTACCTGTCGGCGTTTCCCTGATTTGACTGCAACTGGCGTGACTTGACTATTACACAGCGGCCCCTAGAGGGCGCTTAATAACGGAGGATTACTCCAATTACAAATTGTAAATGTTAACGGAGGATTACTCCACAGCGCGCTCGACGCTCCTTAAGGACCTAGGAGACATGTTGCGTCTATACAGACGCCACAACAACAAAGAGTTTAAAAAACGGCACCGTGCTCCCCGGGCTTAGGAGTGTCGTCCTAACAGACTCCGTGGCTTGCGTCATAGGTTGACCATGGCCTCCGAGAGTGGAGGTTGAGCTTTGACGAGGACTTTGAGCCGATCTCTTCGCTCCGCAGGGCACGCGGGGGGTGCGTTGGCCGGTGCAGTTTGGCGTAACCGGGTGGGTCTTCGTAATGTTTCGCAAAGAATTTGCCGTCACTACGAATATTTAAAATGTTATTCAAATTGCACATTTCAATGTAAGCATTTATAACATAAGTTTGAGAAAAACCTGTATTTACTTTGTGTGTTGAAATAAATCGTATATTACCTCATATTGTTCACGTTTTGTATGAATTACTTTTTTGATCTGTTGTAGAGTTATTAACGTGTTGGTAAAGAAAATTGGAGTGCCAGTTGGAAAGTAAAATGTGAGCACCATTTACATTAATTTTTGTCGGTCTTCCTAAAAAACTGCCAAAAGTATTAAAAAGTTCCACAGAAGTTTGTTCTTGTGATAACATTTCTTGATATTTGAACTTTATTTTAATAGCCGATTCAATAAGAATGTATGCATATCCATACTTACAGAAGGTTCCTAAGTGCTGTGTTTTCTAAATGATGAAGCAATCATGTTTCAACATATCAAGACCAATTTATCCCCGTGTTCAGGTTTCCAACAACACCCGAATTAGAGACATCCATGCAAACTGAGTCTTCTATTTCACCAGCTGTCTTCAAACATTTTCGCGTGTAAGGCACGAGAAGAAAGGTACAAGGACTCGTCTGAGGAATAGTAGTAAAAAGGCCTACACGCAAACCAATGCCAGATTCTGATGCAGTTCGTACAGGGTTACGTGGCTTACCACGCTATTTGACAAAAGTGTTCAGTCTCGGACAACAGATATTGAAATGCGAAGAGAAGCAGCAGCAGTGAATAATGTAATAATGTACATTAAGCAGTCACAAACATTTAATAAATATTAAAAAAATATTGTTTACAATTTATAATGTTTTTTTGTGTCATCTGCGAGAGACGCTTGTTGAGGGCTACACAGTGAAGCAAGTAAGCTTGCGCTTCTGCGTTCGGGCCTCCCTCGGGGGTAGCCGCGGCTCAGGCGGCGACGAGGACGGCCGTGGGCTGCTGCACGTGCAGCGGGGGCACGGAGCGGCAGGTGCGGCGCGGGGCGCTGTCGCCCACGCGCATCGCAGAGCCCCACACGTGGTCGGGCGCCAGCGTCGCGTGGTGGCTGTTCACCACCAGCCCGAAGTAGATCTTCCCCGCTGCAACAGGCGCGCGCCCCATCTCCCCCGTGTTAATCTGGCTGTGCAGTTGACACATTATCTAAGAAACTCTGTACACTAGGGCTATGGAATTTTAAGAGCAGCTGCAAGGAAGTGTTTTAAATAATTGATGCCATATTTAAATATTTGGAATGGTTTTTGTAATTTATAGAACATTTTAAGTAAAAGTCAAAATTTTTACAATATATTTTCTATTGTTTTATGCATAAATCCTGAAGTATGAAACATCCTGTAGAGATTTTGCCACCATGTATTCATTAACGCTTTATTAATATCCTACGAATATTATGAGCATGCCGGTCTCCCGGCATGCCTGGTAGTGTAGTGCATGTAAGTGTAAGTGTGTGCAAGAAAAGGGTGAGGATAGGACAAGCAAGAGGAAGGAAAGAACGCGCGCTGTCCGAGGCCCATTAGTTAGGGAACTGCTCCGGCAATTGCCCGATGTTGATCGGAGACAACACGGAAAACTTCTGATCAGAGCAGCCGTCCTCTAGTAATCTTCTCCAAATGGCGACTGAATGTGACCTAGCTATTAAGCTACTGTCCAAAATCCTTCTTCCTTTAGGAATCGAACCTAGGGCCTCCAAAGCAGAAGCACTGTAGTGGCATCAGTTGATACCCTGAACCACCTCTTCCACTACTACAGAGAAGTAGCATATGAAAATATTTGCTCTCGTGCAATGAAAACTATTTGCAATGCCAAATCTGCTGTGGAGTTAAGCTCCAATTATCCCTAGCGCTTTATGTGAAGGAATTGACTTACTGCCGCCATAAAATAGAAAATAATTATTTGAATATCAATGTTCCTGAAAGGCTACAGAAAACGTGCACAGATAGTGAAGCTACATGTATTTTCAAAAATAAAACAAGCAGCCATATCTGCATTCGCTCTAAGGATCAGGGAAACGGAACGGCAAATCTGATTGATATCATTGACCCAGAAGTTGAGGTATTATACTTGTTACAGCCATATTTAGACTTTTAGAAGTGCACAGTGTGAATGGTAATACATTAGATATAATTTTTTTTAAAAAATTATTGCAATTTCTGTAAATGGAAGCCATACAGTATAACCATCACAAATGAACCCTCGCTGTGGTGCACAACAGAAGTGGTGGTGTGGTTGAGAGATGTTGCCATAAAATTTGTACTGTTTTAATGTAAAAGTTTGGTAATTTTTCTATTTCTTCCATTTAAATAAAATTATAGGGGAAGGTGATGTACACCTTTGACCTTAAACCACTCCTTGCCCGAGTGCATATTACTGATAAATTTGAGACGTTAAAATTTCTATCCCCAGAGTTGCTTTAAGTTTTATCATTATTTGATAAGCTTCATTAGTGTTGTGTATGAAAAAGAAAACTGTTTGCAACAGTTAAAGTTATTTTTTTGGGATTATTCTGTCGTAACTTCAATTATATTGTTTCTATCAAAATGTCATAATAAAAACTACCAAAAGACAGACATTCCAGATAAAATATACAGTATTAAACTTGCAAAAAAATTAAACTAATATTCAACATGCTTGATTTTGAGAAAAGTGAGCGTATGTTGTACCTTCGACCAGATAAAGGTACAACTGATCCTATGGTTACTTCCCTCCAGGTTATTTATTTATTATTTTATTACTTTAGAGAGATGGAGAAGATGCCTAGAAGCAAAGGTGATTTGATTCTCACAAAGTTGTGTGGCAAAAAAACTTAAACATTATGTTACAAACATTTTAAGAGTTAGATTGAAAATATTTTTGAAATAAAATATTTACAGAAATGATAAATAAAAATGATTTAAAGAAATTAAATATCACAAATGTTTCCCAGGGTAAATGACAATTTGTATGATATAGATAAAGACAATATTGTGTTCAATCTTCAAAATTCATCGCAGGCCGGTGAATCAGTTTGTCTGCAACACCATTCTTTATTTAGTGTCGATCTATCTCATTACAGTGTTGAATAGCTAATTTTTTAATTCTGTATTCCTCAATAGACTTCTGTTTTGTATAAGTGATTGCATTATAATTTATTTAAACTATAATTTAGAGAATTTAATTATTTTAAAATTAGCTTCAAATTTGCACGATTTGTATTTTCAAGTTCTTTGTTCTATTTAGTCCTTTTTCACAGTTTCTGTAATCTTTCTTTCTGGTATTCATCATACAAGCACATTACATTGTTAAAAATTAGTTTAATTAAAAAAATAAGTTTGAGTTAACTTATTATTATAATTTGTGTGAAGTGTAGAAAGGTACAACAGTGTTGTATCTTTGACCTTCTTTTTTCCCTTCCAAATTAATTTCAGATCATGAGAAAAAATTATTTTTTTAATAGACAATATTTAGTTGCTTATTTTAAACAAGTTTATAAATACAAAACAGAAGGGGGAAAAATAAAGTATGAAAAGAGGTCAAACATAGAACACCTACTGGGGGTACTGTGTATAAAGTAATTATGTAGGAGTATGTTTACATCAATATTGAAAGTGTTGCTTTTTTTAGTTTCTACAGCCCTGATGGTGCAATTATTTACTTCAAAATGTAGGTACACTTGAATACTTTAATTTTAAAACTTATGTGACCAAATATCATGATTCTGAACTCCGATTCCAAGACGATCGTCAATGTTTGAAAAATTAGTAATATAAATAAGTTAACTGTGCCTGCAAACATAAAGGTTTCATGGATCTTCAAGTCTGAGGCATGCAGTCTCAAGAAAAACTTGACAATTTGGTAAGCCACCTTGCAAACTTAATTATACATAAATCAGTGTGCCTCACACCAAAAGGGAAAAATTATTAATTAATAGTACAGAAAAGATCTTAGTACTAAATACTAACGTGGATAGAGAAAATGGTTTGGGATTCCTCTGCAGCCATGTTTGCTTCCACTTTGAAGTATGTGGAATGCAGTTGGTATTGTGTTTTAGCAGCACTAGTTTTAAATTGTTTGGCTTATGTAGTAAAATGCTCAAAACCTCCAAGATAGATGAAGGCTACTTACACATAGATAACAGCAACATGAGAACGCAGGTTATGGCAAGGCCTGTAGAGCCACCAACAAAGAGCAGGACGTTGCAGTATAAACCTAGTACAAACAGCATGCAGAGCCCTATCACGTTGGATTTCAGCCAACTCCGGATGCCATAGACATTGTCCTGCAAAATAACAAATTCCCAAATTACAATTAGGACACTGAAAAGATTCCTTAAAGGCAAAGAACAGCCTACTGAATCATAAACTATAATTCGCGACCTTAGGGTCAGACCAACACCACTTAGTATGCGGTCAGACTGACGTAACTACAACTTGCAATTTGCATTTGCCACTATCAGATCAGAACTTATTTCTGCATCCCAGGAGCAAAAAAAACTTATCACTATATATGTTGGTATAGCCTTGACATATCTACAAAATTTAGTTATCTTTTTAGAGTCAAAGGAATGTAAAATGTATCATATTTGTCCGACTCCGAATATTATGTTTATTTAGCTACGTTAGTCTTACCCTAATATAGCGAATTGACATTCTGTACAAGAGTATCAGAGTGGTTTCAATGACTTGAACAAACTTTACATTATTCACTCGAAAAGAATACTAAAAATAAAAAAAATTATTACACATTTGTGAAAAGATGTAGTTACATTACATTCTTGAGAATTTTTAATAAATTGTCAATTGATCTCTATGAATTACATTAAAGAAAAAATTGTCAAAATTGACATGGTTAAATAGAGAATGGATTGTCAATCTTTGATTAAATAAATCAAATCAAAATCACATATCGTGTAACAAAATATTGTAATGTAGGTTCTATTTTACTATTGTTAATAATTTAACTACGAAAAAGAGTAATGCTGAATAAATATCAACTTAATTAGACCAATTTGGAGTTAATAGTCAGCTCCTCCAAAGAACCTCAGTGATATCGAGTTCCTCTGATTCCATATAAGTTTAGTTGCCATATAACCACATTTGGTTACGTGGTTTTGATTTTATTGGGATAATTAAGTCAACCTGTGACCTTCACGTGCCTGCTTCACGCCGTCCAGCCTTCCCGATAAATTTTGTTTACGTCTGTCATGCATTCAAACCCGCATTCAAGAATGCATGTTACCATTAAACATATGGGTAAGGTAAAGAGCCAATCTATTAGTACAGAGATCTATTAGTTTCATTTACTTTTGTATTGATTTTCGAATACCTAACATTTTTAAATGATTTTCGAGAAGAACAAATAAAATATTATATGCTTTGATCGCAATCTGAAATTTCAGAACGTTAACTGTGATGTAAATGTACAGATTACCATTAATTTTTTATCTACAAACCTTAACAAATGTAAATTAAGGTAATATTTACATAATTTATGTTTAGCATTACTGTTACATCAATTAATAATCAATAAAGGTTGATCTAGAAATGTAGATTCATATGTTTTCTGAAAAAGATGGACACTATTTAAAAAATGGAATGTTTGAAAAAAAGCAATCTGATATTAAATTTCCAGTTTCACATGCAATTTTTTTCTGAGAAAGTATAGAGTTTTTACAACATTGTGTCAAAAAACTCGAATATCAAAGATTACATCTTTTGGGAATTTTGATTTGAAAAAACTACACTTTTAAATTCGTGAGTAAAAACATTGGTATTAAATGCAAATGATATGAAGCTCACTGCAAAAAAAACCTTTTCTTTGAACAATTTACTATTAAGAGAAATATTTTTTTTTATTAGAATGTATTTTCAAGTGAGATTTCAAATTTTTCTGAAGTTTGTCCAAAATACTCAGATACTTGACTAATGTTGGGTATAATTAAAAACAAGGTCAAAGGTCAAACATATATACTAAATAGGATGCTCTTAACATTTTTTAGAGAAATCGGAAGAGGTCATACTTGTTCGGCCGATTTCATGAGGAATTACCTATATCCAAGTTTTGCAAACCATCCTCAACCCTTCCTTTTTTTTGTTGAAAATGTTTTCCAAGATACAAAAAAATATTACCAGAAAAATAGTAGTTTCAGCTGAAGTCAAAAAACTTTCATTAAATATCACCCTCAGATATAATTGAGAACAAAATCGGATGCAGACACTGTTCATGGAATAAGAACCAACGAATGCGCACTTACCGATCTTGAACCGGTGAACAACATAAAGCAGAAGATAAGATGCGTTATCTGCTTTACTCCTAAAACGGCACTAAAACTTGCAAAAGCTGAAACAAACATATGAGAAAAGATATCAAAATGAATTTACGCTGTAAAGAGAAGACAGAAATCCAAATGACAGTTCCATTGAGTAACAAAATCCCAACTAACTAAAAAGATCATCTTTGAGAGTGCATTTGAAACATTTACACATGCTTTTATTAGTTTCAATTTAGCAAATGTAATTTATGTTAGCACACATAAGTTTTTATTCACAAGAAAAGTGTTGTTAGATATTTGAACCCTAACCAAAGCACTCAATATTTTATTATGTTCAATTATTTGATCAATTATATAAACTACGATCACTCATTTATTGAGTGTTCATTGATTGAGAATCACTAGACTTAGTTAAATAATTCATTTCATATCTGAGAAGATCTGTCACAGGACAACTCTTCACTCAAGATAATTAATAAAATAATAATAAAAATAATTCACCGAATGGTCATGTAGGGAACAAATAATGAATAAACAGTTGATTATAAAAAAATTGAGAACAGTTTTTTGTAAAAACCTACACAAGTCTTACTCATTTTATAATAATAATAACAATAAATAATAACAATAAACATAAAATTGATAATGAAACTAGTGAACATACATTAGCAGTGAAAATTATGAAGAACATTTACGAATATTTCAAATTCAGACTGATCATTACACAAAACTGCATTACCAAAATGTGAAAACCCGAGCAAGTCTAAATAGTGACATAAAACATGCACTACTCTTACGGGACTAATTCCTTCGTAGTTGACACGCTCGGAAACATCAATGAATCAATAAACCCAGAAACCATTTAAAGAATAAATGTGTGTACAACTTACTGTGAACACTTCCATAGTTGTTGAAGTCTGGATTCTGCACATTGGTTAGTCCATTGACCATTACATAGAAGAAAAATGTAGCCAAACACATTGAGAAGATCTAAAATACGGAAGCTTGATGTTAATACTTCATTGTGTATTAAAGTACATCTTAAACGAATAACGACACTACTTGCTTTATTCTACCGATTTCATTAGTCCAATAGCCCTTGGAAGATCAGTAACCCTCTAACTGCACACTTTTCTGTTACATAAGCTGCAAGCTGGGGCCTTACGGACCCCAAAGATTCAGAAAATTATGTATGATTCAACAGTGTGTTATTGAATTTTATTTTTATTTAAGAATGCATGAAAACAAGAAAAAAAACACAAAATGGAAAATTAAAAAGCAATATTTACTTCCTTCATATTTGAACAATACAATTACAAACACACAACAAAATGTAACAAAAATGTTAAGAATTCCCATTGTCATATCGGAAAAGCATTATAGGAAGAATAGATCTTCTATTCTTCCCATAAGCCCTAGTTGCAACACCGACGATTTAGCATTTGTTTTCGGCGAAGTATTGGCACCCACCGTGGCTAATTGGCATAAGGGCAAGTTATCTTTGTAATTCAAATCTACGTAAAGCGCTACGTGGCTGGCGTCCGAAACTTCCACTCGGTGTGAATTTTAATATTGATGGGGTCCATCAGATCCCAGTGTGCAGTTCTAGGACCATTAATACATTTCTAATAACGTCTTTGTAGATCTCCTGTAATGTAGTTATAGTTTAGTAAAGACAGCTTCAGAAAGTTTTACTATTTTAGAAGGATATGAAAAAGTAGTATACAAGACAGATAATTTTTATAACAAGAATTTTAAGCTGAACATAAATGGAGCGTAATAATATTGCTGACAATAACACAGGAAACGTCAAAAATCTCTGGTAAATCTGTCAGCATATGGTTAGCCCTGTCTGCGTTGACAGAAATGTTCAGAAAACTATCCACTGAGGGAGGAACAGCTGAGCCAAATTTTATCCGAACTTGAATATTTCCGTAATTATAAAATTTAAACTACATGACTTTCGTTTGCGACCATCCAATATTATATAAAATATTATAAGAGGCAATTACGTCAATGCCTAAAAATAGAGAGGCTAAGAGAGAATTACGCCAATGCCTAAAAAGAAGTTTGGGCTCCTTTCCAAAATTACTTTTTTACTCTTATGCAAATAAACCCCAAGACACTCAGCAATTGTACAATATGATCCAATTGCTTTTTAAATACATATTGACAAATAAGATGTAACACAATTTTGGGCTCGTTCTGAAAATCGGAAAAACCTAGTCAGAAGAGAGTCAAATTTTATTAGAACTTCAATATTTTTGTAATTATAAAATTTAAACTACGAGTGTTTAGCTTCCAGAAATTCGATATTCTACAAAACACATATAGGAGATGACGTCATTGCCACCCTTTCCAAAAAATAGAACTGCTTAAGTAAAAAAAGTCGAAGTTTTGAAATTTTTGGATTTTTTGACAATTTACAGGGAGTGCAACAAAAATGCGACCTAAGCTATATTTCATCCACGTTTTCTTCTATCAGAGGAACAGTTTAAGGAGAAAATTTGGAGCCACGTTGTGAAAATTTTGAAGACTTGTAGGCTTCATGAAAAGTATGTCCAAAAATCAAAATATTCATTTAAACTTCAAGGGGCCGCGATATCAGTCAGGTTGATCGCCCCACATCGATCCCGGTGCAGCTAGTCCGGCTGATTTGTAACAATGGGACCTAACGGCGTCTTAAGAATTGAAAAACAGATATTTTACTTGGAAAGCGACAATGTCGTGGCTGGCGTCGGCCTGGCCGGGCCAGGTGCTGCGCTCTGATGTCCGTTCGCGAAGCAGGTCGAGCGGTTATTCCTTGTTTTTCATTTTGTTTTATCTCTGCACTAAAATTCGAGGGATTTGGGGGAAATTAAAAACTATTTTTGAGGCGCCACGTTTGAAATGCACGCCATTTTCTCTTAATTTATACCAATGAAGGAGACCCTTGCAACGAGCAACGAGTGGTCATGTTGCTCGTTGCGAGTATTTTGCAAATATGCATTCTCGCCTGAGATATGGTATAATATCAAGCTGGGAAAGCTCCTAATGTAGCACCCAGACTTTTAGATTGCAAAAGAAAATTATTCGAATAATGAAAAAATGCCGTCCGCGTGATCCATAAAAACTTCTCTTCATTGAGCTTGGAATCTTACCATTGCCTTGCCTATTTATTTACGATTCTATTTGTTAAATCTGACTTACTTACTTACTTAACGGTGGGAGCAAATTTTCACGCAATACTGATATGTATAATTACAACACTTGTCGTAGAAATCACATTCATCAAGTATCTGTATCAATAGCTCACTACCTGAAATTCAGATGCAATACATGTACGTTACTTTACAACGTATTGCCAGACGATAAACAATTGTAATAGGTACCCAGATTTAAGTTAAAAGTAAAATATTTTCTGCTGTATAACTGTTTCTATACAATTAGAGACTATATTGATCATCGAAAAGAAAAATAGTTTACTTTAACAAAATAGTGATGTATAATGAATTAGTTTAGGTTTGAATTGTATAATTGTTTAAATACTTCATGTGCTTGTAACAAATAATGCCCAATTTCCCTAATCCAGTGAGCAAATGCTGATGGCCCCTTGTTTTGCTTCTGGACGTAAATGTAGATTCACTATGCGCACGTTTTGTTGAATTCTTCTTTTGTTTATAGTGATAAGAGCAGAGGTAAGGATGAGTTACTGTTTTGTTAGCAATGCAGAAAACTCAAACCTGCAGTTTGTTTACCGCTGCAAATGTTTCCTATAACTCGGGACGAAAATGTCTAGTTTTTCAAATGTTGCTAGTCTCGCGCTTTTTAAAATTTTATTTTTATTTATTTATCTTCAACTTTTACACATCCTTCAACTATTTGTAGTAAAAATGATGGAAAGGGATTCTGGAACTCAAGAAAACGTGCGCAGATGATCTTCTCCCCAATACGTCACATACATTTTTACTGTTTTTGCCCAAATAAATAAATACATAAATAAAAGATAAAAGATACGTTATAGTTGTTTCTATTTGAGATTAGGCGCCACATGAGTTATTTTCACCTTTTATGCGTGAACAGAAATTATTTCAAACCGACTACAACACAAGTTCTTTATTTGTTCTAACCGGATTTTCGTATTTTGCGAGAAAACGAATGAAAAATATAAATTTTTTTTAGAATACGAAATTAAGCATTACATAAACGCTCGTGTAAATAACAATATAATCAATATTACGCATTATCAATCACGAGCGAGAAAAATATGTACTACAAACATTTCACATTATTAACAAAAAAATCAATCATAGCATTTTTCACAAAACACGTAAATTATAACTTTCACAGAACTGGCCTTAAATGTAATTGCTCACAATTGCTTATTGACACTTTCAGGGCACTTACGGCAGAGGTGACTGCAATCACTTGACATCCCGTCCTAAGATCGTAGCCAAAGAACGTTCTGAAATGCTTCAACATGGTATCGTGTGCTGAAACAGAAAATAAATAAAATAAAATAGATAGATATTCCATTTAAATGTTTTCTTGCCTGTATAAGAATTCTGACTTACTGTACACTCAAATGAAATTTTCAGATTAATAGGTAGGTAAGCGTTTTGTATTAACGTTAACTGGTATTGAATTTGTGGGCATAGTACCTTCCAATTAAATTAGTGTAATTACAACTTCAATTGAAAACGGAGCTTAGCGTATGTAAGAAAACCAGAGTTAAAGTGTCAGCGTTTGCAATTTTCTTCGTTTTATCATTAACGTGTTTTTGTTTCTCAGAAAATACCCCACCCAATGTAGAAATCAAGCAATTTCTACTATATTAATTAAAACAATAAAAAGAAGGAAGAAAAACAATTCTGCTATATTTGGGGAGAATTTACTTTTTCAAGAAGTTGATGAAGGCTCCTATTGTTCGGAGGGCCTGCAACACTACTTTTGTTGTGAAATACAAAATCAAGAGAAGACACGGGCTCATTTTTGTTCCACGTTCGTGAAATTTAATCAACTGGGGGACGGGCAAAGGTAGTTCTATGACGTTAGCTGAGCCTATGATATGGAGAGAGCTCAAAGAACAGCAGTAACAAATACGCAGGGCTTCACTAATCGCAAACCAAAGATGTCCATTGACCATCCAAATTTGCCTCGGCCACGAGGCCAGTTGCGCACTCCCAAACACTTTTTGTGCCGTCACCGCCATATCAGAATGTACGTGGTGAGACTGACGAACTTTCGCACGTGAGAGTAGTGATTCGTCCCCGGTAAAAAAGATCCGTCTTCAAATATTTTAATTAGCCTGCCTTTTTTAAGAATTTTTAAGACTATCTTGAAGGTGAGAAGTCCCCAAATAACTTTATAGGAAGACAATGCATAAACTTTATTTTATATTATATAATGAGTCTCACTATGATTTGCTACAGTTTCTGGGAGTATTTTCGTTACCAGATGGTAACACTGGGCACTAATATTTTAAAAAAACTTCCTTAAAAAATAGTCTTAAAATTTTTCTGATGAAAACTTCTAACATTTTAGTGATTATGCTTTTAATGTCCTAACTTTTTTTAAAAATTTTTATCGTGATGATGGGAACAAACAATTCCCAAAATTGTAGAAAATCATGGCGAGACTCCAAATATAATACAAAATAATGAAAGTTTATGTATTTTCTGTCTATAAATTTATTTGGGGACTCCTCGCCTTCACGATTGTCTTAAGAAAGAAAAGATTCTTCCTAGAAGCCCATTCAACCCCACAGCTTGCAACACGGGGAAAGCTAAATAACTTCGTTCGTGATCTGGGCTTAAGTGAAAATCAGAGCTGTTGGGTTCCAGACTTCAAGAATGGAATTGTTGCAATTCTTACTGTGGATAGAAACAGAAGTGAAGTTTGTGAGTTATTTTAAATACTATGATCGCAAATTAACTTTCTGCAATGATGTGTGTAGGTTTGATGGGAGCAGTGGGATTCAGTTAGGTCCCAAAACAATGGAATTTATTAATACATCAAAAACATTCTCAGAAGTGTTATGTTGCACAATTGCAATGCAATGTCCTCTCTTCCCATCTGTTGCCACTATGACAAAAGAGTCTTATGATGTATTGGAGCATATGCTTACAGCAATTCACTGTGCTGAACGCAAGTGGCATACAAGTGGGTATTTAAAAATCATCACCTTAATATTTGGATTGCGGCTAGGTTATACCAAATATCCTTGTTTCTTTTGTGAATGAGATAACCGAGACAGTTCCAATATGTAAAAGAATCTTTGCCTGAACGAAATTGGAATTGTGTGTGGGCAACAACAGCACACACTTTCTCGCGATATTGTTAATGGTTGTGTCATATTACAATATGACAATTTGTCTTACACTTCAACTACCAATTAAAAAGATTCTAAAACCAACGGTGCGCAAAAAAAATTACATTTTTCAATCTTTTAAAAAATATATATTTTTTGAAATTAAAACTTTAAAACGAAAACAGCTTTTTACCAATGCCGTCAGTGAAATCACGTTCTGCATAAATGTACGAACGATGTGCTATGCATATTTTAGCCGTAAATAAAATTATCATCGCTCATTTGCATGGCATACATATTTTACAAACTATCATTCTGGATACCGCTAACAACAAAATGCAAACGGATTGAAAAGTAAAATAATTAAATATATTGTTATAGTCATTAAAGCTACTCGTTTTTGCACGAATTTCTCGCGATCCCCGCACCTTACGATGCAAAGCGAAATGATCCATTCGTTTTCACAACGACATGACGCAGTTTAAAAGAGATTAATGCTTCAATAATGTTAAACTAATCTTCCTTTTCAAGATTTGAATGACTGCCTCCAATCACGTATCAAATTGCACTACAATTGGAGTGACACCGCGTGGGAAATTCGAATTTATCATTTCGAATTTTATTCCAATTTTCGAAATCCATAGTGTATTTTTACCTTGAATACATACGAGGAGAACATTTAACAATTTGGTAAACATTTTTTATTGGTAGTTTTAGAGAAAAAGTTGTGCAGAAAATTCAAATATTTCGCAACAAAATTACGCGAAAACTACTCGTATTTTCGAAAACTTTTAAAAGACTTTATTTCAAGTTTTGCCTTTAAAGAACATACTTCATTAAAGACAAAATATGTATCTTTAATGTAGTTGTAGGAAGAAGCGGAATAAAAATTACAATTTACGAAAAATCAAGGATTTTGACGACCGTGAGACCTGCACCATTCTCGTTATGATATCAGAGAACAAACTCTAATCAAAAACGTTGGTGCCATTTTTGAGAAAATTTTGAAAATGTGGAGACTTCATGAGAATCAAATCAAAATATCCGTTTGGAACTCCCGAGGCCTCGAGTTCGTGCAGATCGATTACGGAATATCAATTTTGGATGAGGCGCTGGCGCTCACCACACACGATCAGACGGAGACTCGTGTAGCCGTCAGTGGGTTTTTCTGTACCAAAGACTCAAAACACGGATTCTGGCTACACCACGTGTTACAGTAGATATAAAAACTGATAACTCGTGTTCCTTCCGTACTGTAACATGATGTATTCACTTTTGCGTTACCAGACCTCAGTTGTTCTTATGAAGTAAGAACGAAAAACTGAAAAGGAAATAACAAACGCGGGGAAATTTTCTTATATGTCAATAGAACTTTCAGAGATGGGAACAGTTTCACCGCATCGATTCTCAAAACCCCCCACGCAATGTGCGTCTGACGCGAGAACC
>BOPP01000054.1:45681-133323 GCA_017312745.1 Gryllus bimaculatus | reverse complement strand
TGAAGCCGGGGGGGGGGGGGGAGGGGAAGGAGGTTCCGCGTCAGACGCCACATTGCGTGGGGGGTTTTTAGAAATGAGCGGTGAAAAACTGTTCATTCTGAAGTCTATTGACATATAATAAGAATTCCGCGTTTGTTATTTCTTTATTTTGTCGTTTTCTTATAAGAACAACTGAGGTTGGTAAGCAAAGTGAATACAATCATGTTACAGTACGGAAGGAAACGAGTTATCATTTTTTATATCTACTGTAACACCGTGGTGTAGCCAGAATCGTGTTTTGAAGTCTTTGGTACAGAAAAAACCCACTGAGGCTACAGAGTCTCGGGTTGATCGTGTGTGGTGAGCGCCAGCGCTATCAAAATTGATATCACCGTAATCGATCTGCCGAACTCGAGGCCTCGGGAGTTCCAACGGATATTTTTGATTTGATTCTCATTGAAGTCTAATTTCAAAATTTTCAAAATGGACCAACGTTTTTTGATTAGAGTTTGTTCTCTGATATCATAAGAGATGTGCAGGTCCATGGTCGTAAATCCTTGATTTTTCGTAAATTGTAATTTTTTCCGCTTCTTCCTAAATACATAAAGATACTATTTTGTTTTAATGAGTATGTTCTTTACAGGGAAAATTGAAATAAGTCTTTTAAAAGTTTTCGAAAATAGAGTAGTTTTTCGCGTAATTTTGTTGCGAAATTTTGCAATTTTCTGCACAACTTTTTCCTAAAACTACCAATGAAAAATGTTTACAAATGTTCATGTTCTCTTTCGTATGTATTCAAGGTAAATACACTATGGATTTCGAAAATTGGAATAAAATCGAAATGATAAATTCGAATTCCCACGCGGTGTCATCATATTGTAGTGCAATTTGATACGTGATTGGAGGCAGTCATTTCAAATCTTGAATAAGGAAGTTAGTTTAACATTATTGAAGATTAATCCTTTTTAAACTGCGTCATGTCGTTGTGAAAACGAATGGATCATTTCGCTTTGCATGTAAGTGCGGGGATCGCGAGAAATTCGTGCAAAACGAGTAGCTTTAATACTATAACAATATACTTTAATTATTTTATTTTCAATCCGTTTGCATTTTGTTGTTAGGGTATCCAGAATGATATTTGTAAATTTATGCATGCAGATGAGCGATGAATATTTTATTTACGGCTAAATATGCATAGCAAATCGTTCGTTCGTACATTTTGCAGAACGTGATTTAACTGACGGCATTGTAAAAGCTGTTTTCGTTTTAAAGTTTTAATTTCAAAAAATATATATTTTTTTAAAGAATTGAAAAAATGTTAATTTTTTTTGGCGGCACGTTGGTTTTAGAATCTTTTTATTGGTAGTTGAAGTGTAAGACAAATTGGTCATATTGTAATATGACACAACATTAAACAATCGGGAGAAAGTGTGTGCTGTTGTTGCCCAACAATTCAATTTTGTTCAGGCAAGATTTTTTACATATTGGAACTGTTCGGTTTCTCATTCACAAAAGAAAGGATATTGGATAACTAGCGCAATCAAATATTAAGGTGATGATTTTTAAAATACCTTGTATGCACTTAGCGTTCAGCACAGGAAATTGGCTGTAGCATATGCTCCATATATAAGACTCTTTTTGTCATAGTGGACAGATCGGGAAGAGAGGAATTGCATGAATTGTGCAACATAACACTTCTGAGAATGTTTTTGATGTATTCAATAAATTCCATTTGTTTTGGGACCTAACTGATCTCCTGTCATCAAACTCACACATCATTGCAAGAAAGTTAATTTGGACATAGTATTTAAAATAACTCACAAACTTCATTGTTCTATCCACAGTAAGAATTGCAAATTCCATTCTGAAGTTGGATCCCACAGTCTGATTTTCATTAAGCCAGATCACGAACGAAGTTATTTAGCTCCGTGGTTTGCAAGCTGTGGGGTTGAATGGGCTTCTAGAGAATCTTTTCTTTCTTAAGAACAATCGTGAAGGGAGGAGTCAAATAAATTTTAATAGACAGAAAATAAATAAATTTCAATTATTTTGTATTATATTTGGAGTTAGGCCATGATTCTAAATTTTGGGAATTGGTTTGTTCCATCATCACGATAAAAATTTTAAAAAAAGTTGGACTTAAAGCATAATCTAAAATGTTAGAAGTTTTCACAGGAAATTTTAAGACTAATTTTTTAAGGAAGTTTTTTTAAAATATTGTGCCCAGTGTTACCATCTGGTAAGGAAAATGACTCCAGAAACTGTAGCAAATCATGTGAGATATTATATAATTAAAATAAAGTTTATGCTTGTCTTCCTATAAATTATTTGGGGATTCTCACCTTAAGATAGTTTAAAAAATTCTTCAAAAAGGCAGGCTAATTAAAATTATTTGAAGACGATCTTTTTTACCGGGGACGAATACTACTCTACGTGCGAAAGTTCGTCAGTCTCACCATACATTCTGATATGGCGTGCGGCACAAAAGTGTTTGGGAGTGCGCAACTGGACTGTGGCGAGGCAAATTGGGATGGTAATGACATCTTTGGGTTTGCGATTAGTGAAGCCTGCGTATTTGTTACTGCTGTTCTTTGAGCTCTCTCATATATAGGCTCAGCTAACGTCATAGAACTACTTGCCCGTCCCCAGTTGATTAATTTCACGAACGTGAACAAATGAGCCGTGTTTCTTTGATTTGTATTTCACAAAAAGTAGTGTTCAGGCCCTCGAACATAGAGCCTTCATCAACTTTTGAAAAGTAAATTCTCCCAAATAATAGCAAGAATTGTTTTTTCTTCCCTTTTTTTATTGTTTTAATTAATATGTGAAATTGCTTGATTTTACTGGTGGGGTATTTTCTGAGAAACAAAACAGTTAATGATAAAACGAAGAAAATTGCAAACGTGAATTTAACTTGGTTTTATACATCCGCTAGCTCCGTTTTTCAATTGAGTTGTAATTCCTAATTTAATTGGAAGGTAATATGCCACAAATTCATACCAGTTACGTATAAAAACGCTACTACTTTAATTGAAATTTCTTTGAGTGTACAGTAAGTCGAATTCTATACAGGCAGAAAACATTTAATGGAATTATCTATCTATTTTATTTTATTTATTTTCTGTTTCAGCACACAATACATGTTGAAAGCATTTCAAACGTTTTTTGCTACGATCTTAGGACGGGATGTAAGTGATTGCAGTCATCTGCCGTAAGTGCCTGACAAAGTGTCAATAAGAATTGTGAGCAATTACATTTTAGGCCAGTTCTGTGAAAGTTATAATTTTTACGTGTTTTTGTGAAAATGGCTATGATTGATTTTTTTGTTTAATAATGAAATGTTTTAGTACAAATATTTTTTCCTCGCTCGTGATTGATAATGCGTAATATTGATTATATTGTTATTTTAACACGAGGGTTTATTTGTAAATGCTTAATTCGTATTCTAAAAAATTTATATTTTCATTCGTTTCTCGCAAATAGAAAATCCGGTTAGAACAATAAAGAACTTTGTGTTGTAGTCGGTTTAAATAATTTTGTTCACAGCATAAAAGTGAAATAACTTGTGGGCTAATCTAAATAGAAAAACTATAGTATCTTTTATCTTTTATTTATGTCTTTATTTATTTGGGCAAAAACAGTATGTATGTGAACGTAGTTTGGGGAGAAGATCAATCTGCGCAGTTTTCTTGAGTTCAGAATCCCTTTCATCAATTTTTTACTACATAGTTGAAGGATGTGTAAAAAGATTGAAGATAATAAATAAAATAAAAATTTAAAAAGGCGCGAGACTAGAACATTTGAAAACTAAGAATTTTCGTCCGCGAGTTATAGGAAATTTGCAGCGGTAAACAACTGCAGGTTGAAGTTTTTCTGCCATTGCTAACAAAACAGTAATCATCTTCTTCTGCTTTATCATATAAAAAGAAGAATTAACAAAAAAGTGCGCAATAGTGAATCTACATTTAGTCACAGAAGCAAAGCAAGGGGGCATCAGCATTTGCTCACTGAGATTAGGGAAATTGGGACATTTATTTGTTACAAGCACATGAAGTAATTTAACCCCAATTATACAATTCAAACCTAAGCTAATTATTATACATAACTATTTGTTAAGTAACTATTTTTCTTTTGAGTGATCAATATAGTCTCTAATTGTATAGAAACAGTTATACAGCAGAAAAATATTTTACTTTTAACTTAAATTTGGTATATTAACTTGTTTATCGTCTGGCAAATACGTTTGTAAAGTAACGTACATGTATGCATCTGGAATTTCAGGTAGTGAGCTATGATACGATACTGATGATGTGATTTCTACGACAAGTGTTGTATTAATACATATGTATTGCGTGGAAAATTTGCTCCACCGTTAAGTAAGTAAGTGTCAGAATTCTAACAAATGAATGTAAATAATATAGGCAAGGCAATGGTAAGATTCAGCTAATGAAGAGAAGTTTTTTATGGATCAGCGGACGGCATTTTTTCGATTATTCGAATATTTTCTTTTGCATCTAAAAGTTGGGTGCTACATTAGGAGCCTTTCCCAGTTGATATTATCCGATATCTCAGGCGAGAATGCATATTTGCAAAATACTCGAACGAGCACATGACATCGTTGCTCGTGCAAGGGTCTACCTTCATTGGTATAAATTAGGAGAAGAATGGGTGCATTTCAAACGTGGCGCTAAAAATAGTTTTTATTTCCCCAAATTCTCGAATTTAGTGAGAGATAAAACAAAATGAAAAACAAGGATAACGTCGATGGCTTGCGAAACGGACATAGAGCGCAGCACCTGGCCCGGCAGGCCGACGCGCAGCACGACATTGTCGTTTCAGTAAAATATCTGTTTTTCATTCTTAAACGCCGGTTAGGTCCATTGTTTAAATCAGCCGGATAGTGCACGGATCGATGTGGGGGATCAACTGACTGATATGCGGCCCTTGAAGTTTAAATGATATTTTGTTATTTTTGGACATACTTTTCAGAGTACCAGTTCAAAATTTTCACAACGTGGTCCAATTTTCTCCTTAAACTGTTCCTCTGATCGAAGAAAACGTGGATGAAATATAGCTTAGGTCGCATTTTTTGTTTGCACTCCTGTAAATTGTCAAAAAATCAAAATTCAAAACTTGACTTTTTTTACTTAAGCAGTTCTAATTTTTTGGAAGGGTGGTGACGTCATCTCTATATGTGTTTTTGGTAGAAATCGAATTTCTGGCACTAACACTCGTAGTTTAAATTTTTATAATTACAAAAATATTGAAGTTTTAATAAAATTTGACGTCTCTTGAATAGGTTTTTCGATTTTCAGAACGAGCCCAATGTGTTACTCTTATTTGTCAATATGTTAATTTAAAAAGCAATTGGGATCATATTGTAATTGCTAGTGGTCTTGGGGTTTATTTGCCATAAGTAGTAAATAAGCTAATTTTGGAAAGGAGCCAAACTTTTTTTAGGCCATTGGCGTAATTCTTCTTAGCCTTCTATTTTTGGATTGGTAATTGCTCTTATAATAATTTTATATAATATTGGATGGTCGCAAACGAAAGTCATGTAGTTTAAATTTTATATTACGGAAATATTTCAAGTTCGGATAAATTTGGCTCAGCTGTTCTCTCAGTGGTAGTTTTCTGAACATTTCTGTCAGCAGCAGGGCTAACCATATGCTGACAGATTACCAGATGATTTTTGAACGTTTCCTGTGTTATTGTCAGCAATATTTTAGTCCATTTATGTTCAACTTAAATTTCTTGTTATAAAAATTATCTGTCTGTTACTACTTTTTCATATCTTCTAAATAGTAAACTTTCTGAAGTGTCTTTACTAAACTATCTAACATTACAGGAGATCTCTACAAAGACGTTATTTAGAAGTTTAAATGGTTAGAACTGCACAGGGTCTGAATGGAGCCTATCAATATTAAAAATTCACACGCGAGTGGAAGTTTCGGACGCAGCACGTAGCGTTTACGTAGATTGATACAAAGATAATTGCCCTTAGCCAATTAGGCAGTGGGTGCCAATACTTCGCGAAAACAAATGCTAAATCGTCGGTGTTGCAACTAGGGCTTATGGAAGAATAGAAGATCTATTCTTCCTAAATGCTTTTCCGATATGAAATGGGAATTCTTAATTTTGTTACATTTGTTGTGTGTTTTGTAATTGTTGTTTCAAATATGAGGAAGTAAATATTGCTTTTTAATTTTCCATTTTGTGTTTATTTTTTTCTTTGTTTTCATGCATTCTTAAATAAAAATAAAATTCAATAACACACTGTTGAATCATAACATAATTTTATGAATCTTTGGGTGTAAGGCCCAGCTTGCAGCTTTGTAACAGAAAAGGTGCAGTTATACGGGTTTTATGATCTTCCCAAGGGCTATTGGAACTAATGAAATCGTAGAATAAGCAGTTAGTGTCGTTATTCGTTTTAAGATGTACTTTAATACCAAATGAAGTATTAACTCAGCTTCGTATTTTAGTCTTCTCAATGTGTTTTGGCTATTTTCTTCTATTAATGGTCAATGGACTACCAATGTGCAGAATCCAAGATTAACTATGGAGTGTTCACAGTAAGTTGTACACACATTATTTTTAAATGGTTTTGGGTTTTATTGATTCATTTGATGTTTTCGAGCGTGTCAACTATCGAAGGAATTAGTCCCGTAAGAGTAGTGCAAGTTTTAATGTTACGTATTTTAGACTTGCTTCGGGTTTTCACTTTTGGTAATGAGTTTTGTGTATGATCAGTCTGAAATTTGAAATATTTCGTAAATTGTCTTATAATTTTTTCACCTGTAATGTATGTTCACTAGTTTCATTATAATTTTATGTTTATTGTTATTATGTTTTGTTATTATTTATTATAAAATGAGTAAGACTTGTGTAGGTTTTTACAAAAATGTTTCATTTTTTATAATCAACTGTTTATTCATTATTTGTTCTCCATGACATTCGGTGAATATTTTTTTATATTTTATTAATTATCTTGAGTGAAGAGTCTGTCCTGTGACAGATATTCTCAGAATATGGAAATGAATTATTTAACTAAGTCTAGTGATTCTCATCATGAAATCAATAATGAGTGATCGTAGTTTATTATAATTGATCAAATAATTGACATAATAAAATATTTGAGTGCTTTGGTTAAGGTTCAAATATCTAACAACTTTTCTTGTGAATAAAAATTATGTGTGCACCATAAATTAAATTTGCTAATTGACACTAATAGCATGTGTAAATGTTTTCAAATGCACTCTCAAAGATGATTTTTATTAGTTGGGATTTTGTTATCAATGGAACTGTCATTTGGATTTATGTTTTTTTAGCAGAGGTAAATTCAATTTTGATTTTTTCTCATATGTTTGTTTCAGCTTTGCAAGTTTTAGTGCCGTTTAGAAGTAAGCAGATAACCATTTATTTCTGCTTTAATGTTGTTCACCGGTTCAAGATCGGTAAGTGCGCATATTTCGTTGGTTCTTATTCATGAAAGTGTCTTGGCATACCGATTTTGTTCTCAATTATATCTGAGGGTGATATTTAATGACAGTTTTTTGACTTCAAGCTGAAACTACTATTTTCTGGTAAATATTTTTTTGTATTTGGAAAACATTTTCACAAAAAGAAGGGTTGAGGATGTTTCAATTGGATATAGTAAATTCTCATGAAATCGGCGACAAGTATGAACCTCTTCGATTTCTCTAAAAAGTTGTTGTGTTGTTAAGAGCATCTATTAGTATATATGGTTTGACCTTTGACTTGTTTTTAATTATACCACACATTAGTCAAGTATTCTGAGTATTTTGGACAACTTCAGAAAAATTTGAAATCTTCACTTGAAAATACATTCTAATAAAAAAAAATATTTCTCTTAATAGTACATTGTTTCAAAGAAAAGGTTTTTTTTTGCAGTGAGCTTCATATCATTGCATTTAATACCAAGTTTTTTTACTCATGAATTTTAAAAGTGTGGTTTTTTCACTAAAATTCCAAGGATGTATTTTTGATATTCGAGTTTTTTTGACACAATGTTGTAAAAAACTCTATAACTTTCTCAGAAAAATTGCATGTGAACACTGGAAATTTAATATCAGATTGCTTTTTTTCAAACACCTTTTTTAAATAGGTGTCCATTTTTTCAGAACTATGAATCTACATTTCTAGAACGCTTTATTGATTATTAATTGATGTTAAGTATGCTAAACATACATTATGTAATATTACCTTCTTTACATTTGTTAAAGGTTTGTAGATAAAAAATTAATGGTAATTGTAAATTTACATCAAGTTAAACGTTCTGAATTTCAGATTGCGATCAAAGCATATAATATTTATTTGTTCTTCTCGAAAATCATTTAAAAATGTTAGTCTTCAGAATCAATACAAAGTAAATGAACATAGATATCTGTACTAATAGATTGGCTTCTTTACTTTAACATATGTTTAATGGTAACATGATTCATAAATGCGGGTTTGATGCATGACAGAGTAAAACAAAATTTTATCGGGAAGGCTGACGGCGTAAGGCAGGCACGTGAAGGTCAAGGTGCACTTAATTAATCAAATAAAATCAAAAACAGTAACAATGTGGTTATATTGGCACTAAACTTTATATGGAATAAGAGGAACTCGATATCCTGAGGTTACTTTGGAGAGCTGAACTATTACTCCAAATTGGTCTAAATTAAGTTGATATTTATTCAGCATTACTCTTTTTCGTAGTAAAATTATACAATAGAAAATAGATACTCATTAAATATTTTTGTTACACGATATGTGATTTTGATTTGATTTATTAATCAAAGATGAAATCCATTCTCTATTTAACATGTCAATTTTGACAATTTTTTAACTTTAATGTAATTCATAGAGAATCATTGACAATTTATTAAAAATTCTCAAGAATGTAATGTAACTACAATCTTTTCACAAATGGTTAATAATTTTTTTTTATTTTTAGTAATTCTTTCGAGTGAAGTATGTAAAGTTTGTTCAAGCATTGAACACTCTATACTCTGTACAGATGTAATTCGCTATATTAGGGTAAAGACTTAACGTAGCTAATAAACATAATATTTGGAGTCGGACAAATATGATACATTTTTACATTCTTTGACTCTAAAAAGATAACTAATTTTTGTAGATTGTAAGGCTATACCAACATTATAGTGATAGTTTTTTTTGCTCCTGGGGATGCAGAAATAAGTTCTGAATCTGATAGTGGCAATGACAAATTGCAAGTTGTAATTACGTCAGTCTGGCATTACTAAGTGGTTTGGTCTGACCTAAGGTGCGAATTATAGTTTAATGATTCAGTAGGCTGTTTTTGCCTTTAAGGAATTTTTTCAAGTGTCCTAATATGTAATTTGGGAATTTGTTATTTTGCAGGAAATGTCTATGGATCCGAAGTTGGCTGAAATCCAAGTATAGGGCTTGCATGCTGTTTGTACTAGTTTTATACTGCAACGTCCTGCTCTTTGTTGGTGGCTCTACATGGGGGGCCTTGCATAACCTGCGTTCTCATGGTTGTGTTATTTATGTGTAAGTACCTTATCTATTGGAGGTTTTGAGGCATTTTACACATAAGAAACAATTTAAAACTAGTGCTGGCAAAACAATACCAACTGCATTCACATACTTCAAAGTGGAAGCAAACATGTGCAGGGAATGCCAAACCATTTTCTCTATCCACGTAGTATTTTAGTACTCATCTTTTCCTGTATATTAATTAATAATTTTTTCCTTTGGTGTGAGGACACTGATTTATGTATAATTAAAGTTTGGCAAGGTGGCTTTACCAAATTGTCAAGTTTTTTCTTGAGATGCAATGCTCAAGACTTGAAGATCCATAACTTTAATTTTGCAGGAAGTTATTATTTATATTACTAATTTTTTCAAAAATTGACGATCGTTTGGATGAGTTCAGAATCATGATATTTGGTCCATAAGTTTTAATTAAGTATTCCAGTGTACTACATTTTGCAGTAAAAATTGCCATCAGGGCTGTAGAACTAAAAAAGCAACACTTTCATATTGATGTAAACATATCATATATTATTTATACACAGTACCCAGTAGGTGTTCTAATGTTTTGCCTCTTTTCATATTTATTTTTTCCCTTCTGTTTTGTATTTAAAACTTGTTTAAAATAAGAACTAAATATTCTATTAAAAAATAATTTTTTCTCATGATCTGAAATTCTTGGAAGGGAAAAAAGAAGGTCAAAGATACAACACTGTTGTACCTTTTCTACACTCAACAAATTATAATATAAGTTTAACATAATTATTTTTTTCAATTAAACTAATTTTTACAATGTCTGTGCTTTTGTATGATGCATACAGAAAGAAAGATTACAGAAACTGGTGAAAAAGGATAAATAGAAAAGATTGAAAATACAAATCGTGCAATTTGAAGCTAATTTAAAATAATTAAATTCCTCTAAATTATAGTTTTAAATAAATATAATGCAATCACTTAATACAAAAGAGTTATTGAGGGATAAGAATTAAAAATTAGTATTCAAACACTGTAATGAGATAGATCGACACTAAATAAGAATGGTGTTTGCAGAAAACTGATTCACCGCTGCGTGAATTTTGAAGATTGAACAACAATATTGTTTTTATTCTATATCTACAAATTGTATTTACCTGGAAACATTTGTGGATTTTAATTTCTTTAATATTTTTATTATCATTTTTGTAAATATTTTATATCAAAAATATTTTCAAATCTAACTCTTAAAATGTTTGTAACATAATGGTTTAAGTTTTTTGCCACCAACTTTGTGAGAATCAAATACCTTTGCTTCTCGGCATCTTCTCCATCTCTCTAAAGTAATAAAATAAAATATAAACCTGGAGGGAAGTAACCATAGGATCAGTTGTACTTTAACTGGTCGAGGGTAAAATACGCTCACTTTTTCTCAAAATCAAGCATGTTGAATATTAGTTTAATTTTTTTGCAGTTTAATACTGTATATTTTTATCTGGAATGTCTGTCTTTTGGTAGTTTTTTTTATGACATTTTGATAGAAACAATAATAATTTGAGTTACGACAGAATAATCAACAAATAACTTAATGTTGCAATACAGTTTTCTTTTTCCCCCTATACACAAACTAATGAAAGCTTATAAATAATTGATTTAAAATTAAGCATATTTTCTGTTGGGATTTTGAAATTTTAACGTCTCCAAATTCTATCAGTATACATCGCATCGGGCAATGGTTTAGTTTGTGTTTTTTAAGTTCTTAAAAAGGTGATACAATACAAATTAGCTCCCCTAATATATATTATTAAATGGAAGAAATAAGAAAATAATTATAACTTATTACATTAAACAGTTAACAAATTTGGGGGGATGGCGGGAATCAAACTCAACCACACCAAAATATTGATTGTGCACCACAGGAGGGTGTCATGTTGTGATGGTTGGAGTGATATGAAGTTCTTCCATTTACAGAAGTGCAATAATCTTCATTAAAAAAATTATATCTACTGTACTTACATTTCTAATTCTGTGTCGGGTTATAAAAGATCTAACATATGGTGTAACAAGTTATATTATACAACTCCACTCTACTGGTCACATGCATATCAATCCATTATGTTGTGGGGTTCGTTCTCCCGCTGATACATTCGAGGAAGCAGATAGTTGTGTGCTCTGCTCTTATTTATTTTTGAAAATTACATAGTTTATGCATATTCCACTATCATGTGCAGCGGTTGATATCTGTAGTTAGGAACATTGATATTCAAATATTTATTTTTCTGTTTTTTATGGCGGCAGTAAAGGTCGCTATACCATCACAACAAAGCAGACTAGCGGACACCATGGTTTAGTATTAATACCAAAGAAGATTTGGCATATGCAAATAGTTTTTCATTGCAGTACAGCAAATTTATCACTATTGCTACTTTATACTGATAAGTAGTGATAAGGATGTAAGTATGGGGGCAGGTGATCACTGTATTGCTGCCTCACGTGCTTCCTCGCTTTGTGAGTGCTAAATTCGATTCCTGTTAGTGTATAATGGATTCCGTTAGTCTTAATAGTGTTAGTAACTACATTCAGTTTTTTCTGTCCAAAATAAAAATTTTGGAAGAAGATAATACTAAAGAGGACATGTAGATGCTCTGACTAGCAATTTTCCGTGTTTGTCTCCTTGATATACATTCGGCCAATTGCTGGACAGCTTTCCATTAATAATTGGTCCACTCGGAACAGCGTTGCTGTTGGTGTTGGGGCGGTGGGTTGGGCTTGGTGGCCTAGTCGTGCACCGGTGTTGTGCTTGACGACGAGCGTAGGGACGCGTGTAGCGATGGCACTAGCTTATTACTAGGAGGGTTGGTATAGCCGGGAGACGACAATGCATCAATAAGATTAAACAGTAAAGGAAATAATATATAACAGACAATTAATGCAATCATCAGTGGGTGGCAAAATACTCTAATAGACAGCATCGTTCTCACTAATCACAGTTAGATTGATGCATAAAACAATAGAATCTATTGTAAAAATTTGACTTTTACTTAAAATGTTTATAAATTAAAAAACATTCAACTTTTAAATTGGCATCAATTATTTAAAACATTCCTGCAGCTGCTCTTAAAATTCCATAGCCTAGTGTAACAGAGTTTCTTAGATAATGGTGTCAAATGCAGCAGCCAGATTACGGGGAGATGGGGCGCGGCTGTTGTAAAAAAAAAAAAAAGAAAGACCAGCGGGGAAGATCTACTTCGGCTGGTGGTGAACAGCAGACGCGAGCTGGCGCCCCGACCACGTGGGGGGCTCTGCGATGCGCGTGGGGTCAGGCCGCCCGACCTGCGCTCCGTGCCCGCTGCACGTGCAGGCAGCCACGGCGTCCCTCGCGCCGCCTGAGCGCGGCTACCCGAGGGGAGGCCCGAACGAGAGAGCGCAAGTTCTGCTTATGTGTAGCCGTCAACAAGCGTCCTCGCAGATGACACAAAAAAAATATAATTGTAACATATTTTTTTATATTTATTAATGTTTGTGATGCTTAATGTTACATTATTAATTATTCACTGGTGTTCTCTTCGCATTTCAATATCTGGTTGTCCGAGACTGAACACTTTTGTAATAGCGGTGGTCAAGCCACGTAACTGTAGATGATCAGAACTGGCATTGGTTTGCGTGTAGGCTTTTTATACTATTCTAGACGAGTCCTTGTACCTTTTTCTCGTTGCCTTACACGCGAAAATGTTTGAAGACAGCTGTGAAATAGAAGATCAGTTTGCATGGATGTTCTAATTCGGGTGTTGTTGGAAACCTGAATCATCGGTGGATAAATTGGTCTTGATATGTTTGAAAAATGATTGGCTTCATCATTTAGAAACATAAACAGCACTTAGGAATTCTGTAAGTATGGGATATGCTAATTCTTATTGAATCGGCTATTAAAATAAGTTCAAATATCAGAAATGTTTCACAAGACAAACTTCTGTGGGAACTTTTAATACTTCTTCATCATCTGCCACTGATTGAATGTAATTCACCTTCTATAATAAAACAATTCAGTTTTCACACACTTAGTCCAGACAAATTAGACAAATTGAGTGAAACTTGGAGGAGCTTGGGATGATTATTAGTTGGTACCTACTGCATAACATCCTGAAGTGGGCGGGGGGGGGTGTGAGCCGGGAGCCGGACGGCCGTTTTCAAAGTGCTTTATGGACGTTTTTTTGTTTTGTTTTGTTTTGTTTTTTGCTTATATCTCCTTAACTATCAGTCCCACAGAAAATTATGCTCTATACAAAATTAAAGTAGATAACATTTCCCACAAGAAAATTCCTATAAGATTTTGATTCAAATTAACCAATTTAGTGTTTTAAGCTTGAAAAGTTCTTGTTTTTGTTTATGACAAGGTCCTAGTTATCTTCTTTACAAAAATTATGTCTTGATAAGTTCATTAGACGGAAGTCATTTTATTGTTGTTCAACATTTATCAGCAATATGTATTGGCATATTTTGCGCAAAAATCAGGAACATTTTATATCTATACAAATCTTTATTTGTATAAAGACTTGCAAGTATCCGTGGTGATTGGATTACCTCGGTACGGGTGAAAGGTTTCGTGTAAGGAAAACAAAAAAAATGTGAGAAGACTTGAATGTACGAAGAAGCGTAGTAGAGCAAATGGTCGTGCAATTCTACGGAAAGTGAAAAAAATCCGTGATTAAGTGCACCAAAACAGCGAGTGAACTTGAAAATAAAGTGCAATGTATGTGAGAGTACTGTGCGAAAATGTTTGAGGCAAATTGGCTACCATGGAAGAGTAGCTAGAAGAAAAATGTTATTTTTCCCGACAAAAGCAAACAACATATTTTCTTCAGATGACAGACGGATGATTTTTTTTACTTTTCGTTACAGGTAATCCAATTAAAACTTTTTTGTAGCAATCCTTAGGTGTTTGAATATTTTTTACACTCATTATACATACTAGAGATGCGACATCGATGTTCAAAATTCAAACATCTATGTTATACATCGACTAAAAACCATCGATGTTTTAGACTACTTGATAACCTCTTAACATCAAATCCCTGTGCATTAAAATGTAATTTGGGTGTGCATGTTTATCAATTCGCCGAATAAGGGTACGATAAGAAAAGAGACTCAATAACGCATTTGTTACTCACGTCTCATTGCGCAGAATGAATATGGAGGAGGGAATACAACGGCATGGAGGCCATCTTGGGCGAGAGAGTTTGGTCGATGAAGGAAGTACAAACAGCGTTCATTTGGTTCCAAGACACGAACTAACAGTGGTACCATCAGTTATTATTTCATATTTTAACCTTCACAGAATTATGATCATGGGAATTTTTCATTTAGAAACAAAACTTCGGAAAAGCAACAAACATCGACGTTAATGGCATCGATGTTTCTTCAAAAACATCGGCATCGATGTGGCTGTCGCATCCCTAATGCATACTACTCACCCCGTGAAATGCAAGCTGAGAAGGCAAGTGGAGGAGACGGGTAAGACTGTTTAATGAACGTTTGTGACAAATACGCGCATAACGCCGGATATTCTCCCGATAAGATATAAGTAAATGGCTTGTATGCTTATAATATGTGTGATAAAAAATTGGTAAATGGCTAAATATGTACTTTGCTTACGCAGGGAGATGTGAACGCTGAAGAAATATTGCGTTCTGCAGCTAACAACGGGCCGTCAAGGGTGAAGTCTGAAGTAGTTTACGAGGAAAAGTTTATACATTGCGAACACATGCAAGTAATGTGTCTGCAATCGAATTGAAATAAAATGTTTGACTTTTAAGGTGAAACAAATTATTTGTATCAGCTGATGGGAAGCTACTCGACGCTGAGCAATTTTCGTCTTCTGAAGCCGCTGAAAGTGGAAAGAAATATTTCTGCAGAGAAAGAGCAATCGCCTTGCATCTGCTGTGCAGAAAGGGATCGATTTTCAGAAAACATTTGTTCGTCTAATTGAAAAGACCACGATGATTATTCTCCATCTCAAATGACTCCCTCTGTATTAAAGGCCTCCTGGCCCAAGAGAAGCGAGGGGTGCAGGGCAGGTGCAGGAGGGCGCGCCTTCCAAGAGCCCTCCCGCAGGGCACACCGCGCCACCGACAGGGCCCTACTTAGAAGCAGGGCTCGGATTCTGATGAAGATGACACGCCATCTTTTCATTGGTACATTTTAGACGTAGCTAACTAGAAAGGCAGTGTTTATCACGACGGATGTGTGATAGAAATGTTAGATAGCTATTGGGTCATTTTTTAAAATATTTTGCCATTTTTTCCTTCAATTGTTAGGTCTTTTGTTGACCTTTGCGTCATTTTGGTAATTTTTACGCATTTTGTTTTCTTTTCATGATTTTTGTTAGTGAATGTTTCGTGAATTCACAATGACAAACCAAAACAAAGTTTTTATTATACCATTGGTTGGTGACGAAATTCACTATTGCAGCGGACTCTGTTTTTCCAACTCTCAAAATTAAATGGATCTTCGGCCACTTCCCCGACCTTTCAAAACTGACGATTGGAAGATCGGAGCTAAGGATCACATTGCCTCCTGAAACAGATTCTCTATTACATATAATTTGAGATGAATATATTTTATTTAAAATTGTAAAATTCATGGAATAAATAAACATTTTCAAACAAATTTTAGAGCATCTCTTACAAAATTAGGTAATTTCCCCATTATTAAGTCATTTTATGAATAATTTTCCTCTAACTTTCAATTGATTTCGTAGGTCACCAGAATCCGAGCCCTGCTTATAAAGTAATATTTCTGCTTACTAATAAGGTAGGACTCTGTGAAATGAATCGAATGGCGCTAACATTAAAATATGTTGTTTTGAAATTCATGTTTATTCATGTATTTAACAAGTAATTTCATTAATCACTAACTAAATACAATTTTTTAAGATCACCGTGGAAAATGTAGTATTTGATCACTAAATACATTCTCATCTTTAATTTTGAAACATTTTTGTTTTTTCGTGGGGGGGGCTACATTTCAGCATTGCCTCGAGCCCACAATTGTTTAGCCCCGGCGCTGCTCTCCTGTAACCCAATTTTTGTTTTTCGCTTAATCCTAAGTAAAAAACTATAGTACAAGCGTTCAGTCATGTGACCGGATTTTTTTGACAGCCACTGATGCCATACCACATGGATCATGCATGGAGGCGTGGCCCAGTGATTAACATGCAGAAATGATTCGATTTCATTTCACGAACGTTGGCTAACATATCGTGGCACTATGGCACAACCTAAAGTATTGTCATTCCAACAAAGGAGAAAGTTCAATGAAAAATATTTTATTATAGTGATAAAACAACGTTGAAGAATTCTGAAACTATATTCAGGGTTACTATTTTTAAAAGTTAATAATTTACGTGTGTTCAGTTAGAAATTGGAGAGTTAACTGCAAAAAAGAGAGATGCAGCTAACAGGGCTTCTCTTTTGTTGGCGGGCCTTTTGCCCTAGGTTCAAGGACAGTTGCATGTTTATGACTGTTTCGTGTATTTTGGCCTGGCACACCCAGAGCGGGACGCTGGCCGCGCCCTTCTCCTCAGCCTGTTGAACCTTTGTGAGATCGTCGACACAGGGGAGAGTAGACGTGAACGATTTCACTCCACATATTTCGGAGAATTTCAATTATTTCATGTTTATATTATATTTAATTCATTGAAATATTAGTTGTAACATTAATATACTAATAAGTTAAAATAACAATTTAATAGCATTAATAATAGCTATTTATAAAATATTTAATTTGTAATTACTTGCATTTTAATTACTTTATTTCTTATAGTAGGTATTTATTTTTGTATATATTTAATGTAGTCAATAGCTTTCAAGCAACTTTAGCAATGAGTCCACCGCAGAAGGGAGAAGTGACACAGCGTCAGTGCCAAGAAGACATCTTTTTTATTGCAAGATTTGTGGAACACCTGATGATGCGAGGCAATATAGAAACTTCTTCAGTTATTGACAAAACTGCCTATGAATTGAGGCTGAATACTCACATTGTTCAAAAGAAAGTAAAATTATAATAAAAGTGTAAGGTAAAATTGTTTTGGACAATGTTGAATTTAATTTTACAAATATTGGAAGCAAGACCCCGATACTGCTCAGACTCCAGAAAGGAGTGTTCGGGAATAGAAGGGAACAAAACATGTGCGGGAGGATTATTTATTCAATATACGAGAATAGTAAGTAATTTATTTATATTTGCATGGAAAGAAATGATAATAGTTATTGAATGATCTGACTTTTTGATGGAATATATGAAACAACGCTGAAGGTTATTAATTTGTGGTTTTGGATGAAACGTGGTTTTATTTTTTGGCAAGCAAAAAATCTACTAAATTTTGTAGTGTTGAAAATTATGAAATTCTAGATATAAGTGAATGAAGAAGGCATGATTTCATTGTAATGAAATGCATCTTTTGAGAAATAGCAGTGTGTGTAATGACTTATGTGTATGGTAAATATCGTCTGTCAAGTTTGAAGCACCTACATAGGGTTCAATACGATTTTATTTCAGTAGATCTTTACTAATTGTTTTTAACAATCTATCCTTTAGGTAATGCCTCTCAGTCATGGCAAGATAAAAATGAAAGTTGCCCAAGCAAAAATTTAGTTGAAGGTAAAAGATATATAGTCTTACATGCATGAGGTGCAAATGGTTTCATTGTAGATGCAGAACTATTGTTTCCATCAAAGACCAGAGAAGTAGATGAATATCATAGAACTATGACAGCAGAGATGTTCCAAAAGTGGAAGAAAGAAGAATTATTACCTTGATTAGCAGAACCATCAGTTATTGTAATGGACAAAGCACATGTTCAATCTGTGCTGGTGAGTGACGTTTCATCAATTGTTTTCTAGAAATGTGAAAAATATTCACTCAAATAATACATTTATTCATTTATAAAAATATCCGATTATAAAACGAGTATTAAAACTACTCAGTGGTGAAAATAGATGTTTCACTTAAAAGAGTGGAATAGAAGGTTTATTACATTCAATGGTGTTCAATAATTTTAGTTATATCAGTAATACAATTTTTCTTAGAGAACATCACGTTTGCCAGTAGAATGTTTTATATGTATTTATAAAGAGAATGAAAAGAAATGCATGTTGTCTTTGAATATAACTGAAATATTTAAACATCCTTTGGTAATTTCCAATGTTTTAGAAAGTGAAAAGGCCTTCATGAAAATGGAGGAAGAGTGACCTGCAGCATTTTCTATCTCAGCACTACATACCGTTAAGACCTGAGCATACCTTTAATAGTCTTTTGAAAACTTCTGAAGTAGTTGTTCAGAAAAGGTACTCTTAAGCATAAGTTTTGTTGAATTAATCATAGAGTAAGGCAGTTTTATTTTTTGCATGATTTTGATACAGTGTGATTACCAGCGTTTTCATGATTTGAAAAATCATATCTGTTGATGTGGGTGCAGATATGTTGTAGATTAGAAATTTGTTAATATAAAGTACTTATTTATTCTGAACATTGCTTCAGTTGGAAGAATTATATGACATACATAGAGAAAATTATAGAAGATTGGAAAGTAGAAGGCAGGATGCTTCAGGGATTTCTGTCATAGTAAATATTCAGGATGACTCTGATGATAACGTTTCTCGTGCTGTTCCCATGCCTGGGCTTTGGTGTCTCTACTTAAGAGATATGGTCAGTATATTTACATGTTTAGTGGTTACATGGTTAGTATATTTTATAGCTTTGAAAAAAGATTTGACATAACTCTTGTTCTTCTCAGGTGCAGAATTAACAGTTTGTATAATTCCATCGAGGGCAAGTAAGTGGTTACATTCCAGGTGAAATAGTGAATCTTTATTGTTTTTAAGCTGATCTAGGCTTATTGAAATAAATACACCTTTGCTTGCTTCCCAGAAGTAATGTAGCTTTTTGCCCTCCGTATGGGTAGGTGTTTTTTTAAGGTGTACTTCTCAGAAGATATAACTAGACACTTCATTATGTCTGCACATGTTAACTTCCTTTGTGAATTCTTCTTAGTAATTATTGTATAATTTTAATTTTTTATTAAAAGAAAGAGGTTTTTCAGTTATATGAAGTTCATTTTTTATGTTTATGAATCAGGTATGTAAAATGTGTGAATGAAAGTATGTGAAGTAAAGGTTTGATTGTGAATGAATGGGTTGGAAATATATTTTAATAACATTCACTACTCATCAAAAATTAACTTCAAGTAATAGAAAAATTAGTTCTTTTAATAAAAAAGAGTTAGAAATGCAGATTTAATGAAAAGAAAAGTTTTATATTTTGAGCAGTATGTTAGTTTCTCGTATTGTACATCTTAATGCAATACATTATTAAAATTATCAAATACGGCTGTTAGGACAGCTTTGATAACCAATAAATTATTGTCATATAAGAAGATACAATATGTACATTGTTCATTGTTTAATCCTCTTGGTAAAAATTCGAATGTATAATTTTTATTTCAAAATGTTTACTCCTCACCCTGGCAAATGTGGTAGGTTGAGGCTAGAGATGTAATAGTAGGTTGTGAATATTTTTTAAAAGGACTTAGGACAATCATTTTAATTTTGCATAGTTTGACTTTAATTTATCTAATTGGATAAAATTTATTGAACTTCAAATGGATTCGGTGGAAGTGTTGTATCCTTCAAATAAATAATCATGCAAATAAAGGGAATTATTTTTTCACTTATTCGTTTGCTTTTTTAAGTTACCTGTCTCCTAATTTCTAATTGACTTTTATATTATGTAATAAAGTTATTGAAGGTATGAAATATTTCAATTTTCATTTCTAAGGCTAACACTTGCACAGTGATCATGAAAAACCATTCATCTTTCGTTAATTTGAATATATTATTTAATATCCTTTGAATGACAGGTGAGTACAATAATTTATAGCAGTTTTTAACCCATTTTTCATCTTACTTTTAAAAACCGACTTGATTTGCATATTTAAGTAATTTACCTGAAATTACTGATCAATTGAATTAACTGAGAATTCTGCTAAACAGTACTCGAGAATATCTACTAACTTGTTCCCTTTTTCGCACAGAAATCTTTGAATGTAGTGTTAACATTTTCCACGATTGTACAATCAGGAGAACCCAGAATTATGAAAAGAAAATAGCGGTGGCGATGGTGTAAAGCGATGGCGATGGTGTAACGGTTAGCGTACTAGACTGTTGTACCCAAGTTGGCGGGTTCAAACCCAACTCCTTCGGAGGGGAAGTAAAGCCGGCTGACCCATGTTCGTAGATTTACTTGCATGTAAAAGATCCTCAAGCCTAAATGACGCCTCTGAGCTAAATTCAAATCGCCTGTTTCTCGCCCAAGAAATACCTTCTTTCTCTCCTAGTTGGTGAAAGGAGCGTAGCGAAATTTGCGTGGTCAGACGGAAGAGCGGGCCTGATGGCTCGAGTCTCGCCACGTAAAATAAGGCAAATTCAAATTAATGGTAGTTTTATGTTAATTATACATGTCAATTAAGCTTTGTTTTATCAGTCAATCACTGAACAAATTATAGTATTTAAGTATTATTACAAAGAATTCACAATTAACTAACCATATCTGTAAGCCACTGATCAATAATTGATATACTGGCTGTCAGTCATAAGATGAGCAACGTGAAAATGAAATTGTAATTATAAATACCAGATATCATAACTGCAAATATTATACAGCACACATTAATTTGAATCTTCTGAACATGCAAGAACGAAAAGTACCGGCAGAATTCCGATAGTTTTTTTACAAGGCCTACGTGGGAGCTTTGCAGTGTATTCCATTCATTCTCGTATCTGATGACTTAATTCAATCACACATGTTCTCAACAGTATTTCGAAATGTTTTGAATCACTTAATATAATTTTTCATCATTAATGATACGGAATTAAATGAATCTCTCGTGAAAACTGTTTCCGACATCCACGCGATCAAAATTACATTTAACAACAAAATTCAGTCAAGCGCGGCCAGCTGTGAATGCAACTCAGCAGATTGCCGGAAGAAGATTTAGCGTAGAGCGATGTGGTCTTAGGCGATGCTCATCTATTATAGAAGCTGTCATTATAATCGTTCACTGCCATGAACGCTCTGTAATTCGTGTTTTAGTCGTGGAATGCAATTGAGGAGAACGGGGAAAAACACGGACACCTGTTGGAGTAGGGCCTCTTTTCCGGACACGCCCTACTCTTGAAGCAAAAAAAAAAAAAGAAAAACCCGGGAGGACTTTACAAGAAAGGACAAAATTACCTCTTTTATATATATAGGAAAGGAGGCACCATTTTAAAATGAAAACTAGACGTATGATGCACGAAGAATACTGCATTTTTTCAACATTTTTGATCCGTCATCATGCTTTCCATTGTATAAATATATGACATTTAACCTCCACTATTTCGCCTAACAACCGCTAAAATGCATAAATCAACAATGCATGTATATCAACATGTACGTCTTTTGCTCCATGAAATGCGACATTCTTGTCATCACCTCGTACGACACATTGTACAACGCATTGTACGATGGTGCTGTTTATACCTTGTGTGCTCTGTGGTGTTAATACTGCTCTGTGGAAATTATAGCATGATGACCAAAATAAAAGTCTTGTTTAATGACATACTTAAAAGTTCAAAGCGATTATTGTAAGGTTCAAAGCAAAGTTTTAATTGTTAGGGGAGATCTCAACCATCTAATACTTCTGGTATAAAATACAGAAATGATAATGAAATAGGCCTATTGTATGAAAGTGATGATGTCAATGTATTTATTTTGTTAGTAGTATTTTGTCTTTGAGAAAAATATTTTTTTTTATATAAAAACAGTTTGTATGAAGTGTCCTCTTTTCCCACTATTGAAGTATGGTAACCCGATGTTGGTGTTCAAGCGAAGCTCATCGGCACAACAGAGAAGAACTCGGAAAAAAGCGTGTAAAATGATAACACTTGCATTATCTACTCACCTTGGCAGTTTCTCTCCCGCAACTGCTGGATCTGCGAGGACCAATATTTTCCTCCTAGGATTTCCCCCTCTAGAGGTCAAGTCAAGACGTCACGACGGATCGCTGGAAGGCAGCATGGCGGCGCAGCGGAGAACAAATGCACGACGCCGCTTCCCCGTCCCAACTCGCTCTGCGAAAATTCGCAGCGCGGAGCAGCACCGATCGTTACCCGGCCTTGAACCGACCACGAACGGCCACGGCCGCGGCCGCGGCCGCGGCCGCGGGCAGACGCAGTACGCACCGCCGCCACCAGCGCGCCCGGGAGGCCCTGCGCAAGAGGCGGCAGCACACTCTCTGGGCGGCAGTGTGAACCACGTGTAGAGGAGAGCGTTACTAAAAGCAGTATGTATCAACTTTTCTTTGGGGTTAAATGAGAAAAACTTAATTATTTAATGTTTTCTTTTCGTTCGTTTCTGTACATTTGTCATCGTATAGCATGGGAATAAATGTATTATTTCGAGTTTACTGATGAAGTGGTAGATTTCAATATAAAGATCAGGTTTTCATAGAACTTAAAAAACAATAATAAAATAAAATAAAATACAAATCTTCAAAAAATAAAAATAAAATCAAATCTTTAGCATGTGTTTCGATAAAAAATTGTTCCAATTCGACGATAGCGAATCTGATTATCAAAAGATGTCAATAACGCTTGTTGTTCTCTCTTCTTATTCATTCGCCTAATGATGGTCAAGAAGAGGAGGTAGGGATTCCAGTGGTCAAGGAAACTTGCGCGTGTAATACCAAAAAATAAATAAAAATACAACTCCTTCTTCCGTCATGTACCTCTTAAAATCGAAAACAATAGAGAATACCGCAGCAAAGAGCGAAAGCAGTCGATTGTAAATTTATAAAGCAGTAAGAAGGAAGCATTTGGTTTTCTTTGTTTATTCACACATAGTTTGAATATTAAAAATAGAATTTTGATATCGAAAAAGAAGAAAACTTACTAATGACTGTCTATCATAGTTATGATACGAGTATGTAAAATGTAGTTTATTTTGCGAGAAAGACATGTTGCAACACGAGGCCGAAAAGCGAGTAGCGCAATCCTACGATAAAAATAAAACTAATTTTACCAAGTGTCTACAATATTTTTTAGTCAGCATTACTGACATGGTTCTTTTTTAAATGCATCTATCACTAATTGGGTACATGTTACATTAGTACCAAATAATTTATTACATTAAATAAATATACCGCCAGTGTATGTGGGAAGTTCTTGTATTGACATCTTCGGCAAAGTTGATATTGACATGTTGCATCTCTTTTTAATAATTTAGATTTCACTTGCTCTTTTGGTACAATTGTTTTTATTAGATAATACTGCAGTGTAAGAAATATAGATGTATTCACTCTAAGTCTAGAACTGAAGTTTATTTGATGCAAGTACTCAAATTTAAGCGCTGCGTTCTAAGTGGGTATATTTTGGGCAAAATGGTTCCCATTGACAGCATGGATAGCAGATGATCTCTTCGTAGTAAAACCTTTATTCCAGTGTGATATAAATTTAAAAGTTTCAAAGGTGGGTCGAAAATGCTGCGTTAAACCGTGTGATAGTAATAGGGATAGATTTCATATCAAATAACTTTGTTTTCCGTATCGAAGTAATAGTTTAGATTAAACTTTTTTAGTCAGAAAAAAACTCAGTAAAAACTGAATGTGACGTATGGGAGAAAAGATTAACTGCGAACGTTTTTTTGAGTTTCAGAATCCCTTCCCGTCATTTTAACTATAAATAGTTGAAAGATGAGGAAAAGTTTAACATAAATAAAAATTAAAAATCGTATGATTAGCAATATTGGATAAAGAGTCATTTTCGTTTCTGAGTTATAGAAAACTTATTTGCATCGGTACGCGAATTGAACGTATGATTTTTCTGCATTGCTAACAAAATAGTAACTCGCCCTTACTTCTACTCTTACCATTACAAGCAAAAGGAGAGTTCAACAAAATGCATAGTGATGCTACTTTTACGACCAGAAGCAAAACAGGGACCATCTCAGCATTTGCTCAATGGATCAGGGAAACTAGACAAAAACATGATCGAGAGGGGATGGGTTCCCATGGCGTACGCCTTCGTGTAAATCTGACGTCTCATGAAGCGTTCTAGTTTGTTTGTTTTTTCCCCTGCAGACGAGACGGGACGACGCCATGAGAAGAGAGAGAAGCAGAGAAAGGGGCCGGAAGACGGCGTCAGGGGGTGGAGGGAGCGCAGTGGCGCAGAGGAGGAGAACATTGACGAAACGCCCAAACCCAAATCCGCTTCAGAAGCGCCATTTCCCGCCAAAGAGGGAACAAAATATCTCCTGCAGCACTCCCCGCCCTGCGAAGGAATGCGGAATCACCCACTCCGCGCGCTGCACGTTGGAACTACTAGCGCAAGTGGTGGCGCTGGCAAATACTTTTGCTCCCTTCGGGTGGCACAATTGCACGTGTTATGGATACGATAGCTGAAGATGTGTACTTTGAATCTGTATTTCTAAAAAAACATATTCCTTAAATAATAATTTAGTAATTCCAGGTAGAAACTTCACGTATCACAACGGAATGATATGTGTAAATCCATTTTTTCATAGTCTTTAAGTTCCATTTCCGGGCTATGGTAGTAACTGAATCTGATTTTGGAATTAATCTTTTTAAAACTAATGAAAGTTTACCCATGTTTGCCCCATTTTGCGTTAAGATACTTTGTTTATAATGTTGCACACCTTTTTTACACTAGTTTTGTTAGCCCTTCTACCTACAATATTCATTTTTTTCCCTTCATGATATGGTACATGAGAGCTCTTTATTAACAAGGAGGGATTTGGATGATGTTATTAAAAACAATGAAAAAAAAACGGAAGAAAAAGTGCAACCTAGAAGAAAAAATTCCCCGAAAAGGAAGTAATTAGGCAGGCGCACTCAAAGACAGACACAGAACCAAGTACTTGTCACCTGTTTCTGTATGTACTTCAACGTGCTGAATCCGAATCTGAACCCAGAATGGTCCCATCACCCTCAAATTTCTTGTAAACGGCAAAAAAACACCGTTACTTATTTTTGTTTTTCGGTGTTGGTATAAGACCCAAAGACTTGACAAATGTTTCTCTATGTATGTCGACACGCTGAATCCGAATCTGAAGCCAGAATTGTGGCACCACCTTCCAGTTTTTTTTTGAAATGGCGAAAAAGATATAATACCGAAAAAATATCTAAAGAGCAAACTATCAAGGAAGTGCTTCGCAGACTTAATTGCATCTGACCCACCGATTTTAGAAATGGAATAGAGAAAAAATGTCACAAAAGCATTTAACCTGGTAGTTACACTAGTGTCAATGCCTTCAAGTAAAAATACACTTGTTGGAGAAGGAAAAGAAACACATGATGAAAGTTCTGATTCTGTGGTAATGTAATTAAATATTTGAAGGTTAAACAATTAAATAAATCGTCGTTCGATTATAAAATTTGTTTTTATTCCCTCCCCCCCCCCAAAAAAAAAGAAATCCGAAAAACGCTTAAAAATGCGTTTGGCGCCGTTTCCGCTTCCTGTGCGGCTGCCCCGCCGCACCGGCAACCAAGCCGCCGCGCAGTGGGCTGCAACGCCTAAAACGTGGTGAAAATTCTATATCTCTGGCAAAATGCGAAACAATGTCTGTATTAAGGATTATATTGGGGTTTTCAACTTCACTAACTGCGAATATGATGTAAAAAACGAAAAAATCAAAATGGCGGATAACATTTGGAAAAAATGTGGAAGAATGCAAGAAAATGAGTATATTGGGGTTTTCGATAACGAACTTCATGCATTTGAACAAATAATACTTGAGACATCCATTAGTAAAACCATTTAGTTTAACTTAGATGCACAGCATGCAAAAAGTGAGACGATGCTCAAGTGTTCAGATAAAAACTAGACACTTTCGTCAGGTCATGTACAAATGTTCGTAATCCTAGATTAAAAGGGCGTCGTAACTAGTACCGCAATTACCCCTCACTTTTCCCCTCACTCCCGGTTTTTCAAAGTCTGTGTAGCTTCTGTGTGTGACTAACCAGTGAAATACACGTATTGTTGCATTTAAGTTTGCATTTGTATTGTTGCATTTAAGTTTTATTCTGAACATTTAGCAACCATAATGGGACGATGACGATATATTTCTACGGATGATTTCTCAGAAGCCATGACTGCACAGCACTAAGCAAGTGTCTGGTGTGTGTGTCAAGTCATTTAGGGGTATCTATAAAACCCTTAGAATGTACTTTATAACTACTAATCATACATTTTCAATCCATTAAATTTAGCGTTTCATTGTAAAAATGAGCTTGTCTTTATTTTTACCTAAAGTAGTCTGCTAGACTACGCCTGTGTAATAGCGCTTGGTGCAGAGCGTTTTGTAACCTAGAGTTAATGTAACATTTACATAATTAGTGATAGTTGCATTTAAAAAAGAACCTGGTTAGTAATGCTGACTAAAAAATATTGTAGACACTTGGTAAAATTAGTTTTATTTTTATCGTAGGATTGCGCTACTCGCTTTTCGGCCTCGTGTTGCAACATGTCTTTCTCGCAAAATAAACTACATTTTACATACTCGTATCATAACTATGATAGACAGTCATTAGTAAGTTTTCTTCTTTTTCGATATCAAAATTCTATTTTTAATATTCAAACTATGTGTGAATAAACAAAGAAAACCAAATACTTCCTTCTTACTGCTTTATAAATTTACAATCGACTGCTTTCGCTCTTTGCTGCGGTATTCTCTATTGTTTTCGATTTTAAGAGGTACATGACGGAAGAAGGAGTTGTACTTTTATTTATTTTTTGGTATTACACGCGCAAGTTTCCTTGACCACTGGAATCCCTACCTCCTCTTCTTGACCATCATTAGTCGAATAAATAAGAAGAGAGAACAACAAGCGTTATTGACATCTTTTGATAATCATATTCGCTATCGTCGAATTGGAACAATTTTTTATCGAAACACATGCTAAAGATTTGATATAAGAGCCCGGTCGTTAAAATAAACTAACTCCCGTCTCGTGTCGCATCTAGTGAAATGAGGACTCAAGAAAACGTGCACGGAAAGTAGTCGACAGAATGAACACACCATACAGGACTGTCTTCTGGGTTGTGCACGTTCTTTGGACTACTTTAAGCGCACGTTTTCGTGATCCCTCGTAACAAAACCCAAAAACACATTTACAGTGTTGAAGTTTGTATTTTATTTTATTTTATTATTGTTTTTTTAAGTTCTATTAAAACCTGATCTTTATATTGAAATCTACCACTTCATCAGTAAACTCGAAATAATACATTTATTCCCATGCTATACGATGACAAATGTACAGAAACGAACGAAAAGAAAACATTAAATAATTAAGTTTTTCTCATTTAACCCCAAAGAAAAGTTGATACATACTGCTTTTAGTAACGCTCTCCTCTACACGTGGTTCACACTGCCGCCCAGAGAGGGTGCTGCCGCCTCTTGCGCGGGGCCTCCCGGTCGTGCCGGTGCGTCATCTTTTTGGTTACGCTCATTTCAAATGGTAGAAACTTGGCGCGAAAATTAAATAGTGTCAAGAAATAACTTATTTTAAAACTTTGAATGAAAATGTACTGTGATCTTTAAATCAAATGTAATGTATACAGTGTTTACATGAACATATCCGATGAGTTAGTTAGCTTTAAAATATTCTGCGTAAGCAGTATGCGAGAAAGTAAAATAATTAATACTAAGATACAGATAGCATTTGCGAACAAATGCAAATAGATTGCAAAATAAATAATAGTAACTATTGAACACTAAAATATTGTAATAAATAATAGAATAAGTAATATTAACGCGAACGAAAGAGCCATCAGTGCGGCGTTATGACTCTGCGTTACAAGCAACAATGGCCGCTAATTCTTGTGAAACACAATTTGCAAATTAGCATTGTTGATGTCGCTACCAAGAAAATGAAATCTGATAGAAACATATTTATATATTAAATCAATCTAAATTTTATCTAAATTACTTGGTTTTACATGCATTACTCTTCATTCCCACATCTTATTAAGCAAATCCAATTCACATTTAACACAATTAAACGACACAGTTAAATAAAATATAAATATAATAAACGATAATTATAAAATGAAATACGAAATAATACACAAATTCCAACTTACGTAGCACCGAAGTGCGTAGCCGTTACCTTTCATTTTACGTTCATGAAGCTGTCGCCAAGTAAAAAAAACAAAACACATTTGTCAAAAAATAAAAATTTCAACATCACCTAATTTGAAGACACTTCTGATGAACACATTTTATTAATAAAAATTGTATCTTTATAATGTATTTGTAGGAAGACAACGAACTTTTTTTCACTTTTCAAAAATCAGTTTCCAACGAAAATGAGAAATGTACCATTCTCATAAACGTCCTTTACACATCCAGCCACAAAAGTTTAAAAAAGAAAACAATGGCGCCATTTTATTGAAAAAATTCAAAATGCCCCGGGGTCTTTAAGCCAAATACTCCCCCAAATTAAAATATCGGTGTGAACTTAATGGGGCCGCGATAACACCCAGATTGATTAGGGAAAATCAATTTTGGAGAATATCTGCTGAACGTTTTAGCCGCTAGCGTTGTTCAAACGGACAGGCGTTTTACCATCAATTTTTCGGTATCAAGGACTACGTGTTAGAACTTTTTTCTAAATTTGACATTGGATTTATCTACTTTTTCGTTGCCAGGGCCCTGTAGTAAGTTTTTCTGCCTCAAATTCGCCATTCATCGCATACTCTCTAAAGCGAGAAAGGAAAAAAGAGTTAGTTTTACAATGTTGCAATTTATTGAAAGAATTGCTATAATATATAAAACTTCACTAAAACATGCTTTTACTAGTAATTCGTTTGGTAGTTAAGATTTGATCATTGTTTTGGGTAATAAAGTGACATGTTAGGTAACTAATCTCCAAAAAAGAAAAATGTAACTTTGTTTAGTACGAATGCGAGCGAAGTAGATAGCAAATGCTTGAATATCAGGCAAGCCATGACAGGGCTAGTTGGGCGCGCAAGGCAGAAGAGGAATGCAATGGGATAGAGTAGGCCGCGCCCCAGGGCACGAATAAATGAATTCCTCTTCCTGGATAATAATTTACTGTAACAAATGCTCGGGCAATGCCGGGTACTTCAGGTAGTTCCAGATACAATCAAATTCATAAAAAATGGTCATATAAAAATAAACAATTAAAAATTCCTCAAAATGCCCGTGTTCAAATCACCAATTAAATGATTTAGTGTTCATCTGAAGTCGATATACTGAATGGTCCGATATAGTGAGTCGTCTTAGATTAGAACCTGAAATGCTTTATCACCAGTGCGAGCGCGCATGTACCTATTCAGGGTTCCTTTTCAAGTGAAAGTCTTCTCACAGATGGAACACTGGAAAGGTTTCTTGCTGGTGTGGATGGGAATTTGCTTATCCAAGGCTCGTTTTTCATTGAAGGTCTTCCCACAAATGAAACACTGGAAAGGTTTCTCACTGGTGTGGGAGAGTTTTTTTTTTTAAGTGAGGGTCTTCTAACATATGGAATACAGGAAAGGTTTCTTACCAATGTGAGTGGGCATGTGCCGCTTCAGGGTTTCTTGTTGACTGAAGGTCTTCGCACAGATGGAACACTGGAAAGGTTTCTCACCAGTGTGCGTGCGCATGTGCCTATTCAGCGATCCGTGTTGAGTGAAGGTCTTCTCACAGATGGAACATTTGAGAGGTTTCTCACCTGTGTGGGTGCGAATGTGAATAACCAATTGTGTTTTCTCATTGAAGGTCTTCTCACAGATAGAACATTGGAAACGTTTCTCACTAGTATGCGTGCCCATATGCCTATTTAGCGTTCCTTGTTGAGTGAAGGTCTTCTCGCAGATGGAACATGGGAAAGGTTGCTCACCAGTGTGGGTGCGTATGTGCGTAACTAAGTATCCTTTTCGTGTGAAAGTCTTCTCACAGATGGAACAATGGTAAGGTTTCTCACCAGTGTGGGTGCGCTTGTGCTTATCCAAGGATCCTTTCTCACTGAAGGTCTTCTCACAAATGGAACACTGGAAAGGTTTCTCACCAGTGTGGGTGCGCACGTGCCTATCCAAGTTTACTTTTAGACTGAAGGTCTTCGCACAGATGGAACATTGGAAACGTTTCTCACCAGTGTGCGTGCGCATGTGCCTATTCAGCGTTCCTTGTTGAGTGAAGGTCTTCTCACAGATAGAACACTGGAAAGGTTTCTCACCAGTGTGGGTGTGCATGTGAATACCCAACGTATAATTACGAGTGAACATCGTCCCACAGATGGAACACTGGAAAGGTTTCTCACCAGTCTGGGTGAGCATGTGCGTATCCAAAGTACCTTTTTCATTGAAGGTCTTCTCACATACTGAACAGTGGGAAGGTGTCTCGCTAGTGTAAGTGCGATCGTGTCCATGCAACGTTACCTTTCTACTAAAAATCTTATGGCAATTGGAACACTCAAAACGTTTTCCCCTGTCGATTTGCGTGTTTGGGAGCGCGTCCTTGTAGTCCGTGGTCCGCTCATAGTTGCTGAAGTTGCTCTTAGGGATGCAATCCAAGTCTGTACTTTGGCTCTGTTGTGTTTGAAATTTGGTTTTCTCGGATGCAAAACTCCTTTCATCTACCAACAAAATACATTTTTATCAGACAAGTTCAAAGACAGACTAGCAACTACAAACGTTTGATGCTTAACATTCGTTCACATAAAAAATATGAAATACGAGTGCTATAGTCTAGAACGGGAAACAGGGCGCACTGCTCCAAATGATATGAAAGAAACCTTTTGAATTAGTAGTTTAGTTTTGCAATTACGTAGAAAGATAAATGAATGAAAAAGTTGTAATATTCAGAAATATTTTGGAATGTCGTGATATCCTGTTATTAAATATGAATTTGAAGAAGAGAATCCTATATAATTCTACCTATATTTTTGAGATAGAGAAAATGGTTTCCAAATAATAACTACTAAAGATTTTACTCGAATGACTCAAGCAGTGGAGCGCATGGGCTATCCAAAACACCGCCTCTGGCAGGGATGAAAACTCTGGTCCGCGGGCCAACACTGACCCGGCCCAAAAACGTTATACCATTGATACCAAGATCGATCTCTAAAATTGTTTGATTGGTTTCAATCAACTTGCGATGTATATGTTTTGTTATTACGATAAACATTATTAGGTCTCAGATTAATTAAAGTTAGTTTTGATATATTTATAGGAAGTATTGTAGCCCGTAGGAAGTATAGGAGCCAGCAGATCGAGGATTAGAATTCAAGAACGTTGGTGAAGCTCGGCACTCTTCTTATGGCGAGAACCATTCCAGTAATTATGAAGGTGCAGATTTGAATTAAAAGGGTAAAAACCCAGCAAGGTTTGTGTTTGTATCATTCCTGTATTGTGTTCGGCCACGATTTTACTATTTATTTGCTAATTTGTTTCTAAGAATTGAAAGCTCAAAAATATATTAATGGTATAATTAAAGATTTTATACATTTATATGAACTAGGAAAATAGCATTTTAATTGTGGCAGTCTTCATTAAGTTGTAATTCAGGTTTAACACAACTAAGTAGTTGGCAAACTGAGCCAGGAGGCTGGTCGGCGAGGGTCGTCGCAAGGGGCCAGAACTTGCTCAGTGCGCCGCAGAAGGGAAAGGGAGAAAAGGGCCACCTCTCACCCAACGAATAGACAGGGCCTCCGGGTCCCTCTCGTGTCTCCATGCACGTACAACAAACAAATTTCGTTTTATCCTAACGCCAAGTAACACACAAGGCATTTCTTTTGAATTTCAACTATTAGAAGAATTATGGGAATGTTTTATTGATCAAAACAAAAAAAACAACATTGGAAACGTAAAAACAAGAACACGAAAATCAGTGCTAGAAACATCCTCTTCAATAAATTTACGTATGAAACATGTTTGTTTTCACACCGGTGATGAGGCAACGGTCGTCGCCCTGAGCCATTTCAGCTCGTCAGGCGCTTTCCTTGCGCACCTCAATCTGCGAAATTGTAAGATGTTATGGAGAGATAAGAAAACGTTTGATTATTGTGCTAGAGGTGATTGCTTAATACAATAGTTTACATTTATTTGTCAAAAAATATTTCTCTAAAATTTTCTCTACAAAGGAAGTTTTAAAATCACATATACAAAAGGAAAAAGGAACACACAAATTTGGACTGTTGTAACTGCCACAATAATCTACGTGGTATCGAGAAGACTAAAAAATTTGAAATTCTTAAAAACAATTACATAAAAAACTCCCAATTGCTACCATCTCAATCTGGGGGTGGTCTTTCCGAAAGAAAGTACATGCCTTCCATTAATTTATTTACAATAGTCTCCTTTGTTACACTTTGAATTTGAATACGTTGAAACTTCACGAGGAAATCCTTCTACATCAAGCAATTTTAGACGCGAGTCTCTTCTAACACTTGGCTGGCTTGGACTGCATACGAGAATACTCTGCCTCTAGTGGATTACGCGCGTGTCGTATCACGCAATTGTGTCCTCAGTGGAAGAGAAAAGCAGTCGCCAGCGCACCCTTCGACCACACGACGGCGGTTCCGGATTTGAGGGTGGACAGAGTGGGCCCCCGCCAATTAACATATTGAAATACATTTTGGCTTTCCACATCCCGCGATTAAATTTGTAATATAGAAACAAAGTTCCACTCCATGAATTGCAATATAAACAAAATGTGCGTCTGAAGATCCTTCCAGTCCCGGCTTCCGCGCTGTGCGACGCGTTCAAACGAGGTCGGCCGGGGTGGGGGGCCGGGGGGGCCTCGACGCGCCGCGACGGTCGCAGCAGCCCCAAGCCTCCCTCCCCGCCTCGCACGACACCACATATCCTTGTCTACTGGTCGTTCCCTTTGTTCAAACAGCTTCATCGCACACTGTGTTCCTTCCTTCCGACACACGTGTCTACGTCCCGTACTATTTTTTCACTGACTTCACGACACTGCCGCTAATATTCATCGTTCATTATCCCAGTCCTGTCCTAATCGCCAATTTACATGATGTTGTTAACCTGATATTCCTACTTCGCTTCCCAATCCGCGTCCGCCGCCGTGCCTCCCCCCCTCCTCCCGCTCGCTCGGCAGCTTCATTCCCCTGCTTGAGGCGGGTTCGTTCCCTCTGCCGCTCGCCTCGACCGCGCCCATCAAGATTTTCTTCTATTCCCCTTTGCTTTCAACAGTCTTCCTCCCAGTGTAATATCTTTCCTAATTTGCAGTACATGTGCTTCAAAAGATTTTCAATTAAGTTTCAGCAATTTTCAATAGTTTCGTCGGCGACAAATAACTGTTCCTGCGCGAGGCTCCAACAAGCCCCGACCTTGCCACCGAAGCACTGAGACAATTCGCATTATTTTACCAACCTCGGCCACCGGGGTCGCACAGAGGACCCCTGTACTCCTATAATAGTCACAAGAGCTTCGTGTTTCAGCTGTAGTGTTACGCAGAGAAAAATTAAGAAAATAAAAATCCTTTGGGCACAAAACGATCGCAGTTCGGCAGGCATATAATTCAGCAGCGCAAATAATGTTTGCTCGTTAAAGGCAACAGAGAAGCGTGACAAATAATTATCACTGAGCCACCGCCGAGATAGTGGCCCTTCTCCGCGAAATGCTGAGACCAAACTCGATGACGATGATTAATGTGTAAGGGCGCTTCAACTGCCAAGATCATTGACGCCCGTGTCAAATTTTTGGAAGAGCAGTACACACCGTAGGAGTGCCAGAATAAAACATTTTTCATGCAAAGTAAAATTGTAGTAATACTTGAGATAAACGTGTTAAATTATATATACTATTTATGTATGTAATGTATATGTGTGTGTGTATACACATTTAAAAAAAAAGGTTTGGCAGAAAAGCGCCAGATAAATACTTTACTGTCACCAGTCAAAAACCAAGAGAACCTCTTCTCTCAGATAATGCCATGAATGTGAGACTCTCGATGGAAGCTAAAAACCTTGCGGAGAAAAGATGAAGATCCTGTGCTGGAGAGCTAGCAAGGCGCAGGCGATGGCCGTGGCAAAAGTGGCGGCGCCCGATCCTCGCCAAGCGGCATTCAATGGCCGAAGGGACGCCCATCCATTAACAATACACCAATGATCTGAGATAGGCGGATGGTAGTCCTATTCAGGCAGAAGAGACATTCTCTATCTGCGCCCCTGATCTCCCAATAAGAAAAGGAGCCGGCAACTGAGATAACATATCTTCATGTTGCTCTTGCGACAGACGTCTCCAGGCGGGATATAGACGTTGCAAATAGTTATAGATACAGTGCGGAAGTTCACACAAAAGTAAGATGTCTGAAGAGTAGTTTGTAGATCTATTTCTTTGGACACCCGGGAGTCTGTGACAAGTGTAACGACCACGTAAACAAGTGTAACAAAAGCCACGAAGAAAGGGAATGCATAGGGAAAAAATGTTTCCTGCAGGCAGATAACAACGGGTGCATAGCATAGACATCAGCTTTAAATCGTCTAAAGCCACTGAGGTTCCACGAGAGGAGAGGCATAACTTTTAGATGCTCAGTTTATTTGCTTCTAAGGGGATTCTTTCTTCCTCTTCTTCCTTTTAGGCCTCTGCTGCCTGAAGGGGCGACTGTCCACTCCTGCTGAAGTTTCCTCCTGGGCCGGGCTCGACGGGCTAAGATCGCTCAGAGTAAGGCTCAAGAGTCGGGGTAGGTGGTCGGTGTTTGAAGGATCGATCGTTTTGAAGTGTGTCTGGGCCAGAAGGCCGAGACACATCGGACTTCATGCGGGGCTGAGAAGTGGAGTCCAGGTCCGACTTCGTCTGCGTGGCTTCTCGGGTAATTTCGATATGGAGGGAATTATTATCTTCTCACCTTGCAGAGGCGATGTCTTCTCAGAGAGGACCACTAAAGACACCTGACAACAGAAATGAGCAAGTGAAGTCCCACAACTCACTCTTGCTTTTGCCGTCTTGGCCAGAGTACTAGAAAATGAACGAGATCTGCAGGGTTCTTCACTAGGTATCGGCGTTTCGCTTCAGGAAAACACTTTCTCCGTCAGTCTGATGTTTTGGATCTCCCTCTCCCTCAGATATGTAGGGCACCTGTTCGAGTTGGCCGCATGGTCTTCACAGCACAGCGAAATGTGGAGGCGCAGGGATTTGCGCAAACAGGGCTTTCTGCCAATTGCGCTGTTCTTGGGTATGGCCGACCCTCTGATATTTGAAGCCAGCGCAGGGGGGGTTGGCACATACTGCCGCACGTGAAGATTACAAAACCTTCAACTAATCCTCTCTGGGAGAGGGGCGATTAAACTGTCCTAACTCTTCAAGAATGGTAGAAGTTCCTCCTCACTTTCTGGCGCAAAGTCATCGTGATTCAGCGCTGCCTTACGTAGGTTAAGGGTAGGGCGAGTGGTCACTTCTACCTGGAGGCCGGCAATCTGCTAGTTTTTGAGATTTATTCGATTTACTCATCGGGGCGTACTTCGAAATGAATGAATGGCACCATTACTCTGACGCACCACCGCTTGGAGCTTACTGAAACTGTCCTCAATGGCTCGCGCGAGCAGAATCGCACTAATACTTCTGGATGTCTTCCCTTCTTCCGTGTACGCAATCAAAAGGAAACGTAGCTTTTGGTTTATCTTCTAAGGAAGAAACTACTCAATTCCCCCGTTGTCTCAAAGCATGGCCTGTTCCTTCCATGCGGAAGAGGGCCAGGGGTTTGTTTTATGCTCCATAGAATTGAAGCGGATTCGTCCCCGTGCTCCCCACCCACCACGGAGTCCAACAAGGGGACGCCCCACTGGGGATGACACGAAGTTATAGTGGGGAGATGTCACAGCTCACCCTGGAGGTCTGTTCAATACCTCGCCCGAGCCGATTGATCGGGAGTGGGTTTGCTCCGTCTAGAAGAGTCCGAGGCCAAAGCAAGTGAAGCCTACATGGAATGTTCCCCAAAGTACGTAAACAACGTATCCCTAAGTGCAAAGCAGAAAGTCGCACAAGGAGTAGTTGGAAAACAAACACGTCCCGCAACTGCCAGGTCACACATTCCTTCCGACTCGGGTCGCCATTCACGGCAAACACGGACGGACAGACAGATAGAAGGACGATCAGACAGACAGAAGGACGGTCAGACAGACGGAAGGACGGTCAGACAGACGGAAGGACGGTCAGACAGACCGAAGGACGGTCAGACAGACCGAAGGACGGTCAGACAGACCGAAGGACGGACAGACGGAAGGATGCACAGAGACGTTTACCGTCAAATGATTTTTGTGAATCAAGAACCAACAAAACAAGATCATGAGTTAGAGCTTTTTTAATTTAGCAACAGGATTTATCCACTTTCTCGTCACTAGAAGCCGGCAATGAGTTTTTTTCTGGCGCTCGATTACACCAGTCTCTCTTCTGACGAAGAATTCGTAAGGCAAGAAAGTAAAAGTAGTCGGACAGTTTTAAATATAATTGAAAAACATTCCAACTAGTGGGGCTAAAACAGCTTTCTTGCCCGTACTTTCACGCAATGTTACGCGAAAAGTTCTACAATTTTCGAAAAAATGGTACATAGCCTTATTTCAAAATCTATCTTTAAGGGGCAGATTTCATTCAGTGAAAAAATCTCGATATTAATAATTGTTGGAAGACTGAAAAAATGAAATTTTTACGATTTTCGAAGAATTGGAGGTTTCAACGATCACGAGATTTGCACCATTCTTTTCAACATTTTTAACATTGTCCAAAAAATATTAATCAAAACGATGACATTTTCTTGAGAATTTGAAAATGCCAGAGTGGCTTCATGGAAAGTACTGCCCAAAATTAAAATATCGGTTTCAAATTCATGGCGCAGTACATCAGCCAGATCGAATGGGGAATATCAATTTTGGAGAAAATCGGCTGAAAGGTTTAGCAGCTAGCGTTGTTCACGGAGACACAAATGGCCGGCGTTTTGCCCTCAATTGTTTTTTCGGTATCTAGGTCCCACCACAACACACGGATTCTGGCTACACGTGTTAGATGAGTTTTTTTTTATTTCAAACATAAGATTTATCCACATTTTCGTTACCAGGGCCGTGTAATAAGAGTTTTTGTTCCGACAATTCGCTGTTTTTACGCAGCATTAACTTTCTCTTTACTGCGTAAGCTGTAGTCATTAAAAACGCATTTTTGTAAAATTTTCTTCCATAAGAATAATAAAATAAAGCTATAATAATATTAATAATAATGATAATAATAACAATAATCAGATAAATAAGTGCTTGGGAAACATTCCCAAACGCGTTTAATAAGATATGTTGGAAATATCCGGTAAGTGCCCTAAAATGAAGCTTCATTCAATTCTCAGATACCTGCAGATATTGAACTGAATTAACTGTCAACAAGCTACTTCACTATTTTCCAGGAAAAGGATTGATTGGGCAGGTCTAAAGGGAAGGCACGTTTTCTGATGAATCAGAACTGACAGACCTTTTCAATTCCTTTGCTCTGACAGAAGTCCGTTACCACTTCTTTCGTTAATTCCCAAAATGTACATGAACTTTGGGACAAGAAATGTCTAGTAGTCTAGCAAGCAATAAAAAAAATGCAAAATTAAAGATAAATATTTTTGGATCAAACACTGTTGAACACAACTAGGTCTTTAGAAAAAGTTATGTACATTTTTTTGGTAAAAGTAGGTTTTGCGTTATTTGTCTTTGAAATTGAAATTTTTGCCAAGTACTTTAGTAGGTTCACGAATTAATTAAAAATATATCATACACTTACCTGAGAGACATAACGTGATCTCTTGTTTTATTGTAGCAATAGAAACACCATCACAGCACGATGCAAGAGGATCCTACACAAGAAAATAATTAACAATCTCTTCAGGCAGTAAATTCTTGAGAATGAAAATTAAAAACTTCCTTCGGGAGGGTAACTGAAACTTTGACTAATTCTAGTAATCCATGTCAACCTTTAATCATTTCTATCCCTGCACCTTCAATCACTGAAAGGATATTCTTGGTTATCATTCAGTTGGTTATCGGTCATCGATGGCACAGAAAAAAAAATTCCGTTTCAAAAATGAAATTACTTCTATTTTGTGGATTTTGCTAACTTGAAAATGACTACATAATGGTCACATACAGTTTTGTCCTCTACTAATTTTAAATCCTAAAAGATATGAATTTGATTTGTCTCCTGCACTATCCTGCTAACATTTACAACGTACACAATTTATAACTAGACCCAGGGCGTTCCTGAATTTATTTTAGCTAAAATAGACACTCTGACTTACGTAAAGATACAAAAACGCATGAAAACAAAGCAAATCTCAAAGAGAAATAATTTGTCGTTATTAGTTATTGAAATAATTCAAATTTATATTATATCTTTAAATTTTATTTCACCACTATCGAGTATCTGCTGATACAAATGGAATGAATGCAAAATCTTTGCCAACTTTGGTTAGCAGATGACAGTGGAATTTGTTTTCGTTCGTGTTGTTGCCTTCTAAGAAATACGAATGTAGGACCCCTTTCGAAACTTAAAGCATCCACGAAAACGGGGACTGTTTGTCCTTTGCATTTGTTGAAATGGCCTGCACTGAGTAGCGGCGCATCGAAATACGAAACAGAGAGCTCCGTCCTCGAAAGGGTCGGAGGCCCTTCTCTCAAGCAGGAATGATTTCTCGCAAGCGTACAACGCCTGCCGGCACCAACAACGGCAACATGACGCTCGTGTTAACTGCCAAGGTCATTATTCCTGAGGTGTGATCCCTTTTTTAAGTCTCGGGAGGAGGCGGTGTTCTTAACCGCCCCAGCGCGGACCACGCTCTCAGCTCCGCACGTGGCGGGCAAGCAGGGGCAGCCACTTGGTGTCCGAGTAGGCGGGAAGATAGGCCACGGACGGACGAGGATGGTCAGGAGAAAGCAGGTCAACTAGCGATCAGACCAGCCGACCGCTGCCACAGTCGGGACTCGAACTAGAGGCGCGAGCGCCGACGAATCCTGCGCTCTGATTGGACATGAAAAGCCCCATTCACTGCGAGAGCGGACTATTTCAAGAAGAGACGACTAAATAACTGATCTGCCTTAGATTGTATGAGCAAGCAAACAACTAGAGCCTCGCTATTTAAGAGATTTGGTAACAAACAACATTGGTTTCAAATGTCTTATTGGAGAATACAGAGTGTTTATGGATCAAGCATACGTGAATGCATTGACAACTATGAGTCTGAAGTGAAATTTTCACTTTTAAAAGTGCGTACGCTTTCCATTAATTTTGTCTTATAATAATAGAAACTGAGGTGATAGTACTGCACGTGGCTATTGATATACCTCAAGTTGTTTTATGTCAATTAATTTGTGAAACTGGGGAACTTCATAATTTACATAATATATACACATTTTCTCGTACTATTACATTTTAATTTCTTCAGTCTGGATACGTTTGTTCTTGACCATCTCTTCGCAGCTGCCATATATCACCGCCCAAACACTTTGATTTTTACTTTTTCTTAAATTTGTTACTTAATGGTTAGAATTGAAATACTAATAAAGTATTTTATAGAAGGGTACAACCTCGCCCTATATGGACATCTTCGATTGAAAAATTTACAGCCGCTTTTGAGATCATTGTCGTTGAAGCATTACCGGAAGTGCGAAATTGAAAGTCTTTTTCAACGAAAACGTTAGAGTATGGCAGGGAAGTCATTAAAGTCATTTGAAGCACTTCAACTCACAAATGTAATAATGTAAAAAAAAAATGACGGAAATGTAAACTATCAGGACAGATATTTGAAAAAAATTACTCTTCTGTATTTTTTTAAACAAAAGACATCATACTGATTTTTATGTCATCTTATATACCGTACATTTAGCACAATATGAACAAAAAGTTTGAAGAACAAATTTGGAGGCACTTTTGCGAAAATGAAGCTTGGGCGTTTCTCAAACTACAGAATTTTGGGTTCATTCACAAAAAAATTTTAATTTTTCCAAAAACTGCACAAAAATCATTCGAAGCACATGTATTCATAAATGTAATTATCTATAAAAATCGCAGGTAAAGTAAATATTGACGTTAGAAATTCCAAAAAATTACATATGTGTAATTTTTGCAAGAACAAGAATAGAGCAAACTGGCATTAAGGTCATCTTATATCGTACAATAAACACTATCCCAGCCAAACGTTTCAAGAAAGTTCACTATGGTTGATTTTATGAGTGTTGTTAATATTTACATTAGCAACGATTTCTTTGCATTATTACTTTTATTTACACATTTGCTTTAAATTATGTTTGATAAGGTTTTCGAAAACTCAAAAGTTTTTTGTGAAAATGAGCTAAAATTTTTTCATTTTGAGACTTATTTTCTCAAAAACTGGCTTCAAATTTTTTCTTCAGCTTTTTCCTACGGACAATGCTAATTCCACTGTTTAAGATGATATAAAATGTTTTTTGCTATCTTTTGCCTGCCAAAAAATTAAAAAATGTAATTTTTTTGAATTTCTCTCATGCCTTTAATATGTAGATTTCTAGCAAATTGAATACTTGATTGCATTTGTGAGAGGAAGGCTTGAAAATGACTCCCAATAAATATTTTGGAAGACTCAAAATATTTTTATGAAAAAGAATTTCTAATTTTGCATTAACGTTTTAAACGCCATTTTCTTAGAAACTGCCCCGAGGATTTCAATGAAAATTTCCTTACTGAACGAGTTTTTACTGTTCTATAAAATTCTTAAAGTAATATTTCGGTTCCATTAGGTAACCGAAAAAGTGATAAAATATCAAAATATGCACTTCGAGTGGCGATAGATTGCAGCTGGTAACCGTACGTGGCGGGTCTGAAACGTTAGCCCAGACCACAGAAATTAGAAAACTAATACCAGAAAGTCTATGCCATTCTTTAACAACATTAGTTTTAATTTTATATTGCTCTAGGACTGGCTCACCTAGAAGAGTTACTATATTGAGCCCTCACGCTAACAAACTATGAAATGCGATGTTGTTCCCTGCAATTCACTTCTAACAATAACTGTGAATTAAACACTTCGAAGAAGTTAGCTGTAGGATCGAAATAATGAGCTATCAGATACTTCCAAACAATGTCAGAGAGACATGATCTAGAAAAGTATACATATGTTAATATACTTTCTTATTGCCACAATCGGGAGAGCACTAGGAATCAGTGGAAAGAAAGGACCTGAAACCACACAGATTATTTTAAAAGTCGAAATGGAATGTTTATTGTTATTCGTACCTTTTCGTCATCTCTACACGATGTTTCTTGCTTAATAAACACAGCCATTGCAGGCTCCAACTCATCCTGTAAAAAAGAAAAACATGACAAAAACAAAGCTAGGTGATACAACAGCAAACACTTTATCGCATTAGCTGCAACAGCTCCGCAATACTATACTACAACACAAACCTGCAAAAGTTATTCTAATAAGCATTTTTGTCCGCGCGGAGACTCGAACTTAGATCCACAGAGTTAACGCTCCGCGTACTACACCGCTACACCACTCAGGCCCTCTGACGCCTGTTTTTCCGTGGGAAAATGTCAAGTGTCTGTCTCAGAATTTTTCTTCTTCATAAATTGCATCATTATCAAGCAAAAGCAGATCGACTTAACACTCGTTTCTTAAAAATATTGTACACGAGTTTTCTTCAAAAACAGTTTTTTTTTCGCGTATACATAGGTGTACGGGAAGTAATCTACACTGCATTGAGGAAGTTGGCTAATGCTGCGAAAAACCTATTTCACGATTTCCACGGAAATACACGTGCTGGGTTCTCCCGATACCGAAGTGTTTTGTTTTTCCAAAAGTCTGTCGTCTGTGAACAACACTAGCGCCTAAACCATGCGTAGGACTTTTTCCAGATTGAATCCTCCCAGGTCGATCAGGCCCCAGCCGAGGCTCTGCGATTTTCAATAAATTTCTTTAGTTTTGGGAGGTACTTCACATGAAACCCCTGGGACCTTTCCAAAGTTCTCTAAAGTGGCTCCAAAGATTTTAATTTTCTGTACGAAAAATACCAATATGGCTTGGGTCCAGTATTTACAGTTATCTCCAAACTTTCAAATATTGCAGAAATTTGAATTTTTTTCACAGTATTCCTTCGTCTACACAATTGACAATTTTTTCAAAAGTGTTAGTAGTTTTCAAGCAATATTTAATTAAACACGCGCATTATTAAAAAATATCAAAAACAATAATTACTTAAAAACTCCTACAAATATTACCTTTAAAGTTTGGCACGCATGGTGCTAACTGTACTATAAGACATGCCGTTGTTATATCTCTGTTTTGTTTTCAAAATCTTTTGTCATCTCTCAGGTCATTAATATTTACATCAATGGCGATTTGTGTATTTTTTTCGCGTTCATGCCAACTCGCACAACGCGTGGATCTTGCTTTAGCAGGTGCAAGTACCATTATTTGGGGGGGAGGGGCAGCATTTTAGCTAAATCCCGATTTCTATTCCCCCAGGTTGCTAGCCCTGGGGGTATGGATGAAGAAGATGGGTGAAAGGACGGCACACACACACATACATAAATTCACTCATGCCCAAGGCGAGACTCGAACCTGCGGTCTTCTAGTCCAAGACCGCTACGGCATTGCTACCGTAACGATCTCGGCCGTCTGACTGTCTTTGTGTATATTAGTGTATTGTACATGAGCTTCAAATGATCTTTTATAATGTTTCTCGAAACTGAAAAGCTTTCTGTCGAAAAAAGCCCAATATTTTGGATTTTCAGAAGGGTTGAAACGCCGTTTTCTCAAAAGATCTCCATTTTTTCCCTAACATTTTGTGAACGGATAGTGCTAAATGGACTAAAAACCAAGACATCAATGCAACCAGAATGTTTTCTATTTTTTCACAACTTACACAATTTGTTTTAAAATATCACACACCTTTGATATTTATAATACCAGCGATTTGATTCATTAATGCATTCGATAGTTAAAGTGCTTCAAACGATTTCCAATGAAGTTTCTCCAAAACTGAAAAGTTTTCTGTGAAAAATAGCTTTTACAGAAAGCTTCGCAAAGCTTTAAATTTCGCATTTACAGAAACACTTTTTTAAATTTAATTACGTCAAAAACAGTAAACATCGTGAGTGGCGTGCTATTGGATGAAATGAATTTGGAGTTACATTTATGTCCAGAAGCAAAACAAAGGACTTTGTCAGCGTATGCTTGCAGCTTTTTTTTTTTTTTTTTTTAGTGCTGTTGATATTGTCACCTGATGAACATGATTACTACGTCGGGTGTTGTAGTTATTGACATCGGTGTTTGCTGAAAACATATTCTTAAGCTAGTCATTTTTACCAAAAACACTGATTCATACATCAAGAAACAAGGTAATGGTAAAATACCTAGATTAATAGAGATGCTTACAAGAATTTTACACATTTTCTCAAAAAACGGCTCATTTTTTTTTAATTGGCATAAACAACGACGACGCTTTACTATTCTACAATATTCATGAAGTCAAATGTTCTTTTAGGGCATCGAAAATTTCTGCAAATTTAAAAAAAGTATCTGTATATTTTCAGAATATTAAACTTTAATTTCCAAAAAGTTTAATTATTTCCATTTAATGCGTAACATAATTATGTAATTTTATGTTTCAATCACAATGTTTCGCGTATAACACTTGTTTGCATCAAGTACATATGTACTGTAAATGCGACTAAATATTATTTTCAATAACAAATTAATAATAAAATCATAAATGTCTTCATTTTGCGGAATTATACGTTCTTAATATACATGTAATTTATATATTTTAAAATGTGTATTACGTGCTTTGTTTTCTAATTTCATGATTATATATAATCGTAACTTCATAATTTTTATTTTATCAATGAGACAAAATTCAGTTTCATACAATCTTGATTGTAAAATGATAATTTAGTTTCATTATCAAATTAAAAATATTTTGGAAATAATTTTAAATTGATTGTTTGAAATTCAAAAATTATGAAATTAACATTAATTATCTTATTAACAATGATAAGACACGCGCTATTCACGGTAATGAATTTTCGTTTTACTTCAATTCATAATTTGAAAAATGATATTTTTATGGAAAATGTCGATAAACAAAACTTACCAGAGTTCAAATACGTAAAATGTTAAATACGTTTTTGTATTAATAATAAATATTTAAATTTTAGTTATGCTCAATAATTAATAACTCAAATATTTTGTTCTAGATTATAATCTAAGAATGACCAAAAGATTTGAAAGTGGCTCTTGCAAACGCAAGAAAAAGATGCTACAAGAGTACGAGGCAAAGAAGCTATCACCGATTACTGCTTACCCACAAGCTAGAATATACTACAAAAGGTAGTGTAGTCTAACTCGTTGCTGCTTACAAACTATTGCCAACTAGTACTCAATTGGAAGCAATGCAGCACGTATGTCAGGACAGCCGTTGCACCAACTCAAAGTGAAAATACAGAACTAATTCAAGAGCATTTTACTTAACACGAATATACAAACGAGCCACAAAAAATAGTGCGAATATTCAGAACTTTTATCAGACACGTAATGAGAAACGCCATGCTCAAGATATTGCAAATTTAGATAGTGATGTCAAATATATGTGCACACTAACAGATGTTGGGTTGTGGACAAATTTATCGCACAATTATGTATCATATTGGGTAGGGAAGGGTCCATTCCACGCTAAGTATTACTATGGACAATTTTAAATTCTAAAAGAGAATATAAGAATCAGTCCAGATTTTGTACAAAAGCAATGTTTTATTCAACAAAAGCCAACGGAGAAAAAAATATACCCGAGAATGTCTTGTGCACTCCCCCTCAAAATGCCCCGATTTTTGCTTCGTAAACTCATTCCAAATATTGCATCTTCTGCAACAGCATTAACTTCTAAAGGGTTTAATCATTGCAAACCCCTGCTACCATTCAAACTCATGAAATTTCTGAAAATTATGGGAATGCTATGCGTAGTATGATAGTCAAAGGGCGCCAGCTACAGCCGCAACGGCCCGACTTCAGGCAGCTCGACGCACAGTCGCTGGACGCCGGACACGCGTGTCGAAGGCGCTACGCTCGTCTCTTACTCCAAAGTTCGTTAAATAAACGCCATTCCGATTCAGTAGCGTTGATAGTTATTCTCACAACACTATGTTAACGTACTTAACAAGAGAAAAGCGAAAACTCTAACCTCAAAGCTAGTGGCAGAAATAAGGAAAGAGCAGCAACACTGGCGTTACGTTTTCGAGTTTCGCTGTAATTTGCACTCCTGCAGAGCGGGGCTTTGGAACTCCAAAAACGGCGATTACTTTGGTCTTCTACAACTAGTGGCGAAATTTGATCCATTTTTAAGAGATCGATATGGAGGCAATACTGGCTCAGAACACCCTTCATAACTGTCAAACTATATGTAAGGAAATTATTCAACTTATGGAAAATGATGTGAAAGACAATGGTAGCGGAAGTGGGAAAAAGGCTCGCTATTTTAGCTTTTCAGTAGATTCCACTCCTGACACATCTCATACTGACCTTAATATTAGATATGTGTTACCTGAAGGTCTGCCAACTGATAAATTTTTAACTTTCCTTGTGCTAAAAGATTAGTAAGGGGAAAGCATAGCTGATTTAGTATGATTTAGTATTTAACTCTTATCACTACTGAACTTCAAATTGATTTTAGAAAATGCCGAGGACAGTCTTACGATAATGGAGCCAATGTGGCTGGTAGATATAACGGTATAAAGCAAAAAATTATCGGAAAAAACAAGTTTGCAAGATTTGGTCCAAACGTTAGGTCCTAAGGCTTGCTCATCCGCCTTAACCACTTTAATGAATTTACAAATTCAAAAATTATAATTGGGGCATTTAGGCGTAAATAGTTTTAGCTGACTCTTTCAACATTAAAAGACCCTAAAATACTACACAGATCCTCACTATTTTAAAAGCAACATCCCAGACAAATCATGTGTCACAAATGAGTGCATGAAGCAAACGAATTAATTTACTACACTTTAAATTTTTGAACAGGATATTATCTAGTCGCAAATGTAATGGTACACAAACAATATTGTCGTCTACACATGATACACCATATTCAAATTAAATTTTCAGGAACAATATAATATCATTATATGATATCATATCAATTTATCATTTTCAGCAACAATATAATAAAATTAACCCACTATGGAATGCATCCTAGAGCCTTTTATTAAAGACTGTGTTAATGTTCCGTGTAAACATACTATTTATCAAACATTTTACATATTTGAACATTAGACCAACATTTGTGTTCAATATCATGAAGCTTTCTTCCACAGCTACCAAAAAGTTATTTCGGAATTTTTTTGTTAGACACATTCTTATTCGCAATGGATAACTAAATGTAGATCAAGCAACGTTATTTATTAATACAGGTTATCCACAGCTTTTCCAAATCTTTTAATTTTTATTTGATTTTTAAATTATGGAACAGTTTTGCAATATTGAATTAAATTCACATGAGAATTTTTCATATGCATATTCATTCTTCCACATCTTTGGAATAGTTTCATCATTCTAAATTCGGAGGTCACAAATCTTTACCATATCTTCACAAAAGTGTAAACATTTATGCCCTCTCTTCAATTACATTATGCTTATGTATATGTACACAAAATAAAACAGGGTGCAAGTATATTTATAAAAGGAAAGGTGAAATCCAGTGATACGTGGTTACTTTGTACATAAATATTGCTCTTCTTACACATAAAAATTAAATATATGTAGAAAAGAAGTTATATATTAACTCCTTAGCCTTATAAAGTGCAATTAAACATAATAAACACACATCCCTATATTAAAATCTCCCTTCTTCTCTTTCCAGCAACTAGGGATTCTAAGAATCGACAAAACTTTACTACTTTATGTAAATTATATTAATTACACAAATGCATACATATCAATTGACTAGCTGAACACCCATACATTGCCCAGGTATTTATTTACAACCCTTTATTACACAAGAACACGAATGAATTTTATAATAGCAATATCCATGACCTACCATTCACTGCCCTCATCTCCAAAAATTGCTCCACCTTGTGTCATCCAATTTCATCTTGTTTCATTCCACCCTAAATACCCCCCCTCCCCCCACCTTCTTTGCAACGTTTGAATCATGTAGCTACCGGCACCTCTAGACACATTCACTGCTAAATAAACCCAGCAATGAATAAACCCAGCAGTTACAATTTTGATGTACATTTTTCAAGACCTCATTGAGCTACAGAAATGTATCAAAATGACTTTACAAAGGAATTTTATGTTTTCTTTTGACAAACATTGAATTACCTTTGTTAGATTTATTCACAGTTTTTGAGATGAAAGCGTGCACACTCAAATTTTTATTTGAAGGAGTAAGCAAATAAGTTGGAAGTCCTTCTATGATACTTCATGTAGATAATAATGATTTAATTGTATTGATGGGTGGGAGAACAGTATTTCATTATGATTAAAAAAAATCAACTATAGTACTATACACAAAAAACAAACAAATAAACCTTGTAATATAAAAGGGGGAATAAAAAATAACCCATCTCATTCTTTTCACAATACTCTACAGATCAGGAAGAGGCCATCAAAATTTAGTTTTTCAGGATAACACCACAGACAAACAGACCAAAAGAATAAAAACAACTGAATTGGTTTTTAGAACAGCTAACTAACTTAATACTGCTGTAAAATGTTGAAGTGATTATTTTGCATGATCAATATATTCCACTATATTCAAAATCATTGTAAAGAAATTTAAGATTTAATTCAAATTCACATGCTTTAAAAACAAATCTCAAATACTTCCATTTTATTGAAAATGAAATTAATGTAAACTTAAATTTTCTTCATTTACACCAATGTTTAAAAATATTTCAATCTTTTATTAGTTAAGAATATTACATACATTTATATTTATGTTATACAAGGTTATTGATACATTATTTATTGAACAACTTAACAGAAGATTTGAGGGTTATACTATTTGAGAAAATATATTTGCAAGTTTGTGTTTTTTTTCCAAACAAGTTCTAATAATCTGAAGGTACTTGGATTTCTCATTAGTGGTAGAAAGTGCTACCCGGATGGAGTTGTTAACTATATTGAATTTGAAAGTAACTTCAGGATAATTGAGGATAATGGAGAGAGTTTTACAGTAGTAGCAGATTTTAATAATTTCATATAATAATAATAAATAATAATAATAATAACAACAACAATATATTTGTCACATAAATACAGCATACACCATCACTTTCAAGTCAGGGTATGTATATAATCATACAATACACAATACAGATATTTCTAAAAATAAATACAATATCATGGAATGCTAATTAATTTTATAGATTGTAGTGTAAGAAAACTTAAGTTAAAAATCAATAATAATTTTAAAAAAGAAAGGAAAAACAAGAGAAAAAAAAAGTATTCATAGATTTGTCCCTATACTGGGTTCGTTCTTTATATCCAACAACACGTTTAGGGGTATTTGAAAACATGCAAAAAGCAAAAATTATTAGTACTAGTTTATATTGATGTAAATACACGTTTATGATGTATATTTTCTTTTGTACAGTGAAAGAGTGAAGTTTCACTGAGTAGGAAAGGCAGATTTCTTTTTTGTCTAGTATCATAGTTATGAACATGTGTGTTGAGAGTAACCAAATCCTTGTTTTCCATAAGTGTCTTCTTTGTGAAGATTAATATTTCAAATACAAAGTACATGCATGCGAGTGGTCGTATTTGTAATTTTTTGAACAGTGGTTTACAGGACTCAAGTTTGTGAGTTTGTCATTGTTCTCAATATTCGTTACTTTCTGGGGAATTTCCCCATTTAGGTTGACAGTTTTACTGAAATTTATGGTGAGTTTATTTTCCTGAAACCATTTTACTAGTGCCTCTAGGGCTGTTTGTACTTTTTTTTTTTGTAGTTTGTTGAGTATTTACTTCAAAAATAATGTTTGTGTCATTTGCAAATAGGACCATTTTCTCTTTTGCAGGGTCAGGGGCATGTCATTGATATATAATAGAAATAGTATGGGGACTAGGATTGATCTTTGAGGTCTTCCATAGTTTATCATTCTAAGATGGGAAAAATGGGTAGAAATCTTTTTATCAAATATGCTTCATTGTGACTACTTGAAAACGATTAGAGAGGTCAGATTTAACCCATTGATGTACAATGCCACTAATTCCCAAAGTTTCAAGTTTGGATAACAGTATGTGATTGTCAATAATGTTGAATGCATTCGATATATCTAGAAACACACCAATGGGGATTTCTTTCTGATCTAGAGCAACAAGTATGTCATGTAGGAAGGTGAAGATAGCTGTGTCTGTAGATCTACAATTTCTAAATCGATGTTGGGCCTCTGTGAATATGTTATTTGAATCGAGTTATTTGTTGTTTTTTTTTGAGTCTATCATTAAAAACCTTTTCTAGAATTTTTGAGAATCCAGATACTAAGAACATCGGTCAGTAATTCATGAGGTAGTGTGTGTTGCCGTTCTTGAATTGTGGGTTAACTTTTGCTTTTTTGAGAATTTCTGGGAGGACCCTGTCATCAAGGAGTGGTAACAAACATGAGTGAGCGGCTCCATTATGTTTGTAGCAGAATGTTTAATGAGGGTGTCAAGTGTACAGAAAAGGTTTTTAATGGTATCATTATCCAGTCCTGTAGAGAATTTGTTTTTCATTTGATTTATGATATTTTTGTATTTCTGCAGGTGATGTTTCACAGATATATATGGAGTTTATATTTGTTGATGTGTCGATATTTGACCGCATAATTACATATTTAAGTTTTCGTGAGTTAATGTTTCTCCAATTTTTGAGAAATGTCTATTGAATGTTTGCTACTGCTTGTGGGTTGCGCAGAACATTATTTTTAAGTTCAAGGTTCTTAGTGTTTCTGTTTTTACAGTATTTTTCACAATGATTCACATTGCTTTTGTTTTGTGCTTTGGCAATACATTGATCATTCATTAGCAGTTTGGTCTGTTTAATTACTTTCTTCAAGATACTTTTGGATGTTTTGTATTAAGCAATGAAATCAGTGCTACATTCGTGGTGAAGAATTGTCTCATGCATGATTAGTTTCCTTTCGCATGATGTTTTGTTTCCTTTTGTTATCCATGATTTGTGGTTATTGCTTTTTATTTTTTTCAATGTTTGTGGGAAAACAGTGTTAAAATAACTTTGGAATATGTTTATGAATAAGTTAAATTTGGTATATGTGTCTGTTGGTTTGTTCACTTCCTCTTAGTTTTCTAAACTTATTAAAAAGTTAAATTTCTCTTAAGTTTTCCTGAGAGAAGTTTCGGCTTTCTCTATTAAGTGTTCCCTTAATAACTTTTGTTTTCATTTTTTGTTTGAGTATTTGCACCGTATGGACAGTAAACCCTGTGTTATATGTAACAACTGAATGGCTGCAATTATTTGCGTCTACTATTATTTGACCAATGGCGGTACTGCTTTTTTTTTTTTTTTATTCTGTTAGGTTGATTTAAAATAGTTTGTAAGTTGAAAGATTTAAGTACATTTTTGAATAGTATCTCTTCATTTGATTTTGACAAACAGTCTATACCCCAGTTTATACTTATCACCACATAATATAATTTTACAGTTTCTGCATCTTTTAAGTTTGACAAGAACAATATCAAGATTTTTTAAGAAAACATGCGTGTTTCCTGCAGGACTGTGGTATGTACATAAAATCTATACTCTTTGTTTCGATAAATCTATCATAGTTATTTCTTTTAAGAGAGAAGAGTAATCTGTCATTGACATATAACTAATATTATTTTCAACAAAGATGCACGTACCACCATAAGCGTGATGTGATTTGCCTATTTCCGTACATGAGCCACTAGCTAGGGTGAAACCTGGAATGTGTGTACTCTCTATTTGTTGTTGCATTAACCAATGTTCACTAAAGCATAATATTGTTAAGTGTAGGTTTTGTTCAAGTAATATTTCTAAGTCTGTGAGCTTGTTTCTTAAAGACAGAACATTTTGATGCAGTACATAGAGATATTTGTTTTGGGGTGCTGTGGGCTTTCCTGTTAAGTGTAGTTGCTTCAGGTCGTAGGTGGGAGACCTGTAGGTGCTGCAGGTCTGCGATTGCAAAGAAAGTTGTATGTTTTAAATGTTTGTTTGCCATTGTAATTTCATTGTTTTTGGTCATGTTTTGCCAGGGGGGCAGAGTAGTCATGATGACAGTGTGAGTGGCAATCTCTAGAATTGTTGGTAGCTGTTCCAAGTTAAATTTACTGCCATAACTTATGCCATTCTGCCCACCTCTAATTACTACTGTGTCATGTTGTCCGAAGAAACTAGTCAGTGTGTGAAAGTTTTCAATTACGTGTGCCAAGGGGTGAATGGAGTTTCTCTCTCACAGTGGAGGAAAGGTTTCTACCATGGATGTCTGCTAAAAAAATAACTTTATGTGAATGAGAGAGAGTGTTTTATGTTGGTGTCCTGTTAGTCTTGCCCTGTTTACTGTGTTCTTGGGTTTTTGAGGGCAAACTAAGTGTGGCCCTTTACTGTGCTGAGGTCTGGGGTGGGTGGTGAGGCACCATGAGGATGGAATAGGGGGCAAAGGAGAAAAGGAGCTGGGATTGTCGAAGATGAAAAACCTGTTGCTAGTGGGGAAGTGGTGAGAAGTGTGATCAATGAAGGGCAGATGACTGGGAACGTGTGTATAATTAAGCCTGCTCATTCTCTTTACTACACTTTGTTCATGTTGAAAAGTGGTGACAAGTAAAGAACTGATTTACACGAGTGAATTTGTTTACATGCACAATGAAACACACACTACATAACAAACACATTAAATAAATAAACACTTTCACTGAATATCACACTAACAGACACACTATTATATGCTACACTACTAAGTAAAAATTATGTATACACAATTTTAGGTTAGGTTGCGATCGCACACATACTGTAAGTGGTCTGATGTGTAGTGCATTTATTATATTTTATCAATGGAGCAATAGAAAAGCTTGCTGATGTATAATCTTATAGTAGAGAAGAAGAGTCCAAGATTTTCAGCTCAAGACTGTTGAAAGACCAAATATTTGATAACTTATGAGGAGTGACCTGAACTAACATACTACTGTATCACTAGAACTCTGCATGGAAATTCACAAAAGGAACTCTCTGAAATATATTTTCTGCGCTAGCCACTTTTTCACATACAAATCAATGCAGTTAAAGGTAAAATTGCAAAAAGCATAACTTCAAAATGAAGCTTTTAAAATTTCAAATAAAATACGTTTCCACTTTGGAGATGTTCATGGTGCATTTAAATGAAAATCTTGTGACATGCCCCTATTGATACTGACATCTTTTCTTTCTATTTAATTTTCACATTCACTATTAACATTATATCCACGACCACTTACAGACAGTAATGTTGATAGCAATTAGTTTCTTCACCAAGACATTATTTGCAAAAGCCCCTCCAAAATCACATTCAAAAGCATAAAGACCATCAAATCAGATTCACTATAAAATTCACAGTTCTCCCTTTAACACATCAAATTAGGCATGTCTGGGAAACCTACAATCTTCTCTTGCTTCAATGAGGAATTTACCTTGGGTAATGATCACTGTAACCTAACATACTATCAATCTCAACACTCTTCCATGTTCAAATAATATGCGCCTAAAGAATTGTCGCTACTTCTAATCCCAGAAACATCATATCATCAATAACTTCCCATTCACCACAAAATACTGATTAATTGCCACTAATCCTAATAATACTCACAATGGCATTTTCTTCATTCTCATCCACTGGTTCTTCTTTAACCTAGAGGGAAAAAAACACAATAATTTAGAAGCGATCATAACATTAACATATGCTGCACTCAGAATGTATATATTACAAGTGTGTTTGAGCTTCATCAATGAAGTGCTTGTACCAACTGATAATTCTAACGTGCCAAATAATCAGAAAATGCTTACAGGTTCTATTTTAATAATGCTTTCCGATAAAATATTAATCTCTTCCATCATTAACACAGACAGATCACAAAACACTGAGCAAATTTCCTGTTGTTGACAGAGTAAACGTTGGACCAGGGCCGGTTCACTCAATGTTAAAAGGCGGGGGACTAAGTTTGTTTCCTCACTCCCGGACCTTGGTGCAGATAAGCGCAGCTGTTGCGTTTTGGCGCGCATTTTTCAAAGTAAGGTTGTGCGAATTATGTGGCCGCGTGGTGTCGAGATTATTCAAGAGTATTATTGCTTTTCTTATGATTCAGAATTAACTTAGAATTAAAATATTTTTTTACAACTTGTATTAGATGTTTATACTTTAATACCAAACTTTGTAAAGTGATTTACTTATCCTTAATTACTCTTAAAAAGCAGAAAAAAGTGAAAACATGAAAGTTTTAATTTGAATCATATTCCTTAATGTTTTTAGTAGTTTTTTATCGCATAGATACTGTACATATGAGGGTTCTGGTGCAATACCGCCCTAACCCACAAAATCTTTAAATGTGAAGTACTTATAGTTTATCACTTCTCAATGTGTTTTCACGGTTATTTGAATTAAGCTGTGTAGCAACACCTGCTAGCATGGGTTCAGAAAAAAGGCATTCTTTGTCCAAATGTTACCATCTTTTCTGTAATATTACCTGAATCAAAAAAACCTCTTACTGTTTAAAGCAACTTATTTCATTAAAAAATTACAACAATATTAGACAGTTTTTGAAAATATTAAATTCTATTTAATAGTTGTCGCTGTCCTTCCCACTTAAATGGTATTTTACCAATATACACAAGGAAAAAAGGTTAACATTTATTACAATTAGTAAGATTAAATACCGTTTTTATTAGTTTTAACAATATTAATTTTTTTTCTTAAGCAAGTATCATAAAAATTCCATTTTTATTAATGCTCATCTTCTCTAAGATGTTATACTTTATGTGGCATTAGCAAACATTTTACTCCAAATCTAGAATTATAAATATGCTTGAAGATTTAAATCATCTTTCCCGAAACTAAGCTCGGTGTGTGTTATTATTCCTACATTTGCCATTATCTACAGACAATGAAATGCTGGATAAAAACTATTATATCATCCAAGTCCATTAGTAAATAACTGCTACAAATTGTTTATTTTTGTTTCATAATGTCATAAGCATGCTCATTTAATATATTATTACATAGTATTTTTTTTCTCAAAATTCTTCAATTATGTGAAAAAAAACTTTCTTATAAATATAAGAAATATATTCTTTGTATTAACTGTGTAATTGATTTAAGTCATCTCTATAACTTAATATTATTTATTTGTAGTATTTAAAAAAATAACTTAAATCAATGATTTATAAAGGATTATCATTTGATATAAATCATGATTGAAATCATACCCAGACTAATTTTTTGGTGACATTTTATGCCAAAAATAGAATTGAAATTTTGATACAATATCAATCATTGGTTCCTGTGACTATTTTGGGTAAGTCTTTAAAAAACCAAGGAAAATGAAAACATTTATAAATTATACTAGTTTTATGTTTGGCCAAGTTGATTCATCTTCTTTGTAATAACATACCAGTAATATGCTTAGTGTTCTGGATTTAGAGAGAATTTGCATTGTTTACAAAAAAATCTTTTTATGAAATGAAAATTTGTGGAAGATATAACAATTTTAATTTGGGCCAGTTTCTCCCTAGTTTTAGGCAATTCTTAACTTTAAAATAAACAATTGGCACAGATTTCTTCTGTTTAGGCTGCAATACAAGATTTATTTTCTTAGCTATTTGATTGGTTACTGCACATCATGACAATATTCCACAAAGTCCACACACAAACTTTCCTCATTGAACCTACACATTGGCAGAACAATAGAATTTTTGATGGTGTATGTAAAAAATTGGATTAGATTTTTACTATAATTAAATCAATAATATTATTACAGGATTATTGTTCAGCTGTTTTCATTTACCAATTCAAATTTGGCTACATTTAATTAAAAATCATCTATAAGTATATTAACCTTTTTTGAGACTGAAGTATGTGAAATATCCAAAAAAATTTATACCTATCTTGATATTTTTAAAATAAACGTTAGATATTTAGAGTATATTATTTATTACACACAGTTCTTTTATTACACATTCGAAAACAAAAGTTTTTAATTGTTACATTCAAAATTGTTTTGATTATTTATTATATATTTCCAGTGCTCTTTAGGCAAGTCTTTCTAAACAAGGCAATTATTATTTGAAATATATATTGCTGAAATAATATATTTTGTCTACAATATCGAGACTAGCAGCACTTGCAGCATCAAGGGAAAAAAAAGATTTCCTGGCACACTTTGTAATAAGATTTTCTTGAAATGTTCTTTGTGAAGACAAGAGGCGCTGGGCTTGTAGGAAACTCTGTTGATACAATTCCATCTTCTTATGTTAGTGAAGTCAATTTGTTTATATCTTGCCAGTTTATCATACTGCAACTCTAAAAATCACCTCCAGAATGGAAACATAACTCGTACACCTAAGCAAATAAAATTAATTACATTTTCATCATACACTAATGAGAGTGTACCTATCTCTAGAAATGCAAACAATAATGAATTATGTATATTGAAAATGAGACATTTTGAATACCAGGGTATTGCAAACAATGGATATATGGATATACAATGGACATATTACAAAACTTGTCCAATACCATACGAAATAATATAATTAACAATACTTTAACAAATAGAACAGAATAAATGATTTGTAAGGTTAGGTTATACTATTATGGATTTACGGATTTTTAGACTATTTTGCATGGTGTAAATGTTCACAAATGAAATAATCAATTACAATTATGCAACAAGATTCCAAAATGAATTATAAATACCTCCATCTGCTGTGGGGGCGAAAATCCTAGCAATGTACTTGTCTAGCACCAGTTTTCTTAACATCATCTTCCAAAATACTGAAACAAAGTTTTAGACATGACAAATAAATATCGCGACACAATTAACTCTACTTACAATGCACGACATTCTACATACTAACATAATGCTGAAAAAATTCGATAGAAAAGAGCACCTACCTGCTTGCAGCCAGGGTAGGGAAACTTGGCGGTCAAAACGGGGTAATGATTTTTTGCGCCATCTACAACAGTTCCGACGTGAGCCGAACTAAACGTGTGACGTCATGCAATTCAAAAAGCTGGCAATGTAGGCCGGTGTTTTGTTTTCGTTACGTGCAGGCTGCAAGCAGGTAGGTCGCTCATTTTTATCGAATTTTTTCAGCTTTTTGTTAGTATGTAGAATGTCGTGCATTGTAAGTAAAGTGAATTATGTCGCGAAATTTATTTTGTCATGTCTAAACTTTGTTTTCAGTATTTTGGCAGATGATATTAAGAAAACTGGTGCTAGACAAGTACATTGCTAGTATTTTCACCCTACCAGCAGTGGAGGTATTTATAATTCATTTTGGAATCTTGTTGCATAATTGTAATTGATTATTTAATTTTTGAACATTTACACCATGCAAAATAGTCTTAAAATTCCGTAAATCCATGTAGTATAACCTAACCTGTACATGTCATTTATTCTGTTCTATTTGTTTAAAAGTATTGTAGTTATATTATTTCGTATGGTATTGGACACGTTTTTTGTAATATGTTCATTGTATATCCATATATTCATTGTTTGCAATACCCTGGTATTCAAAATGTCTAATTTTCAAATATACATAATTCATTATTGTTTGCATTTCTAGAATAGGTACACATTTCGTATGGTATTGGACACGTTTTTGTAATATGTTCATTGTATATCCATAATATTCATTGTTTGCAATACCCTGGTATTCAAAACTGTCTATTTTCAAATATAACATAAATTCATTATTGTTTCTGCATTTCTAGAATAGGTACATCTCTCATTAGTGTATGATGAAAATGTAATTAAGTTTTTTTTGCTTAGGTGTACGAGTTACGTTTCCATTCTGGAGGTGATCTTCGAGTTGCAGTATGATAACTGGCAAGATACAAATGAATTCGACTTCACTAACATTAGAAGATGGAATTTGTATCACAGTGTTTCCTACAAGCCCAGCCCTGTTGTCTTCTCAAAGAACATTTCAAGAAATCTTATTACAAAGTGTGCCAGTGAAATCTTTTTTTCCCTTGATGCTGCAAGTGCTGCTAGTCTCGATATTATAGACATATTATTTCAGCAATATATATTTCCTATTGCCTTGTTGAGAAAACTTTCCTAACAAGCACTGGAAATATATTAATAAATAATCAAAACAATTTTGAATGTGAACAATTAAAAAAACTTTTGTTTTCGAATGTGTAATAAAAAACTGTGTGTATAAATAATATACCCTAATATCTAACGTTTATTTTAAAAATATTAAGATAAGTATAATACTTTTTTGGATATTTCACATACTTCAGTGCTAAGAAAGGTTTAATATATTATGATGATTTTTAATTAAATGTAGCCAAATTTTGAATAGCTAAATGAAACATCTGAACCATAATCCTGTAATAATATTATTGATAATTATAGTAAAAATCTAATCCAATTTTTCTACTTATACCGTCAAATTCTGTCATTCATAACAATTCAGTATTGTTCTGCAATGTGTAGGTTTCAATGAGGATAGTTTGTGTGTGGACTTTGTGGAAATATTGTCATGATGTGCAGTAACTAATCAGGTAGCTATAGAAAATAAAAAAAAATCTTGTATTGCTGCCTAAACAGAAGAAATCTGTGCCAGTTATTTATTTTAAAGTTAAGATTGCCTAAAAACTAGGGGAGAAACTGGCCACATTTAAAATTGTTATATCTTCCACAATTTTCATTTCATAAGATTTTTTTTGTAAACAATGCAAATTCCTCTTTAATCCCAGAACACTAAGCATATTACCGGTATGTTATTTCTAACTACAAGACAAATCAACTTGCCAAACATAAAACTAGTAATAATTTATAAATTTGTTTCATTTTCCTTGGTTTTGAAAGACTTACCCAAAATAACAATGATTGATATTGTATCAAAATTACAATTCCATTTTCGGCTATAAAGTCACCAAAAATTAAGGCTGGTATGATTTCAATCATGATTTATAACAAATGATAACTTTTTAAAAATCATTTATTTAAGTTATTTTTTTCAAATATTACAAATATTAAGTTATAGAGATGAAGACTTATAATCAATTACATAGTTAATACAACGAATATCATATTTCTTTAAACTTTTTCACATAATTGAAGAATTTCGAGAAAAAAAATACAATGTTATATACATTAAAATGAGCATGCTTATGAAATGAACAATAAACACTTTGTAGTCGTTATTTACTAATGGACTTGGATGATATATTAGTTTTTTATCTAGCATTTCATTGTCTGTAGATAATAGCAAATTTAAGAACAATACACACACCGAGCTTGTTTAAGGAAACACGATAAATCTTCAAGCATATTTGTAATTCTAGATTTGGAGTAAAATGTTTGCTAATGCCACAAAGTATAACATCTTAGAGAAGATAAGCATTAATAAAAATGGAATTTTATTGATACTTACTTAGAAAAAAAATTAATATTGTAAAAAACTAATAAAAACGGAATTTAATCTTACTAATTTTAATAATGTTAACCTTTTTTCTTGTATATATTGGTAAAATACCATTTAAGTGGGAAGGAACAGGACAACTATTAAATAGAATTTAATATTTCAAAAACTGTCTAATATTTGTTTGTAAGTTTTTTTGTGAAATAAGTTGTTTTTAACAGTAAGAGGATTGTTTTGGATAAAGAATGTCTTTTTTTTGACCCATGCTGACAGGTGTTGCTACAAGCTTATTCCATAACGTGAACAATGAGAAGTGATGAAACTATAAGTTACTTTCACATTTAAAGATTTTGTGGGTTAGGGCAGTATTGCACCAGACCCCTCAAATGTATAGTATTTATGTGAAAAAAACAACTAAAACAAACAATAAGAAAATGATCAATTTAAAACTTCATGTTTTCACTTTTTTCTGCTTTTAAAGTAATTAAGGATAAGTAAATCACTTTACAATTTTGGTTTTAAAGTATAAACATCTAATACAATATTTAAAAATATTATTTAAATCAAGTCAATCTGATCATAAGAAAAGCAGATAATACTCTTGAATAATCTGACACGCGCCACAATTAATTCGCACAACCTTACTTTGAAAATGCGCGCCAAACGCAACAGCTGCGCTATCTGCACCAGGTCCGGGTGAGTGAGGAAACAAACTTAGTCCCCCGCCTTTTAACATTGAGTGAACCGGCCCTGCTTGCAGCCTGCACGTAAAACGAAAAACAATCACCGCCTACATTGCCATCTTTTTGAATTGCATGACGTCACACGTTTAGTTCGGATCATGTCGGACCTGTTGTTTAAGATGGCGCAAAAATCATTACCCCGTTTTGACCGCCAAGTTTCCCTACCCTGCGATGGACGTGAAACGCTCTGCATGTGCATAGTCCATGGAGGAAAGCGCAAGTAATGTATAATATCCCACAGTCTGATTTATGCCACAGTATATTATATTTATGCCTTGAATCCGTAGAATAGAGATATATCTGTTGTATCTCTCGTCTGTGCTTGAATTCCTGCGGCTCTCACAAAGTTGGCTCGCAACAAAATACTCTTTGGAAGCAGTTGAGCGGTACTTTTGATTGAAACCGCATTGGAGCCACATTCATGTACTCGCAATTTGCCGTCAAAAACTAATCGTATTATAACTTTCATTTTGGTAACAATTCCCGCGCCCCCAATTCCGTGAACAGTCATTCGCGGCGCGAGCGAAAAACGTTTCAGTGATAACGCCTTCTCTCTTCACAATGCAAACAAACGTAAACGAAACGTAGCCCTAAAACCTAGAAATGAGTTACTAAACGAAACCATTCAAAAAGCCTTGACGTAACAGTAGACGTAAATCCATAAACTTCGTAAGTACATAGGTTTAACGTGCAAGTTTACGTGGGAATTCTACCGAAGACTAATCAGAGAGCAGCATGAAAAAACAAACAAATGGACAACATAATTCGCGAGACGAAAGTTGAAGGGCGAGGCCAGATTGTGTATGTCGATGTATTTCTGTCTGTTCATTCTCTTGTTTATTTAATAAAGTGTTTTCTCAGTTTTTATGTTGTAAACTCTTTGACTAAGTTTTTGTGCTATGGTGGTGGTATCCGTGTATGGTTTGTATTGTTAAACGTATGAGTATTTTGGGTGTTACAAATGCAAATGTAAGCTCAATAAAACTGCTTAATAAATGTTTTTAATTCAAAGAATTTTGTTAATTATTGAAAATATTCATGTGATTATGGGTTCAAGTGCGTTTTGACCTGAAGGAACGTGACTGAATTAAATATCAACGAGAGTGGTTAATATGAAGAATTATCAGTTTGCTATTGGCTTGTATAAACTTTTCAAAATGGATACAAGATTGATAAACATTGGCAGTTTGGAAGCAAAGTCAAACTGGAGTATCTGGACATATAAAGCCAGTGTTTGCTTACGAGGTATATCTGGAGCACTCAATGTAGTAGGTTAGCGAAATTCAAAGAGCCCGAAAGTGATGCAGATGCTGATATTGCGGCGGCATACGAAACTGCAAACGCAAAAAATTATCTAAACACTGCTCGAGATGTTTGGTTAAAGCTTCATAAATTGTTTGACGGTGTTTCATAAAATAAGGTTTATGATCTGTGTTTGCAATTCTTTGGGTTCAAGAAAAATACGGTTGATCCGGAGTTTAGGGTGGTACGGTTCCATTGGTTCATTTATTCGGTTCACTATTGCTCGTAATTCACAAATTATAGTTTCGCGGTTCACTTCAATCACTAGAGAACAATTTTGCTGGCATTGATTAATTTTCTGAAGTCAAAGCATAAATACTTTTTCCAACAACAACAAAAAAAACTCAATAAGAAGTTTGCTTGCTGGTTGAACTTAAATGTTAATATAGACTTGATTTACCGATTAAACAGCCTCCTAATAATACATTTAATTGTTACTATGACAACAAAATTATGTACTTCATAAATTGATAAAGTATAAGCTTCTAAAGAATTTGTTGGCGTGGATTTGCGTGTTTTTCTTTTTGCATTTCAAGTTGTATTTTAATAATTTTGTGCGTCTACCAAGATGGAAGGTATGAATTCAGGATTTATTTATGATTTGCGCCGAGAGGGAAGTTTCAATGAAATCCAGTGGTGTCAGAAAGTGTATTTGTATGCGTCTCGACGTGTATGTAATGTATGCAAGAATGATTGGATATGAGTAGATTTTTACTCAAGAGGCGAGAATGGCCATAACGTGAAAATGTGTGGAAGTTTTCTTCGTATGAGAGGAGTCTTATTAATTTACTGAAATTCAGTTCATCAAAAGTGAAGTGTGTGTATTTTTTTAGATATAAGCAGAGTTGGTGATATGTAGATGAATCATTGAAGTTTTTCGTGTTATAAGGATGTTCTAAGTAATTAGTGCGAAGACTTTACACTAATTTTACTATCGTAGTATTTTAATACTATTAAAATTCTATAATTTCAGCGATTATGCGAGTTGATTTTTTTCGACTAAAATACTGCTATCTTTAACATATAATATTTGTTTGAAAAAAATAGACGGATAGGTTATATTTTTAAAATGGAAGGTTTGGGGTCCGTCAAAAATTGTAGAACAGATGATAATCTAACAAATCGATTATGTGCCTATGAAAAAGCTTTATCCAGCAAAGGAGACCCAAGAAGTGCTTGGAATCAATTTCAAAAAGCAGTATTCCAATCAGAAATAGAAACTAATATATTATTTAAGTCGTAGGCTTCCGCGGCGTCATGTGGGTGATCGGGGCTGTCCGGGTGACGCCGCGTCGAAGGCTGAGTTGCCGACGTTTCGACCATCCTGTCGTGGTCTTCCTCAGGGCTGGTATGCGCAGTTATACTAGCAAAATAGCAAATATGTAGATGTACTAAAATTAAACTGTTAGCATCATCAAAACCTTCAAGTATTGGTTTCGGCGGTTATAATTTTGAAATTGCAATAAGAACAGTTCATATCCAGTATGGAGGTACACAAGTTAACATACAAGGCCATTGGGTGTTGGGAACTTTTGAACCAGAGTATAACATTATCAGCAACTACGATTCATTGGCAAATCTAATGTCAGACACTGAAAGAACATATTTGAACAAACCTGGGCATGAAATAAATTTTCAACCAATGAAACAATTTTTATAACAGCTTACCGCGCCGGCGACCCCACATTTTACTAGACTATCATATTTGGTTTAGTGGAACCTTTTACCACCTTAACCAGTACCCTCTCAAGGGCAAATTACAAGTTTTTTCGACAAAAATGTACAAGACCTTCTGTACAGAGCGGTTGTTTGTAGTGTTTGTAGTGCGAGAAATTGTCAGTATTTTTTACGTAATAACATACAATTCTCCAATTAAATGTGGACATTAAATTAACGAATAATTAATTTGTATTCTTTACATTTATATTTTAAAAAATGTAAATGAAAGCTTACCAATTGTTCAGAGCATCAAATGTTACTGCGGTTCCTCTGACCGAGAGGTCCTATGTTCGAGTCCGACACTGGCAGAATTTTCGATAAGCTTGTCAGCTAGGTCGCATTCAGTCTGTCTGGGGAATAATTCTTGCGGCCGGCTGCTCTGATCAGTAGTTTTCGTGTTTTCTCGGATCAACATCAGGTGAATGCCGGAGCAGTACCCTAACAAACAGGCCACGGACCGCGCGCGATCTTTCCTCTCTTATATTTTTCCTACTTACACATACAGGTACTTAGACGTACTACATTACTAAACATGCTTGGAAACCGGCCGTGAGCTTAAAGCATGTCCCGTCTGGGGCGGTGCCCGGCTTGTGGGAGATACCTGGTTGGGGAAACCCACGCGAGCCAACGGTAGGTCGGCGCCGGATCTCGCCATCCAACAGAGGAAAGATCACCGCCACCTTCGGAGCAAAACATGCTCTACACTTACGGGAATAATGACCTTGGTAGTTGACGAGCATGGAATCACTACAAAACAACTTGACATGTAAATGTGTGATCAAAGAGTTTTAAAATGTAGGAGTGGCATAGATGCTATTTATCGAAAGAGATATCCCTTGTAACTTTGCAAGATATGTTCAGATAATTTCGCAACAGCTGATTTAAAAAGTCCACGGTTATACAATCAGGGGAAAGTAATGTAACATAACAATGGTTTCATATTAAAATGAAAAAAACAATCTTTATTTCCATTTTAATTTGCATTTTATTTCCCAGATGAAACCCTGCTTCCTTATATATACAAAATCTTCCTTCCAGCTGTATCAAATTAAATGTAGGAACAAAATCAAAAAGAGCAAGTCCTGATAAAAGCAGAAATTAGAATAATGATATCAGTGAGGGGACAGAACACATCATAGATGTTGAAGATGCAAGGGAGACGAAGCCAGATAGTACAGATTTAAATCTTTATTTACAAGTAAAAAAAACTGCGTAGGGCTCAAAAAATTGATTAAAAAATTAATAAATTGTTTCTTTGGAAGAAAAAAATTATAGAATGGAATTAAATTCAGGTCTATTACCTTCATTTTGTCTGCAAAACGAAATCTGCAATTTTTAAGCCAAAAACCAAACATATCTTGTTCGAATAGAGGAAGGCGATAAACGGAAAAAGGAAAAAAAAACTCATTGGAAATTTATTTCCATTTATGGAATATAGTACATTGGAACTAGAAATTGGACATATGGAAATTTATTTCCATTTATGGAAGTTCGCCACAGCAATATACTATGATTAGTCCATTGTGCTCACTTCTTAGTAAGATAATTAAAATGGCTTTAGAATGGCCCGTTCTAAAAGTAAAAATTGTTGTTTTATGTTCAATGAAAGTAGTCTGAGAAATGAAGTCTTTTAGAACGAGAGGTTTCCATTGTACTTGATAAAATGTCTCTCAAAGACAATATTACTTGACAATATTATCCATGTGCCAGAGCACATGGATTTCATAGCTTTGTGAATTATGAACCGATCAGTAAGTTCATTCACCTGAAACGTGTTAATGTCATGTAAGAGCTAGTACATGCGTCGTTATGCACGTGAGCGTTTGCCTCAGATTAAACATAGAAAAAAATCTTCAGCTTGAACAGGTGCTAAAGAGATAGTGCACGTCCTTGGCGAATGTCTTCTCATAAGCGAGTTTCACAAACGTGGGTCCGCATGCGGCCATCGAAAGTCTCATTTTTTAGAGCAGGTTTTCTCATTGAGTGAACACTGAAAATGTTATTCGACAGCGTGGGTGCGCACGTAGTTATGGAATATACTCTGCCTGCTGTATATCTTTTCAGAAGTCAAACACTGAGTGCTTATTCAGTGAGAATACGGGAAACGTTTTTCACCAGAGTGGTTGAGGATGTGCATACGCAACGTCCGTTTTCGAGTGAAGGTCCTCCCACAAGTAAAACAGTGGAACTGTTTCTCACTGTGGGTGCGCATGTGACGAACCAGCTTGTCCTTCCTAGAGAATATCTTCTCGCAGATGGAACAGTGAGAAGGTTTTTCACTAGTGTGGGTGAGCAGGTGATGAGCCATGTGAGCCTTCGTAGTAAACATCTTCCCACAAATGGAACATTGGAAAGGTTTCTCACCAGTGTGAGTGCGCATGTGCCTATCCAAGGTTCCTTTCTGAGTGAACGCCTTCTCACAGATGGAACAATGGAAAGGTTTCTCACCAGTGTGCGTGCGCATGTGCTTATCCAAGATTCCTTTTTCCGTGAATGTCTTCTCACAGATGGAACAATGGAAAGGTTTCTCACCAGTGTGCGTGCGCATGTGCTTATCCAAGGTTCCTTTTTCCGTGAAGGTCTTCTCACAGATGGAACACTGAAAAGGTTTATTACCAGTGTGGGTGCGCATGTGGTTATCCAGGTTATCTTTACGAGAGAAGGTCTTTTCACAGATGGAACATTGGAAAGGTTTTTCACCAGTGTGGGTGCGCATGTGGTTATCCAAGTGTAGTTTTAGAGAGAAGGTCTTCGCACAGATGGAACAATGGAAAGGTTTCTCACCAGTGTGAGTGCGCATGTGCCTATCCAAGGTTCCTTTCTGAGCGAAGGTCTTCTCACAGTTGGAACACTTGAAAGGTTTCTCTCCAGTGTGGGTGCGCAAGTGGCTATCCAAGTGTGCTTTTTGACTGAAACTCCTCTCACAAATACAACAATGGAAAGATCTCTCACCGTTGTGTGAGCGCACGTGCTTATAAAACTTCTCCTTTGTACTCAATGTCTGCACACAGACAGAACACTTAAAACGTTTTTCACTGTGGATGCGCATGTTTGGGTCGGGGTGCTCAAGCTGGATGGTCAGGTCATTGTTGCTGAAGCTACTCTTATAGATGCAATCCACGTCCGTTCTTCGGCTCTGTTGCGTCCCAAATGTGCTGGTTTTCTTCGCTACAAAACGTCCGCCATCTATCAACAAAAAAATTGAATCAGACAAATTCAGAAGCTGACAAGCAACAACAAACGATTGATGCTTAACAACAATCAACCATTTGTTTACACAATAAACATGCAATTCTCCGGGAAGGAAAAAAGGCTTACTGTTCCAAAAGAGATGAAGCTTTTTTAATTTTGCAATTTTCAAACATAAAAGATGTAATATTTAGAACTATAATGGAATTTTTAACTCGTAGTAACTCTGAACTTAAGGCAGAGGTAATGCTTCACGATTCATTCTAAGGATAAATTACTGGTTTTCGAAAACGTGCATGACAAATAATTTCTTGGTCTTAGAGATGGCGTTCCCTGCTTGGTAGCGAGTGTTTTTGTTTAATCTGGAATTAAATGTTTGCTCGAGTGATCGCTGGTTGTCCAAACACTTTTCAGAGTACGAGATGCGTCTAGAAGAATTCCAATACTTGGCGACTGTTTTATCTGTAAAACGCAAATGGAAAAAAGAAAGACGAGGATGAAGCGTGAAGAATGTAATAAACCAATGTGCGATGAACAGAAAGTAACTGGTTTAGTGTTTTGAGCGTGGGAAATATTCCACTAGTGAACAATGAATATTTGTAAATCATCTTCCGCTTTCAAGGATTAGGGCGATGTCGTTACGATAGTTGTAAATAAAGTGTATTATATTTGTAAATAGTGTAATATTTATAGAAAAGTATTTTTATCACGCCATTACTTTTTACAATAAATCCAGAGTTCTAGATATATGGATATTTTACTACGCCCAGTATCAGTGTCAATTTTCGAACAATGTATATCAAGCATTGGCAGGTAATCCACGGCGTGGAGAGTTCCAATTTGGGAACAATATCCAAACGTAAAAAGAAATTCAACGACGGTGTACTATTCATCACAGCTAAAAAAGGTTCAATTTATGAAGAACTGAAAGATGAAGTCCACCTGTTTTTTTAAAAAAATGCAAATAAAGAACTGAAGGTTACCGCAGTAATTCACCGAAGACTCCCGTTGCTTCCCTCGCTCTTACCGCGATAACAAATGACGAAGTAGTTTGTTTCCTTTTCTCTCTTTGGCCAGAGCGCGTTCCCCACGTCCGGCTGTGACTTCGGCGCCGCGCCACATTTAACTTGGCGCGTGCGCGGGCCCACATTACAAATTGACGATTCGCGGTTCCTGGGGAGGGAGCGGCGAAGGTATCCGAGCTCCTCTCGATTACACGCATTGGTTGCTAACCAACCGGGTAAAGAGTGGCAATTTTAGAATCAACAGAAAATTGTAAAAATAAATTCATTGCACGTTAAACATTGTTCAACAGTTGGAAAATAACAAAGACGAAGTTGAAACAGCCTGGCGTTTCTTTTTTTATAAAAATGAAAAAAAACTGAAGATAACCCGGTTAACCCACCGTAGACGAAAGTGTTAATGTTGTATTCTATTTTTTTGCTGGTTGGTCCGCTCCCCATCTCTGCTGGTCCGTTTCATTTCTGGCTTAGGGCATTGCACAACACCACCGCATTCAAGAATCAGTCCATCGAAAGCTTGTACAAATACCACCCTCCCCTCTTATTAAGCAGGATGTTATTACACCGATGTTCTAAAACACATTTGGAATTTTTATTGAATCCATGAAAACTGCTACGGCACTTGCATTTCACACAAAGATTAGTGAGAAAACACAAGAGGAAGAAACATATTGGGGAATGGATTTTCCAATTCAATGGTTCACGTGCAGCTGATGATGCGATCAGTTTCCAGGAAAAAGTAAATCAAACAGATGTTGCCAATAGCTTTGGAAATCTGGCAAATTAAGAATGTGCATTATCACAATGTGAGTAATGTGAACCCCCATGATCTCTAATGAGAACAGAATTTGTAATTTCGCTGGTAATTTGAGTGATTTTGGGTGTTTTAGGGGCGCAGTCAGACCCTCATATTCGTGGAGCTATTGACTGCTTTCAAGAATCTATCTTTTGAGATCGATAGGGAAATATTAACTTTGTGTACACCGGCAAAACTTCAACCAAGTACTGCACTCACGACCCTGCACCCAAAATCTGCGCTGCGGACTGCAATGCCCGCAGTCCACCGGAGGTCGGAAACGAGGTGGAGAGGAGGGGGGAGTGGAATCGGTCTTCTTTGCTGGGAGGGTGGCCACGAAGAGGACAAAGTGGAAGCGGAGAGGAGCAGAGGGGGAAGTGGAATCGGTCTTCTTTGCTGGGAGGGTGGCCACTGGTGGCCGCGGTGTCCTGGCAGTCCACGGGGGTGGGAGCTGCTTTAAGTTCTCGCCAGTTGCGAGGAACAACACGTAATAGACAGACATTAAAGAAACTTATTATTTCACTGATTATTGATAACTGAATTAAATGCCTGGTGGGCTGCAGTCCTGCAGCCTCCCCCCATGAGACTTTGAATAATATAATACTTAACTGTGAAGAGGGGGAGGGGTTTGAGGCAGCGTTACATAGGTGTAGGGGGCATAGTTTAGTGTTACGTTATGCTGATATTTATTTTTAAAATCTTTCAGCATTTGCTGAAATAATTCATTTTATTCAGTCTTACACAAAACATTACCATTATATTCTATAAGTTGTTACCATAAATGAAAATATTTGACATCAACGATATATTGATTTAATCTTGTAGCTTACAAAGAAAATATTCAAAATCGATCTCCAGTATATTCTAGAATTCAGTAACGAGGCGCAGTAGACTCGGCGCCTACGCGTTATCCACGATTGCATGTGCATGACTAGTCAGGCGACATGACGTTACAGGGGGAGTGTGGGTGTTCAAATCACTCCATAACTGCGTTACGGCCCCAAGAGACCGGAAGCAGCTGACCGTCATCAGGGGTCGAGTCGCCGCAACTGAGGCGAGACTGCGGCGCCCACCCGGCACAGCCAGTGAGCTCTAGTGGAAGCCGGAGAAAGCTCACGTGCTGTGCTCACGAATCGAGACGGTCCGCCATGACGGTGAACGGCCATTCTGCCCCTTGCCACAGAACCACATAGCAGGAATTATGGTGTCAGTCTATCATTTCTTCGAGATCTTTTTTCATACTCACTCAAGGAAAGGTGTATCTTTAATAATAGTCTGTGGAAACAGAAAAAAATATTTTTAAAGAAATTGCTACCAAATAATCTCGTCTAGTAACTTTTGCGTTTAGGTTAGTTTCTTGGCGTTTTTTACAGGCGAATTCTACGCAATGTTTTGGCATTTTCATTGACAAAGGCGATTGTAAGCATCACCACAAGACAAATCTAATTCGCAAGAAAGTATCTACGTAAAAGTTCACCGCAGCGAACCTGATGAGTAAAGTGGTGCGATCGCTAAGGGGCGGAACATTTTGTGTTGTGGGAGAGGAGAAACTTGTTTTGTAAAAGCGATTACGTGAGGGTGAGGGAGCTATTGTACATTAATTAGATTTTCTTACTACCTGATTAAATCACCAATGAGTTTCTCTTGAACGGTAGTACGCGAAGCAATTTACAGCATGCATGCGTCCATCAATATTTCAGAGGTCAGCCACGTCTACGGATTGAGAACACGGCCACTTCTACACCAGCGCGGTAAGTTACAATACACATCTTTTTAATTACGAAATCTTAGAACACTAATTAATTTCGGAGTTCTGAGACTTATACGAGCTTGTTTGCATTTCTTCGTAATTATCTTAATTAAATAGTAAACATATTTAAAATCAGTAATATTCTATACATAATGGATATATTGTATAGCTTAACATGGACGTGGATTGTTTGACTAGACAATACACACACACTTTATACAGTTACTCGCTCATGCGCAGAGTCGCTTCGTGCGCCGCCTATTAGTCACATTCAGTACCACAGGATGCACGCGATTTGTTATATCTGAAACATTACGTCACTCTAATATGTATATGTAGGTAGTTTCCAAAATGTGAATTCGTTGCTGCAAGAAAGTGAAATTTGTGGGGTATTTGCACACATCGATCGCGTCCGTTTCTACGGGAAAATGTACGAAATACTCCTCGAACAGTCTTAAAGACAAAGAGCGTACAATAACCCCGTTTGCAGCACATACAGTGGATGTGCACGTTCCCCTGTGTTAGTGGTCCATCTGTTTGTCTGCGACTAGAGTAGGGATGTTAACGGAGGGTTACTCTAAAAGCAAATGCTCAATACCATCCTCGATACGTGGGTCGTGAAGGGTCAATTTAGACCCAATATCTATGTCACACTAGTTAGCATGCCTACTAACATAACTCCAGATTGGACAGTTTCACAAAGAAAAGAATTAACATCTGGGAAACAATTTAAGTTTCCTTTCTTATTAAACTTATAAGTACTGGGGAACTCAATTATTTAAGATGCTCAATTTTTATTTACTTTCATTTATTACTTTTCTTTCATAATATTTTATTGAAGTAAGCAGATGTCGAATAAAGAATGAAATATGAATTCCATAATTCATTCTAAGGTCCATCCCCGCCTGAGTAAACCCCCAGGATTCCGAATGGGGCGACGATAGCAGATAATCTAAAATCTTGAATTTATTTGAGAGGCGTGGGATCTTTAGAGCGTGAGAAAGGGGATAGCCCAAGAGAGACACAAATCAAATAAACGGTGCTTGTATATTTATAAAAGAAACAATTACAATTAAGGAAGTGTGTACTTCACTTAGAATACATGACCGCGGAGGACTTCTCACATGTAACACTGGAAAACTCTCTCACCAGTATGGTTGCGCATGTGCTTAACCAAGTTTCCGTTTCGATTGAAGGTCTTCTCACAGATGGAACACTGGAATGGTTTCTCACCAGTGTGGATGAGCATGTGCCCATCCAAATGTCCTTTCCGATTGAATGCCTTCACACAGATGGAACACTGGAAAGGTTTCTCACCCGTGTGGGTGCGCATGTGACCAGCTAAGTTGACCTTAGTAGCGAACATCTTCCCACAGATGGAACACTGGAAAGGTTTCTCACCAGTGTGGATGCGCATGTGCTTATCCAAGGTTCCTTTTTCATTGAAGGTCTTCTCACAGATGGAACACTGAAATGGTTTCTCACCAGTGTGGGTGCGCATGTGTTTATCCAAGTTGTGTTTTTGAGTGAATGTCTTCTCACAGATGGAACATTGGAAAGGTTTCTCACCAGTGTGGGAGCGCATGTGCATAACCAAGTTTCCTTTTTCATTGAATGTCTTCTCACAGATCGAACAGTGGAAAGGTTTCTCACCAGTGTGGGTGCGCACGTGCCTATGCAAATTCTTCTTTATACTCAACAGCTTATTGCAAACGGAACACTTAAAACGTTTTTCTCTCTGGGGGCTCGTGTTTGGGAGCGCGTCCTTGTGGTGCATGGACTTGTCATAGGTGGCGAAACTACTCTTACGGATGCAATCCACGTCTGTACTTTGGCCCTTGTGTGTCTGGATTGTGTTGGTTTTGTCTGATGCAAAACCCTCTCCATCTACCAACAAAGAACGTTTGTATTAGACAAATTCAGACACATACTATCAACGACAAACGTCTGAAGCTTAACAATCAAACATTTGTTGACACAAACAAGCAAAGCAAGTGCAATAGTTCCAAAAAGCAATGCAAGACGCATTGTTCCAAAGAGATGAAAGAAACCTTTTTTAATTAGTGATGTAAAAATATTACATCTTATTACCTTTTTTGCTATTTTTCAAAACGGTAATAATATTAAGAAAAATGGAATGTTATGATTTCCTGGTTGTGAATCTGTAATTAAAGAGAATCCTCTATGATCCAATCTATATTTTGAGATAAAGAAAATATTTTCAAAATATTAACTACTGAAGATTCTACTCGAATAACCCTACCAATTGAGAGCTAGGGCTATCCAAAACACCGTCAATGGCAGGAATGTCAACATTGACCCGGCGCAAAATAAAACATTTACATCAAAGATACTATGATAAATCTTGAAAATGGCATGATTTGTTTGGCATGGGTTCGTAACACTTTTAAGTGCAGTACAGAGAAGGCACATTATGCGAAATTACACCTAATGGTTCGAGTTGTGGTGAACACGGAATCCAAGATACGGAAGAAAGATACGAAAAAAACAACAACTAACAAATAGAAAATCAATAAACATTAATAAGTGATAAAATTGTCTGTTTTTGTTTTGCATATTATAAATAAAAGAAAAAGAAAAGTCGGCAATACGGCGCGCGTATCTATGAAGAGAAGTCTTCTAAATTAGAATAAATTCTCAAATCAAGGACCCACAAAACATGGACTCTGGCTACACCATGTGTGAGAGGAAGTTTTCTAACATTAGCAACTGAATTTATCCACTTTTTCGTGACTAAGGCCTGGCAATAAGAGCTTTTGCGTCGAAAATTTGTTTTCCGGCGCACAATTACAACACTTTCTCCTCTTACTTAAGTGCGAAGTAAAACTCATATGAACGTAAAGCATCTTTATTATCAGGAGTATGATCAATTGTTTCTGAATGGCAGTATATTACAACCACGTTCATAAATACATGTGCAAAGATTTAGCAGAGTCAACATAGATTTTATTCAATATTTCTCTGTAATCAAACATTATTTGAAAAATACTGAGTTATGTTTTGATTCAAATTGTTAAAATACATATTTTATGCAGTGCAATTAATCTACATTTATTGATTGAAAATGGGTACTAAGTAATTCATAACTAAGAGTCATAATTTGATAATTTTCACTTTCTTTTAGAATTAATTTAATTTATTAAAGAACACAAGGGTAACACTCTTTGCGTACAATAAAGACTTTATGGCTAGATGTTTACATCCAAACTTACTGAAAACTACAATTTAATATCAACCTTAGCATCCGTTCTGTATCTGTATTTTCTTTCTGTTGCAGCATACAACGGTACAATTGACATTAAAAGATTCACATCTCTGTTCACAATTTCAGGATATTCATTTCTAATGTACTACCCATCCAAAAATCCATAATAATATTTGATTAAATTTTATATTCAATTTAATGTCGGTCTAAATATATGACTTTGTGGTTCTTTCCTTTATTGGGGTTCGGGGGTTTTAATGAGGTTCTTTTTGAAAAGAGGGATATTCGAGAAACGCTTTCTGCAGTTCCACTAAATGTTGGACCAAATTAGGTTTCACGTTTTTATCGAGATTAGCGTTACTATCTACTCTTATATTGTGCAAATAAAGAAAGAATTATTTGATTCTTGGAGCGATGTATTAAGAATATTAAAATAGCAGATATACCGTTTTCTGAATTCAAACTAAAAAACAGTATAAAATAATTTTTGAGCTAGTAGATCAGGTACATGTCCTAATAAGAAATTCGGATAGAAAATTCTGCAAATCTTGGTAACACTTTTCTATGAGAACCACAATGGACGTGTGTGAAACAGAGCAACTTTTATGTCAACATCCCATACCTTCACACCATTAATTGAAAAGACGTGAATTAAATGGCCTTGATTTTTAAAAAAATGAAGTACGTCTTTTGGCTGGTGACATTTTATTCACTGCACGGGCTTGTCAATCAAATAAAATATTATATTTTCTTGATTATAGTTCTGATTTATACGAATGGATAAATCCGAATCACCAATTATTTTTTAAGATTAGATGTAGACGGAAAATGGGTAAAATATCGATTTTCAGTTTTTAACGTCATATTAATTCCTATACTTTTAGTATTTTCTCCAAAGTTTTGGACCATTCAGATCGCGGTAAGGCCTTAGTTAATACAATCCAGACATCTCCATCTCCATCAGGTTTTTGTCTAATTTCCCTGACCCAATGAGCAAATATTAAGAGGGCCCCTTGTTTTGCTTCTGGACGTAAATATAGCTTCACTATGCGCACGTTTTGTTGAACTCTTTTTGCTTGTAATGGTAAGAGAAGAGGTAAGGGTGAGTTTCTATTTTGTTAACAATGCAGAAAAATGAAGCTTGCAAATCGTGTACCGATGCAAATAAGTTTTCTATAACTCGGAAACGAAAATGACGATTTTTCAAATATTGCTGATCATGCGATTTAAAAAAAATATTTTTTTATGTTAAACGTGTACTCATCTTTCAACTACTTATAGTTAAAATGACGGGAAGGGATTCTGGAACTCAAGAAAACGTGCGCAGATAATCTTTTCCCCTTACGTCACATACAGTTTTTACTGTTTTTTTATTATTATTATTATTAATATTTTGCCTCCTCCGCAGTTTCCTGACACCTATCAATTCAGCAGACATATCTTCCACCTGCCTCTAGTGACTCAAACACATTCAGAACCACCTTGTCACCACTCGTGATGGATTTTGCCAGTGAAAGCTTCAAACCAGTTGTACCGGGGACGGCTTCGCTCATTGTGTTCGACGTGGCATCAGAACTGAACGCAACGAGCAAACACCACCTTCCACTAACCAAACTACAGCACTCTTTCGGGACGTTCTAATTCACGAACGGAACAGCAACTAGTCGCAATCTGCAGGGGTGGCGCCGCTCAGCGGGCAGAAACTGCACATTGAGTTTCAAGATAAAATTCTCTTAAAATCATGCGTTCAAACTGTTGTGAGCTAGCCATATAATATATAAGATATACAATAACCCAATTTTGTAAACAATTGCCAATAACAGATGGCGTCACCCTTATTTCGAATAATTATTTTTATGTGGTTTTGTATGTGAGGAAAGCACACAAGCCTGGCGGACATGGAGGATTTCGGAAACATGGTGAAGGGTTGTAACGAGTGCTATTTTTGAATTTGCTACCAAAATGGCGAATCCAAAGAATGAAAAGGTTTTTTTTAAAAATGTCAATTTTGACAAAATCAAGTAAACTACGAAGATTTAAGGGAAATGAATGCGACTTTGATCTCGGAATTGTAAAATTGAAAAGGATGGATCTAATATGGTAGACATTTTTATAAATTTCTTTTAAATATATTTAATATTCATTTTAAAGAATTTTTGAGGTCGATGATTGCGAATTTGAACAATTTACTTTGTAACTGCCATTAGCAAACATTACATTTTTATAGATTTTTAGAAAAAACAAAAAATCCTTACCTTGTCTTGAATATATAATAAAATGAAAGCAAAGCTAGAACAAAGTTCTTAAATTCATATCTTCCAATGCCTTTTATTACTTTATGAAAAGTAATTTTAGAGATAATTTCCAGTGTTTCGACTCATTAATTTTGTCCAAGGTTCATGTTTGTTAGAAGCTCGACCATTGGCTTCATAAATCATACATCGATTCTTTGCAATTTATTTTTAAATTTAAAATATTTAAATTGTTATTCAAAAGTAATTTTCAGCCACTCGAATAACAAAAAAATCAAATCTATAACCATCAATATTTTATGATCAGATGTTAGATTTCTTGCTGAAAACATTACACAAGTTTTCGAAACGATTATCAGGATTCTGCAGCAAAAAAAGTTTATTTAAAAGCAACTTTATTTAGTGCAAAAAATCATTACTTTCACACTAACTATATTTCAATATCATAATTTGATTAGTTACATGTGGCAAATGAACAATATCAACTGTATAAAGAAATCTAGCATAATATACATCGATAAAAATATGCTGCAGGGACTTATGCTTTTCAAAACGGATGAACCATAAGACACAACCGGTACTACAAGATTTCAAATTGTAAAATCATTTATTTTTTCAATATACATTTTAGTATCTTTCAATGAACTACCCTTCCTTGATTACAAACGATTTGAAGTCATTTGGAAAATGTAAATAATCTGTCATTAAAAAAATTGTTTAAATATGACATTTATCTGATTTCTTTCCAGATATATGATTTCCAGATAAATGAACATATATTTCATGGCTTTGAATGTAAGATTTTTTTTTCAGTTCAAAAGTGTGCTTTGAATAACCAGAAACATAGTGGTCCTTAATATGGTTTCACCATCATACCTCAAAAAAGAGAATGTTGCCAAACTTCTAATAAACATTTCAAAACTGCTTTTCAAGCCACAATATTGATTTCAATACTAACAACTTAACATAAATTACTAAACCTAATCAACAAACATTTCCCATTACAATCCACTTCGTGCAAACATATTTCTCCCAGACATCTTTGGAATGCTCATTTGATCTTTGTTAATTTCGTAATGTTTCTGTCCATTAAAGAGCAACCTGTATTTTACATGTCATTGAGCATGTGTAAAGGTTCTAAAAACTGCTCGTCAATGTTTGCAAGCAAATTCCTTTGATATTTTGTGATAAATGTACCTTTTTCTGAAAAAAAAAAAAAAAAAACATTTGACATGCAATTTTCACATTTTACGCATAGTTGCATATAACAGACAAAAATGTATGTGTACGTATTTTGTGGCATTGTTTAGAATCATTACAATTTATTTAACTCAAATTTTTTTGCATCTAATATGACTGGGGGTCGCTGACCCGGAAGCTGAAGTACATTATTTGTTACAAGCATTAAGTCTTTCAAAAAATATATACAACTGTTAACCATTTCAATGCATCACTTTTTTGTTATAATAAACATTTTTCGTTTTGATAATCAGTATAGTCTCTCATTGTATAGATTCAATTTTGCAGTGAAAAAATTTACTTGCAACATAATTATAAACCGAGTTCAATTGTTTATTGTCATCTGCCAGTGCGTTGTAAAGTAACGTACATGTATTGTGTGAGCTGTTGATACTGACACTTCATGAACGTGATTTTTACGCGAGTTGTAATTATAAATATCCGTATTGCATGAAAACTTTCCCACAGTTAAGTAAGTCAGTTTTGACAAAATACAAATGCGTAATTATATTGGCAAATCAGTAGTAAGATTCCAAGTTCAATGAAGAGACGCTTGCAGGGATCTCGCGGAAGGTACTTTTTTTAGTATTCGAATAATTTTCTTTTGAATCTATAGGTCAGACTACTACATGATGAGTTTCCCCAGAAAATTAGGCCTTATCTCAGGCGGATTGTAGTACATTTGCAAAAAACACGCGATTCTGCATTTGCAAAATACACGTAATACTAGCAACGCATAGCCGCTGACAGAATGTTAAAGAATTCTGAATGCGTAAAATCATTAACTTAATTTAGTGTTTAATTTCCTTCTATGTACATACCACTCTACGTTTAACCTGAATTGAGAGACTTTGAAACTTGGTTACCTGAACATCAGCTAAATGCATAGCGTTCATTTTCAATGGAGTATGCGATAGCAGATTTGAAATTCAAAAATGCATTGAAACTTTTGCCTTCGTTAACTATTAATTTGAAACTTCCAAAATAGTACTGCCATGGGGTGACGGGGAGGCATAGCCGAGGGACTTCTGAGATAGGCTCGGGAAAGGATAGGAGAACGACTCGCTGACGGGGATCCGGAACTGCTTAAGCCCTACAGGAAGATATTTCCTTAGGGCTTGGCGTACAGGTGAAATACACAGGCACACTTTTACATAACCTAGTTTATTAAGTAGCTCTAGCGCGATTACATGTGCACATGAGAAAAATAAGGCTGAAGGCCCAATTCACAAAGACTTTACTGCTTCTCATTACCACTGTGTGAGCTGTCAAGACATCCTGTTGTCTGCCGATCCACGAGCCGTCGGTCCGGCTGGGCGAGCCCTACTGCCCACCCTTCACTCGGCGCACGTGACACGAAACTCACAATTGCGGAAAGCAGAGAAATCATTTCCGTGACAGTACTAATATTATTATTTTTTTGCAAAGAACATTTGTGTCAACGGAAAACAGAAACGTTCTTCCGTTCTTGATAGACGAGGGCATATCGTTTGCGTATAACAGAAAGAGAATAGTAACTATAGAATAGTAGGAGCGAGCTTGCGGGACCCCATATTCAATTGGTAAAGAATTGGATAGATTAGTAAATATTGTCCTTTCGTGCCAGTACGTATTTTCTATTCTTTCAGATCGATGCTTAGGGTACATGGTAATCCAATTTAGGACGTAACCACGAATTTTATAAGGTAATTTTGATAGCAACATTTTATGGCCAATAAAGTCAGCTTTCGAAAGATAAAAAAATATTCCACTGCGGCCTTCCTTTTGGTCCATTGATGCAGCAACATCTTTAAGAAAAGAAAAAATGGCAGTTTCCGTAGATTAAGATTTTCTAAATCCGTCTAAAACGCCAGTGAATATACCTTTGCTTATGTATGTACTAAAGAGGTAGTGCATGTACATTTTTGGCGAATGGCTTCTGATAAGTGGATAACCGCAAATACTTTCACAAATGTTGGTATGCATGTGCCATAAACAGTCCCACTTTAAGTGCAGGTTTTCTCAGATTAAACATGGAAAATTTATATGCCAGTGTGAGTGCGCATGTGCCTAGCCAAGGTTTCTTTCCAAGAGAAAGTCTTCTCACAGACGGAACACTGGAAAGGTTTCACACCAGTGTGGGTGCGCATGTGGCTATCCAATGTTGCTTTCTGAGTGAAGTTCTTCTCACAGATGGAACACTGGAATGGTTTCTCTCCTGTGTGGGTGCGCACGTGCTCACCTAATTGACTTTTTTGTGTGAAGGTCTTTTGACAGGTGGAACACTGGAAAGGTTTCTCACCAGTGTGGATGCGCATGTGCTTTTCCAAGTTACTTCTCTCAGTGAAGGTCTTGTCACAGGTGGAACATTGGAAAGGTTTCTCACCAGTGTGGGTCCGCATGTGCCTATCCAAGTTACTTTTTCCAGTGAAGGTCTTCTCACAGATGGAACACTCGAAAGGTTTTTCACCCGTATGAGTGCGCATGTGCCTATCCAAAGTTTCTTTCCATGAGAAAGTCTTCTCACAGATGGAACACTGGAAAGGTTTTTCACCAGTGTGGGTGCGCATGTGGCTATCCAAGGCTCCTTTCTGAGTGAAGGCCTTTGCACAGACGTAACACTGGAAAGGTTTCTCACCAGTGTGGGTGCGCATGTGCTCACCCAATTTACTTTTCTGGGTGAAGGTCTTCTCACAGGTGGAACACTGGAAAGGTTTCTCACCAGTGTGGATGCGCATGTGCTTATCCAAGTTACTTTTCTCAGTGAAGGACTTCTCACAGGTAGAACACTGGAAAGGTCTCTCACCAGTGTGGGTACGCATGTGCCCATCCAAGTACCTTTTTTCAGTGAAGGTCTTCCCGCAGATAGAACAGTGGAAAGGTCTCTCACCAGTGTGGGTGCGCACGTGCCCATGCAACGTTCCCCTTCTACTGAACATCTTCTTGCATATGGAACACGTAAAACGTTTTTCAGTGTGGATGACTATGTTTGTGTCGGTGTGCGTGAGGTGCATGGTCTGGTAATTTTTGCTGTAACTACTGTTAGGGAATAAATCCAAGTCGGTATTTTCGCTCTGTCGTGTCCGGAGTGTGCTGGCTCTTTCTGCTGCAAAACTTTCGCCATCTATTAACAAAAAAGATTGCATCAGACAAACTGAGCTGACTACCAATAACAAACGATTGATGCTTAACAACAATGAACCAATTGTTCGAACAATTAACATGCAACGTGAGTGCATTAATCCGGGAGGGAAATGTAGCCATACTGTCACAAAACGAGTAGAAACTTTTTATATTTCTAGAAATTGAAAGATTTAAAAAGTTGTAATATTTATGATTAAAAATTATGCTTGACCATTTTTAAGATTTTATTATTTTTTACCTCTGTTAAAGGAAAAAATATGTCAATTTTGTACTTTTGAAATGTTTTCTGTGATGTTCCCTAAAACTTTTCTGTGAAACTAGGAGTTACAAAAGCACATTTTTTCTCGCATTAAGTTATCGTAAGGTCTTAATTTCTACCGTATTGTTCATTTCAGAAAACTATGTAATGAAAGGATGTGTGACAAAAAATAATTTTTTGTTCAAAGTTCAGGTTAAAAAATGTTCTGGTATTAAATTAATTTATTCACAAACATATCCAATAAATATTTTACCTTTTAAATATTCTCCGTATTCAAAACACAAAAAAGTAAAATGATGAAAAGTTTATATATAATAAGATCAATTCAAAGAGATGGCAGAGGCGGTGAAATATAACTGGAAAGTAAAGAATAGTAATAGTTAAATACTATAGTATTGTAATATTCTCCAAATCTCCTTTTTTTACTCGAAATCTTTACTCGTTACATGTCTAAACAAGTGATGCTAAATGCTCTATACGTTTTTACACACAAACAAAATCCCTAAATTCATTACTAATCGAAGAACAGACGTTTCGTTCTCATCTTTTGACGTTAAATTAACTTGTGCTGTTCGAGCACATACTTTCTCACACCTTAATAACGGTTATGTAATATTATTCGCACGTCTGTTCATATCAACACATCTCAACCAATGAGCGCTGCCTACAAAGCGTGCACGCAACGCTGCGCGCAGCAAACAACGGGCCCATATTTTCATATCATTTCTTTCTAATTCAATACTTGCTTGCAATATTCAATGCAGCTCTGAGAATGTCATACTTCCCCCATAAATGCAAAAATGCACATATCATTCCAAACCTAAGCAAGGAAAACTAAATAACCAAGCAAGCTACCGTCTAATCAGTCTGTTGTCATCCATGAGAAAATTATTCGAAAAATGCATGCTCACCAGACGTAATACTCACCTCAGCAACTGTAATACCTCTACATCAGTTTTGCTTCTAACCTCCGCTTTCTACATACGACCACACATTAAGTTTGACAGCGGATATTATCGAAGATTTTCATGACTTTCATACAGTAGCAATATTCCCTGATACAGTACAGCAATATGGGCTGATATTCAAACTCCGGAACGTTGGCACTCCCCATTATCTTTCACACATAATAGAAGGTTTCCTTAGTGAACGTAGAGCGACTTCTTGGCGCACTCTCAACACCATATCCCATAAAATCAGGAGTCCCATAGGGGTCGAGTCTCTCCCCAACCCTATTCAAAATAAATATATACACACACATACCAAACCATTAACATCCATTGATATCTTAACAGATGACACAGCAATCTACTCTACAAACCAAGGCAAAGAAACACCCCTAGAGGATCTACAAGATCATCTCAACGTATTTTCCGATTGAGCACAAAAAGCCATATTCAGATAAACGCAAGTAAACGCAAAAAAAAAAAATCACTATTCAAAGACCCATCGACCCGCCCACACTCGCCTATAACAACCGTAACATTGCATGGATTACCGTGGACGCCACGGTAAAATACCTAGCGTATTATTTGACAGACGCCTCACATGGAAATCAAATGTCATGCACGGAATTCCATCAGCCACTAGAAGAACACATCAGTTATATCCCCACTCAATTACAAACTTCCATTCATCTCTTCCAAAAAAGCCGCAGAATCCAAAACCAATAATCACAAAATCCAAACGTTCCAAAATAAATTACTAACAATAATCACAAAAGTACCCCGGTTTATCCCTAACTATACACTTCAAGAACTCGATATCACCCCCCCCCCATCACTGTACGTTTCTTCCATCTATCCGCAAAATTATAGAACAGAATTTCTCGAATACCTTCAGCCACCCTTTTCAAACTAGGTAAACAGGAAATTGGAAACGTTTGAAAAGGAAATAACCGAGATAATTTTTTGACCCTTCCTAAGCAAAGTGGAGACTATTGGCCCCTCCGTGTAATATAAAGTGCTTCTGAAATGAAATAACCACGATAAAATTATATTTGTACACTTGCTGTATTAAAAAAATTAATGTATTGGTCGTACATGGCTGCTAAGAGCGACAGGCCAAGCAAGAATTAATAAATAAAAAATCTTGCTAAGAGCACCATTTTTCAGAAATAGACCTGTTACCAGCTTTCATTGTTGTGGTTTTGTGAAAGTTCTTCTAAGGTGTATTTTATGGATCACTATTGCTTGTTTGAAATACATACAGCAAGAATAATTTCACAAATAAAAGGAACATCCACAAATATGTGCCATTCAATAAATCCCATTGTGAATACATTCGAAACAACGACTTTACAACCTTACAGAAATATGTTATTTTAACATCGCTTCAACAATTAAGTTTTACTATCGTCTGTCGTATAGTATCTTGGTCCTGTAGCATTACATTCTTTAAATACAAAAACAATTGAATACTCGAAAAACATTACACGTAAACAAAGAATGCCACCGGCTACAATTCTTTCAAATTTGTTATTTAATTACTGACTCGAAATCTTTCGTTCTGACGCAATAGACAAACTAGAAACTGTCCGCGCAGTGAGATGCCTTTGACGCGCAATTACTCCCAGCGGGTCCAAGTGCGGTGAACATGGAAAGACAAGTCGGCAACAAGCGCGCGTATCCCAAGAGATAAATCTTACAAATTAGAATGCAATACAGGCCCTGCAAGAAACGCTCAAATTAATCACTCGGATAATACTTGTGGAATAAATTTACAACCAAATTTAATCAAAAAATTTTGAACTTTTTGAATTTTGAAAATTCTCCCAGGGGCTTCATGTAAATCGCCCCCAAAAATTAAAATACTGGTTTCAAAATCCAAAGGCAAGACATCAGCTACAACGACTGGTGATGGGAGAAAATCGGCTGGACAATTTACGCCCTAGCGTTGTGCACAGACGAACAGACGTTTTGCATCGAGATACCCACAAAACATGGATTCTGGCTACTCCACGTATTAGAGGAGTTTTTCTATATTTAGCAACTGGATTTATCGACTATTTCCTTTCCAGGGCCCGGCAATAAGAGTTTGAGTCAAAAAATCGCCGTTTTCCGGATCACGATTACAATACTTCCTTTTCTTACGTTAGTACTGAAAGAACAAATTATTTAGTTAACGAAACCAAGTCTCATAAAGCTCCCATGTTAATGTTCAATGAAGAAGAATTCAAAAGAATTCCGCATTTCATTATCTTGTCGCCTTCAAAAATGAACTCTCAAATTTATATTGCTCTATTGTTTCCCAAGGCGGCATGCGGTGGTGATATACAATTAAATTCAAACGATCGTACAAATTTATGGTACCCAATTTTTACTTTTTCCATTTTCTTTCATGTTAAGTATTAGAAAAAATGATAATATAAACGGAACCCATCCAATTAAATTAACACAAAAATTTGGAAATGTAGTGTCGGACAAATTATTTTTTGATCCTGGAGATTGCGCTCATTACATTCATTGTAATAAAAAGCTAAAATGTATTCTTTGTGAAAACTGGAACTGAATCCTTGCGCGAAAGATCGCTGGTACCTGCTGCCCAAAAAATTCCCAGGAAACGGAGGTGCATCTGGAAGAATTGCAATTCGCGACTGTTTTACCTGCAAAACGTAAACGAAAAAGAAAGACAAGGACCAAGTGTGAAGAATGTAATAATCCACTGTGCTCCGAACAGAGAGCAACGTATTCGAAGTGTCTTGTGTGAGGGTAATATTCCACCAGTGACCGATGAATTCATTGGTTAATAAAGTGTGCTGAATATTTATAGAAAAAATTTCGGAATTTCAATTGAATTCATGAAAACTGCTATGGCACTGGCATTTCATACAAAGATTAGAGAGAAAACACAAGAGGAAGAAACATAATGGAAAATGGATCTTCCAATTCAATAGTCCACGTGCAGCTGATGACGCAGCAGTTTCCAGGAAAAAGTAAATCAAACAGATGTTGCCAAATAAACTGGAAATCTGGCATGTTAATTTTAAGCATCATCACAATGTGAGGAATGTGAGCCCCCATGATCTCTAATGAGACCCGAATTTGTAATTTCGCTGATAATTTGAGTAATTTTGGGTGTTTTAGGGGCGCAGTCAGACCCTCATACTCGTGGAGCTTCGGGGACAGCTGTCTTTTAAGATCGATAGGGAAATTACACATTTCTTTGAGTACAACTCCAACAAAATTTCTACCAAGTGCTTCACTCACGACCCGAATGGTCTGAAACCTCGGTTCACAAAATAAATTTAAAAATATATATCATTCACTTACCTGAGGAACATGAAGCGAACTCGTGCTTTATTGCATCAATAGAGGCACTGCCACAGCAGGATGAAAGAGGCTCCTGAAGAAAAGAACCTAATGAATAATCTCTCCAGACAGTAAGATATTGCGCTCGGAAGCTTCAAATTTCATTTCTAAGGGTTAATATAATTTGGAATAATTGTAGTTAGCCACGTTCTCCTTTACTGATTTCTATTGCTGCACACAGGATCACAAAATAAAATCTGGTGGAGGTACAACAGCACATTCCTCGCGATATTGTTAATGGCTAAGTAATATTATATGACAATTTGTCTTACACCCAAACTACCATTTCAGAAATTCTTAAACGAAGCGTGACATAAATATATGTAAGGACAATATATTTTCTTCGCCTATTTTGACTAAGGACCGCTAGATGGAATGAGAAGTTCGATCACATTACCTGCCTGTGATACATTTTTCTAATTGACACATTTAAACGAAAAGAGCTTTCTGCCATTGAATTCAGTGTTTTCACGTTCTATATAAATGTACCAACGAAGCCCGTTGCGTACTTTAGCCATTAATAAAATTATTAGCTTATATTAACGCGAACGAATGGCAACTGTCATATAGTTTTCCGCATCCCAATTTCCATGCCTCAGACCGTAGGAAATAAAAAATTAATAGGAAAGAGGGTGCCGTTCTGTATCACCACTAGTTGCTATTTTGTTTCCGAGGTACGAGCCAGAGGTACCATATTTTCGAACTCAATCCGCAATTCACATTAAGGCATGCAGATGACCAAATAGTCCGCATTATTATAAAATTATATTTATCTTTTTATCATTTTTGACACTTGCGTATCGTCGAGGCAGTATAGACCGTCGTCTAAATAAAAATATAATTCAAAATACTGTAACACCTCCACTCCCGGCGAAGGGAAATGCGCGGTTAGCGGCCCGGTTATAGCTCAGTCGGTCCTATTTCCTTTACTCGTGTAAAAACGAGCCAATTGTAACAATTTCCTTTGCTCATTTAAAATTAAGTGATGGAAGGAATTAACGAAATTAATGGATATTCAAAATAAACAATTTGATCACTGGTAACAAGACAAAGTTTATTCCTGGACAAACTGTACCAGGGAAGTTGCATTAATAAAATAAAAGAAAGGAAAGATTGAATAAAAAGAAAAGAAACAGATAAAAATTAGAGGCAGGCTTACAACTAGAGAAGAGTACAAAATTATTTTATAGCTAGGATTTACAGCGTTGTCCCTGAAAACCTTTCTTGTGCCTTGGCGCGGCACAGCTTTAACAATACTTCAAAAGGTTTATTGCCCCCAGTTACATTGCCTGAGTGCCTTCCGTGGCATATGTGAGCGAGAGGGGCCTGGGGGGACGCGGTAGGCGAACTTCGCAGGAATTCGTTCGGGGCGCACGCCCTCACCAACGGCGGCTGCGGCATCAGTGGCGTCTGGCGGCCGTCCGTGACGTCAGCAGATGGGTCGTCTGGAGCTGCTTCGGCGGAACTTGTAGATAACCGGGGTATATCGCCCCCGATCGCAGGTGCGGAGCACACAACATCTCCCTCTGAACTACGCGAATCCTCTCAAAATCAAATTCAGAAGTTGCGAAATCCTGTAGCAAATACGCAATTACAAAAGATTCGCCAATTTACTTTTGAAGTGCTTTTGCACTTCCTCTAAAATTTTCACTGAGAATTTTAATCTATAACCCCAGTGATTTTAACTAAGTGCTTTCAGAGGCGCACTCGCCTCTCAGCGAACTTGGCTCCCACCCCCAGAGAAGTGTCTCTCCCAACTGTAATTTTGTTTCTCATAAACGCACGAAGTTAACTTTTATCCCCACCCTTTCTCCTCATATGTTCTTGCTCCCTACAACGATCGCGTCGCTATTGGCTAAAGATGATGGCGTTGTACACTAAATTTGGCCAATAGGCTCCGGCGGACTATAGGAATTTTCCATTCTGTTTCTGTCTCCGTCGGAACATAGTGTCCTTCTCTGTCGTCTCGAAAGTATGCCACGTCTCTGAAGGGGCTTCCTAGCTACTGAATTATTGCTTCGGGTTTCCCCGATCACGATGACAGGCGTTTCGGAAGTATTCCCGATGTGGCTACCGTTGGGCGCTTTACAATTTACCCTTTCATCGGCCGTTGGGTGGGGTGTCATAAACATTCGAAATGGGTCAGGGGATCAGGGCTGTTGCAAGAAAGGGGGGGTGCGCGAGTGACGCCGTATGTTTTTCAGTAAAAAATCTCTTAGGTCTACTTTACTCAATTTAATTTATCTTAATAATTCTGTACCGCTACAATAGATTACTTTCTAATTTTCTCCATGTAATAAGTAAATCAGGTATATCTAAATGTCAACAAAGAAATAAAAATGTAAAACATCTCAAACCTTTTACACAGAAATTTTCCTCCGCATGATTTTGCGTCTCGCTTTAAATTCATATTTTCTGCTTTTCCTATCCACTTATAAATTGATTTTTTGTTGGATTTGATAGTTGTGTGCGAGTTTTTTCAACCTTTTCGCTTTCGGAATTTGGGTTTCTTCCAGGGCGGCGTCAGACTTCTGCCGTAGCTCGCATCTTCATCGCTTGACGAAGCCATTTCTAAATTTCTGTACATGCCACGAGAACGTAGGAGACACTTCCCAGATTATTTGTTTAGAATAAGTCACATTCACAAATTGCTGTTGTATGCCAACACAATATCTACGTATATATGTGTAAGGCGATTGGTAAATATAAAACATGTGAATATTCATGGATATACTGTATTTTCTGTGGTACAGTTTCTACACTACAAGTTATGTAATAAAACGGTGCATTTCGCTGCTATTGCACACGGTGCATATCCATGTACATTCTAAATTATTATTTAAATAATTCCCAGAGAAGGTGACCAAATTGCTGAAGTACACACAAGGCTTGTGCAATGTGTGCAAATATATTTGTTTAGAATTAGATCCCATTCGCAGGTTTCAATACTAAGATGTCAGATAATACGATGTTTTCAGCAAGATATATTGGTGTGCATGTTGGCTAATGTTACTGATTTATAATATTGATGATAGATGTATGAAGTAAATAATATTTTAGTTCGATAGCTAGAGGATGTAATACGATGCCTAGAAAAGGAACCCTGACAACGGGATGGGATCCCAAACGCAGAAAATCATCGAGATTGGTACACGCTGATGATATAAAACGTGTATTCAGACTTTGTAGAAAAAATCCCCGGAATTTGTAAATAAAAAAATCAATTCTTGAAAGAATTTCAATTTTATTCCCTCCTCCTCTTTCAGCACAGAGACGGGTTCCTTCCAGAAGTCTTTGGAATGTGTCTTAGATAGGCTGTCATCTGATTTGCACTCGAAAACGCACAATCGTTTTGGTGCAGCAGGAAGCTGCCTTTGCTTCTGTAGAGCGCTGGGCGCCCGCGTCGGATTCTTTTCAAAAGCCCATCCTCCAACTTCCCGATGCCCTGCCGGGGGACGGGGAACAGCGAGTTTGGCAGGAACGACTGGACCGTTTAAGGCTTCTCGAACTTGAAGGCGGCGCCTTCGGGGCTTCGGATTCGTTCGGGTACTCGGTGCACTCACATGATCCTTATG
>BOPP01000054.1:0-23912 GCA_017312745.1 Gryllus bimaculatus | reverse complement strand
AGAAAATTTTTTTTTTCAAAGATGAGATTTAAGGATTTAAAAAAAATATATTTCTGGGACATGAATCATTGTATGGCACCAATGAAGATTTAGCTTTTAAATATTCTGCGTAAGCACTTACGAGAAATAATGAGCAGTTAATAAATAACACGATCCATCGGCGGCGAAGCAGCCGCGGCCGAAAATATAACTCGAAAAGCATATAATATCTGTTTAAAGCTACTACAGAATTCGTATACTAATATCTCCAAATCTGCTTGTTTTACATCGAATTACGTTACCACGTCAGATCAGTTCAGATCATGATCAGAAAAATGTTCCATACGCTCACACCTAAAAAAAAATACCCCAAATTCACATTAGAAATCGAAGAACCAGACATTTCGTTTTCAATTTTCCACGTTAAAATTAACGCAGTGAATACTTTTCGAAAACCACAAACTTTTTCGCCCGTCTTAGTAATGGTTAGTGATAATATTATAGGGCTTTTCGGTTCCATTCATCAACACATCTCAGTCAATTAGCGGGTCAACAAGCGCGCATGCAGCAATGGCGCGGCCAACAATGGGGACCTTTTCTTATCATTTCTTGCCTAAAAAGCGCCATTTTACCATAATAGAACTGTTTTTAGGTTTACATTGCTGTGGGTTCATGAAGCGTCCTTCTTAAGGCGTTCTTTTATGGAACACTATTGGGGTTGGAATACATACATTTCTTTGCGCCATGTCCCAAGATTAGTAAGTTCATTCTTAAATGGCATTCAAATGAAAAACTTACAATCAAACAAACCATATTTAGTATCTTCATAATCATTAAAAAAATTATACTTCTAAATACCTGGAGAGCAGAAAAACCCTAAAACGTTTTATCCTCGCGTGCTAGAATCGTCTCGTTAGTTTATTGAAAAGAAAATGAAACAGTAAACGAAATTGAAAACTATTATAAACATATTTAAATTTCCAGCCACATCAACAGGCAGCAAGGATAAATTCACAAATAAAAGGAACATCCAGAAAGTAAATGCCATCCAAGATATCCCATTATGAATTGCATTCGAAACAACAAATTTATTACCTTAAATGTTTTGGTTTCTGCATCACTTCAAACAACTAATTTTTAAGTATAGTTGTTAATGTATTTACTTCACTATTCGTATAACGACGAATCTGGCAAAAAACGTATGGTCCTTACACCATAAATTCTTTAAATAACAAAAATAATTAAAATCCTAAAAAAGGGATCTGACGTTAAACACCCTAACGAATATCGCACTACTTCGAAATCCGTAATTTCTAATTTAATAATTTAACTCGAAATATTAGTTCCAGCGCAACGGAAAAAACAGAGCTAGAACTAGAACTAGAACTAGAAGCTAGTGCAGTACAGAGAAGCCACATTAGGCGAAATTTACACCTTAAGTGTTCGAGTTTGTGGTGAACACGGAATACAAAAAATATACACCTTTTTCAAGTGACGTGTACCTGTCTATAATTTATCAATGACTGTCTCCAATTAAAAAAGATAGCGAAAAATAAAACTCAATTAAATAGGACTATTAAGAAACATTAATAAGTAATATAATTTGCCGCGTTTTGTTTGCATAATTATAATTAGAAGAAAAAGGAAAGTAAGGGCAATACGGCGCGCGTATCTATGAGTTCTTCTAATTGAATAAACTCTCAAATTAATCAATATTCCTAATTAATTATCTGCATATTACTTCTGAATTACTCACTTAATAATTAGCCATCTTAATTAAATCAGTTAAATACATTATTAATCCATCTGTATATACCCTCACGATATATGCAAATTTCTAGGTGGTGTGCTTGCACTCCAGAGTTGTGATCATATATTCCAGAGTTGTATGATAACTGGACAATATTATAAATTTTATGCAATGATTGCCTAAACCACACAGGTTTTAAGAATTATTGCCTGATAAAAAGCCATTATGTCTGAGACCGTAACTTTATGTACACGTAGCATAAATACATGGCCAATACAATTGAAGAATTAAGAAAGTAAATCTTGCTGAGAAAGGCAAAACATAGAATTAAAATAATGGCCAGTTTTGGCAGAAAAAATTAATTTAAAATTAATAAAAAATTAATTAAAAATAATAAAAATTAATTAAAAATAATAAAATTAATTAAAAATTAATCAAAATAATTAAAAATTAATTAATATTTTCTTTATATTCATTCAATTTTGTCTTCATGAAGCCGCAGTTGTGTGAATCGTATATATATTTCATTAATTTCAACTAGAAGAACAGAAAAATAACTCGTTTATCAAAAAAATTGTAGTGACCTTTCTTAAAAAAAAAACCAAAAAAAGTTGGGTGCCAACAGACTGTGCTAAAGCAAAAAAGTATATTTTCAATTTTGTACTTTCTAAATGTTTTTTTTTCAATTTTCAAAAAAACCGACCAATACCAAAAATATGACATAGCAACCATAGGTGTTTTCGAAATCTTAGTTTTGTAAAATTCAATAGCAAAATACGCAAAAACTACTCTATTTCTAAAAAATGACTGATCTGATTTTAAAAGTTAATTTTGTCCAACACGCTTGTGTCTGAGACAAAAGTCTGTCCCCAAGTTGATAGTTTTAAATTGTGTTTTCCAATTTTCGAATAATCGGGGAAGTCAACGAAAAGGATGACCTGAAACCATTCTCTTAAAAACCGTCCTTTGCACTATTCAACAAAAAAAATGTAAACCAACAAATTCAGATCCAGTCTTTTGAAAATTACCAAAGGCTTCATGTAAAGTACCACCTAAAAATTAAAACTTCGGTTTCAAATTCCAGGGTACTAAACTAGCTAGAACAATAAGCTAGAACGATTGGGAATATCATATTAGAGAAAGTGCCTGAACGGTATACGCGCTAGAGTTGTCCACAGACGGAAAGACATTTGTCGTCAACGATTTTGGCGTATTCAAGACCCCAAAACATGGACTCTGGCCTACACCACATGTTAAAGGAAATTTTTCTAGTATTAGCACTGAATTTATCCACTGTTTTCGTGACCAGGGACTGGCAAATAAGAGTTTTTGTGTTGAAATTTTCACCGTTTTCCGGCGCTGATTGCAACACTTCCTCTCTTACTGAAGTGCGAAGAAGTGAAACTAATATGACCGATAAAAGGCATCTTTATTATCAGGACTCTGATCAATTGTTCTGAATGCAGTATATTACAACCACGTCATAAAATATAAAGTGAAAACATTTAGCACAATCCAAAATAGTATTGATGGAGCTAGATCAAGTAAATGTCAGGATAAGAAATAATTCGGAAATAGAAAATCTGCAAATCTGGTAACACTTTTCAATGAGAACCACAATGGGACGTGTGTGAAAAGTTACAACTTGTATGTCAACATCCCAACCTTCACCACCATTAATAAAAGACGTGAATTAAATTGGCCTTGATTTAAAAAAAATATTGAAGTACGTCTTGTGGCTGGGGACATTTTTATTCACTGCACGACGCTTGAGATCAAATAAAATATTATATTTTTTGATTATAGTTCTGATTTATACGAATGGATTAAAATCGAATCACCAATTATTTTTTAAGAGAAGAGGAGACGGAAAATGGGTAAAATATCGATTTTCAGTTTTATCGTCCATATTAATTCCTATAGTTTTAGTATTTTCTTCCAAAGTTTTGGACCATTTCAGATCGCGCGTAAGGCCTTAGTTAATTACAATCCCCGACATCTCCATCTCCATCAGGTTTTTGTCTAATTTTCCCCTGACCCATGAGCAAATGTTCAGAGGGCTCCCTTTGATCAGGTTCCACGGAGTATATCGACGCCCTGTCACTCAAGTAAGTGGAACTAAAGAAGGAAAAATTTAATGGCCGATTTATGGAAAACTTCGCCTACATGGGTGAATTATTTAGTAATCCTCATAATGATTAAAAGGGTTGTGAATACAAATATCACCTCGTGAGACATGTCACATTAACGTTTATTTCGAGTTACTAGATATTATGATAATTATTTGAAAATTCACATCCACATTGTACTTAAATGGTTTGTGAATTCAAACATCACTTTGTGTGAAATCATGTTCAGTTTTGGTGAATAGAAAATTTGTTATGGATCATTCCATAATTTGTATCTACTCTCTAATTAAATGACATGTGAATTGGAATATCTCCTTGTGTGAGGTTATGTTTAGTTTGTGTGAATCGAAAATTTTACATTATGTGCGATTTCATGCCTCTATTACTATTAAATACTTTGATTCTTTGGGGGGGGGGGTCTAAAGAAACACCGTTTACATCTGTGTGGTACGCTCTACGAGCGAATGCATAGTATTACTCGCGCAATTTTTCTTGAACGATTACCTTGATCCCCCTCCCTTGTGCAATAAACAGTTGAAAGCAAAAGCTCGCAGCGGGGATCTTCGAAGCATTAAAACTTCTTTGGCGTGAAACAGAAGCTAGTCAAAGCCAGTTGCTTTCATAGTGCAGAACCCCTGTTCAGATTTATTGTCAATATCGAAATAAATGGCCGAGTCAGGTCCAGGTCCTTCTACGGAGTCGCCTAAAACTCCCGAAAAAGTTAAGCACAAAATGCAGTTTTGACTTTCATTTCACAGACGTTGGCATTACTTGAAATACTCTAGCGGCCGACTTTGTAACTAATACCCCCACTTCACCCGAAATCGTCAATCCATCGCTTAAGAAAAGTTGCCCGAGTAATACTGAATCTAATCTTTTAAATCAACAACTAACGATACCATCCTTAATACATTATTAATCATATGTTATCAAATCGTAAAGTGGGTAGGTAGCTTTTTATTTCTCTCAATCATCGCTCACTATGGCGGAAGATCGTGGCCGGCACGATGTCGCTCGGGAAAATCTACAGCCCCCCCCCCCTCTCACTGAGGAGGCCATCGAACGCCGTACGAATAGCAGCGAAAAATGCCGACTGTCCCTCATCAAAGGGAGAGCACGGTCACAATACATAGCACATTATTTCCGTTATACATTGTATACTATAATTATGACTTTAAACAAAGAAAATACCGGTCATTCTTGCTGAAAACGCGAACAAAGTTTGAGAGAAACGTTAAAAATTATATTATTATCCGTCTATTATGTTAGAGATCGAGTTTTATAAGCATGGGCTAAAGTGACTGTTCACGAAACAAGTGAACATAACGTGTACTTCAGAGAAGTATCCCTCCGCAGCGTCAGCTGTTTAGTTACGTCTCTTCGTAGGGTTTGTTTACAGCTCAGGCAAAGACGTCACTAAAGGGATGTCTGAGTTTCGCTTAGTTAGAACGTATAAATGCACGTACGCGAGTCCGGGAAATATTGAAATTTATTTACGTATCTGGAAAAATGTCTTAACATGCTGTCACATTGAGTAAAAGAAAACTGTCACGAATGTAAATAGACAGAAAAATGATTTTTCGGGACGTTATGTGAAGGTCTAACAGTACTACTGCTACTAGGTTTCCCAGGAGTCCACTATTTAAGCGGTCAGTCCGCTTTTTCAACATTATATTCCGTTTTTTTGTTTCACAAAACACTGGACATTTTTTTTTACTTCAATTTTCATTTATTTGTTTTCTGATAAAATGGTACGAATTCTAAAGAATAAAGTAGGAGAATAGCGTTTTGTCTTTATTATCGTAAGTTAGAATGAGGCCTCCATTGATGTCGATGGAACCACAAGTGGGTCACAGACATTTACAATTTCTACAGCAAGTATTTCCATGGAACTCGCCGTAGCTACACGAATTTTGAATTGACCTGGTTGGGACGGTCATAGAATTTTAAAATAGACCCGAAAGTACGGAAAATATTCTGAAAAAAAATTAAATTATGAAGTCATTTAAACGTGCGAAAATATTTTGATGTGTTAATCGGCACAGGGAACGTATTGATTTACCGAAAAATAAGTCAAATGTTTCACAAAACATTTAATAAACATATTAAAAATTATTAACATACTAATTTTCTTAACTCGCATTTACATATTTTTATATTTTCGACGAAGTACTAATATTTAAAAAAATAATCTTTACACAAAGAATTAAACAATGCTGAGCAGTCAAATTAAAAATGCACATAAAAGCAAGTTAAAATGTAATTTAATATTTTACATGCTTTGAACGTTAAGTGGGTTTCAAGTGATATTTTAATGTGTTAAAATGTTTGTAAGAATATACATCATTTGCAATTTTTTAAAATTACTATCACCCTCCACCACTTGACTGCTATTTTTTCGAAGCAGACCTGGCTACCCGAACAGTTTCACATGTCAATATAAATATTCAAGGGTGGACTGCGTTCAAAACGTAACACGCTCGAGGTCCGCGCTGTGCTTCGTGTAGGGGGGAGAGGGAACAGGAAGTTGCTGCCCACCACTGCGTGCATACAATTGTATTTGAAGTGAAACACTTATTCATTGGGCGAGCACGCGATATTGGCACAACATGAACAAACAAATTTAGGCTTGGTTCTTTTTTTCATTGCCCTTCAGCGCACCAGAAACATTTTTTGTTAGTTTCTTTGTCAAATGAACCCTTTTGTCAGAAATCAATGTTTTTGGACAGTCTTTCTACATCACAACACATAATTGGAGCATATTTGTAAGATGAAATGAGAGCAAATGCGAGGTCAAAATCTACATTTTCTGCATTTGAAATACATTTCTTTTTTTCATTTTGGAGAAGATTCATCAAGATTTGAATTTATTGCTTTATGTAATTTTCCCTCGGTAGTCAAACTCACAAGTTCAAACACTAATATCAATTTTCAATGACTTCCCCCACCTGCTGTTTCCAATTTCTGAAATTCCACGGGCAATCTGACAAATTTGTATTAAATTACTTTCCTACATTTCTATGTACAAGGTTTTTAACTTATATTATTTTCGTTTTTTGCACGAAAGGGGACTACGAGTCTTTGCTTAATTACTTTCTCCTCCTGTTATAAATTAGCAGTGAAAGTGTGGCAGGTGTACATCTATTAACATAAGTGATAAACTGAAGTATTCACAATGTCTAACATAAACGTAAGCAAAAAAAAAAGTTTCTATTGGCTTTGCCACATTCAGGTTAACTATTGGTCGGATGTGAGAATCGATTTCACGGTATCAACTGTGCCCATGGCCCAATCTTCTATCAACTTCGCTCAAATTTCCATTCTTGATTTGGAGTCAAAGTACTGTGATTGCTTCGTTTCTAATGTCTTACTTAAGCATAAGCACAGAAGCTTGCAAGATTTTAAGTAAACTCTTACGTGCTGATGCGAAAGCATTGCGTAAGTCCGCTTATGGACGTAGTCTGCCTTTGATGTCAACTCCATGCTTATGTTTATGTTGTTTATGTTTGCATTGTGAATGGGCCTTTACAGCACGTCGCAGCTAAAATGCGTGCCGGCATCCCGTGTGCGTGCGCATATGAGAAGCAAAGTTTGATTTATGGCTGAACGCCTTCCCACACACGTTGCAACTGTGCGGGCGTTCTCCTGTGTGCGTGCGCATGTGAGTGACGAGGGTATATTTCTTGCTGAATGCCTTACCGCACACGCTGCAGCTGTGCGGGCGTTCTCCCGTGTGCGTGCGCATGTGATTGGCGAGGGTTGATTTATCGCTAAACGCCTTACCGCACACGCTGCAACTGTGCAGACGTTCTCTCGTGTGAGTGCGGTTGTGAGTGAGTTTATATTTCTCGCTAAACGCCTTACCGCACACGTTGCACCTGTAGGGGCGTTCTCCCGTGTGCGTGCGCATGTGAGAGGCGAGGGTTGATTTCTCGCTAAACGCCTTACCGCACACGCTGCAACAGTGCGGGCGTTCTCCCGTGTGCGTGCGCATGTGAGAGGCGAGGGTTGATTTCTCGCTAAACGCCTTACCGCACACGCTGCAACTGTGCGGGCGTTCTCCCGTGTGCGTGCGCATATGAGTTGCGAGGGTTGATGTAGCCCTGAACGCTTTCCCGCACACGCTGCAACTGTACGGGCGTTCTCCAGTGTGAATGCGCATATGAGTGATGAGGTTTGATTTCTTGCTGAATGCCATCCCGCACACACTGCAAATGTGCGGGCGTTCTCCCGTGTGCGTGAGCATGTGAGAGGCGATGTGGTGTTTCAGATTGAATGCCTTCCCGCACACGTCGCAGCTGTACTGTCGATCACCCGTACGAGTGCGGCTGTGAATGAGGAGCTTTGACTTCGGCGTGTCTCCCGTGAGCGCGTGCGTGGGAAGTTGGAGGCCTTCGGACGAAGTGAGGGCGGCAGGGCGCTCCTTGGGGGCTTGACTCTCCAGAAGGCCCGCGTGCACCTGCAGCCCCGAGGGCGAAGCGCAAGTCTTCTCCTGCGGTCTACTCCGCCGCGGCCCGTCGGCGTTCCGCTTCCCCTCGGGCTCCGCGCCTGCACAAACACAAAATTACTTCCCATTGGTCACTAGACCCTCACTATGCCACAGAAGCTACATCAATTTCTACTGTTATGACAACAAAACCGCGAAATGCATAACAATTGCATTTTTTTTACATTCTAAAACATTTCGCGTATATGTATCTGTGAAGTGGGTCTACGCGTAAAGATACATAGTCAACGCCTACACTTAAACGCGTGGTTAACGTGCCTCGCGTTAACAAAGGTTATCTATCTGTTTTGGGGGGCAGGGCCGTATCTACGAGAGCCACGCTCCACCCAATTGCTAACATTTATTAATTAAATATTAATAAGTTGGATATAATTATTCTACTCAATTTATCCAAAGCAATACTACACATTGATAGGCTGACCTCCGAAGGAGTTCTACCGTTATAAATAAATATTTTTTAAATTTCAAGCTAACTTTGCTTTGTCTCAAAAATAATCATGGGGCGGGTGACAAATGACTGAAATTGCCTGTGTAATACTTATCGGGTCCACCTCTCTTGCGGGGGGCGAAGAGTTTGGCGACATGATCAGAGATCTGCACAATATCTGCGCATCAGGTTGGCGACACTGCACTTGGTGGGAGAGACGGATGCAGTGTGTTCTGATGTGCAATTCGAAACAACTTCCTACTGGTTTCATGACGTGGTTACGACGCTTGTCATTTCTTCATCCGGAGTATGGTACATTTCTTTGGATAATTGAGTCGAAAATAAAATTTATAATGCATTTAAACATGGTTCTACTATACTTACTTATTATAAACTGTTTAGGGTTAAATGAGGAAAAATAGTCTACAATTAAAAAGTCGTGTGTGACTCCATGTAGATTGCCGACCATGTAGTCTACGGCACAGTTCTGGTATATATTAGGATCAATACAGCCACCTGAAGAGGATAGTACCTCAACGATTAAATTTAAATTAATAAATGAGCACATTCAATCTACACGCAGTTCATTATGACCACTTATTTTGTTTTTACAAATGTGATAAATTACTAACAGTACTAAAAGCGGCTCTTGCAGAGTATGCCTAGTGAGCTAAAAAATCAAATTCTAGCATTGGTGGTAAGAGGACTATGACTATAAATCTGTGAATGCAACAAAGAAAAAATTCTTTCGTCTGAACGAACAAATTAACAAAAAGAGCAGGTCGAAAAAACAAAAACGAATCACGAAACAAAGGAAAAAAGAAAAAAAAGTCAGTAAGGTTGTCTAAAAAAAGTTAATCATTCTACCACGTGTCTATTTTGCAGGAAGGATTGCGCCACTCGGCCTACAGGATTAACACAATTTTCTGGTACAACGGTCCGTCAATGTGTGTTTTTCTGTCGATAATGAACCGTTTTCAGGCGCACGATTACGTAACTCTCTTCTGAAGAAGTACCGTCATAAATGAGAGTATGTAAAAAATGGTTTATGATACACGCGGTAAAGGTCACTTGTTTTTGGTCGGAAGATTGCGCCACGAGTACTATCGGCCTCGTGTCGAATCTTTTTCTACTCGTAAACTAAAGGTTACGTTTAGCACTTTCATCATAAATGTTATATAGCCACACATAAAACAATTCGAAAGCTCGTTTCCTGCCATGAACTGTTTCTAAAGCGCGCATCCAAACTCTGTGTTGAGTCCGGAGGGTCGCTCAGGCACATTCCCTCGACGCGGCGTTAAATCCACTGATTCCCCCGGAAGTCTTTCCCTAAGCAGCAATTATACATTTATGGGTGCATTAACCATTCAAATGTATCAAATCATAAATAATAACTCAGGTACAAACTTGGCGGAGAAATTTTGAACTTTCTACAATTACGAAAAACTGGAACCGGAGTTTGCACAAAGAGAACGTACAGTAGCGGGCAACTCCGGGACTAAACGAGAAGCAACTTTGGAACCCACCACTGATATTCGGCAACTTAAGACTCGACTTCCCATAGAAATACTTAAAAATCGCCAAAAATCTACAATTTGCCGAAAACGGCAAAAATGTCGAAAAATGTTCAAAATTCCGCCAAGAAATTGTCACGTAGGAGGCGCCCCCTTTCCAGATGGCACAGAAATAATTTAAAAAATTCTGGCTTAAAATTGGATTAACGGGCCTAGAAATGTAATGCCCCGCTCTTTGTTACGAGGCGCACGCCTGTTCTTTGGCCTTGCAAAATAAACGAAACATTTTCCAGACTCACCTGAGGACCATGAAGCATCCTCCCGTTTGATGGAAGACTCTTCACAGCATAAACCAAGAGGATCCTGCAACAAAAGACGTTCGTTATCACTTCAGGGCACTCAACAGTTGCATATCAACGGAGGGGACGTGTTTCGTTCTCCGCTCCTGGAGGGCAGCACCACCAGGCCAGCTGTGACATCACGCGAATTAAATGCAAGGCGCCGAGGTTGCCCACAAACGACACCGTCTTCAGGTGACTTTATTTAAAACATTTTTGGTGCTTATGACAATACTTATTAGAACACATTATACAAATCGTACAACTCATAATAATGTTTGGGAAGAAAACCTCAAACAATGCGACTTTCTCCCATTCACTTTATCCAAATTTGCAAAAATTCGATATTTGGAATGGAGGGGGGGGGGCGGTCCAACTGAAAGTCGAGGACAATAAATTGTTGGTGTCAGCAGATTGTCTCACTACTGCTAGGAGTAGCTGCAACTCATGCTGATATCAAGGCAAAAGGCTGCTGCAAAAATCACTTCTGGAGTAGAGAGAGGTTTGAATAAACGAGCAATTGCAACTCTTCGTATCAATTACCTCCGAAGACTCAAACGTTCGTTGGAACCTTGTCGTTCAAAAGGATCGAATTGATAAAAATTTTCGAGAGAGATTGGGCGTAAATCACAATGCTAAAGATTTGGAGTCATCGTTTTTCTTTTTCCATCATCATTAGCAGGAGCAGCTGCATGGATTAGGCTAATGAACCTGTTCCATCCATCTGTTCTTTGATCTTCCTACGCATCTTTTTCCTTTCGGGAGATGGTAATAGGCCTGCTTGGGTAATCACTCATTGTTCATTCTTTCTAGTCTATCGATTTTCTATATTTATCGTTTCTTGTAAGGCGGTAATTACCAATTCTCCTTTTACACCTCATTTCTAATACGGCCCTGACCTTACCACAGGAATCGCATTCGCCTGTTTTCCCCGGATGTTACCATGTTTCGATATATTTCACACAGGAGAGGAGCTATGGCCATTGTTTAGTAAAGCTTAAGTTTTTTTTTTTTTTTTTTTCGTGCTTCTTTTCTTTTCGATGTTCTTTTGATCGTGTCGCAGGTAGCCTGAAATTGCTATATTATTTGTCGAACTTGTATGTCATTAGGATTGATTGAATATAAGTGATTCCGGGCTTGTAAACGGCTGGTCAGAATTCCCGTACGTGTAGTGCAATTTTTTCTCAGGAGGTGGCGGTGATCTTTCCCCTCTGTAGGGCGAGATCCAACCGTCGGCTAGCGGCCAGCTTTTCACAGTCGCAGGTAGCCTGAAATTTATATGTTGTTTGTTGAGCATCGATGTCACTAAGATATGTTCCGTTGTATCCTAAATATTGGAAGTTGGATACTTCTTATATATTGGATAGTGGTGTTGTTTATAACTACTTTTGTTCGTATGGAATGTTTACCTCTGAAAGACATGGATCAACATAATTAACTTGCCAAGAATATGGTACAAGTGTTAATTAAAACATGGAATGTAAGATGCCTTAAGTTTTCATACATGTATTTTCCCCCTTTGTTACAATATTCTTACCTTCTCTTCGACACTGCAAAGTCTTTCATGGCCCTCATTCTGCCTAAGGAACACACACACTGGACGCTCCAACTCCTGCACAATAAAACAATTAAATATGAAATAAGGAGCTATTTATAAGTATGAACGGGCGTGTTTATAGCTGATACTTTCGCAACATAGCAGCTCATTAAAATATATTGCCTTCGGCTCAGGGATGGTTCAGCCCCCTTGGCCAAGTGGTATTCAATGCGACTCGTGCGGTACACGCTTGTGCTGATCCGTACACCAGAATTGACTATGGTATTCGGCCGGAGGTTTCCGGGCCGGACTATGACCGGAGGGTTCATGGAGACGCTGACACATACACAATACACTCATAATCTAAGAAGGGACGGGTGGTAGTCCTAAAATGCGCAAAAGACATACTGTGTTTGCGCCCAATGATCTACCTGTAACGGTGCGAAGGAGGTTCAATGGTGACCCAATGCGGCTCTTCAGGTTTGGAATGTGCTTTCGCCATGTTAAACTCTTGTCAAATTTCAGGCCAATGAAAGTGGCAGATTCGACGAACGAAATTTGATAACCCTCCAAAAAAAGATCATGATTATGGAGGAGATATTTTCTACAGATGTGCAACTGGATTTTGAACTGTGGTGTGTGAAACGTGCTCAAAATGTCTGACGTTTTTCAAAAACTACACGTTTTTGTGAAAATTAGCTCAAATTTGGGCATTTTCAGGAACGCTCAACCGCCATTTTCTCAAAAACTGTTCCAATCTTTTTCTTTATTTTTTGGTATGGTTGGACTAAAAGGACAAAATAAAGTATTTGACGTATTCTTTTTACTAATATTACACAATTGTATTTTCTAAATATCTCAACAAGTTAATTTTTACATTAACAGTGATTTGTAAACATTCTTATTGTGAGTACAATTACTTCAAATCATTTCTCGTAAACTCCAACATTTTGGGTGAAAATGAGCATTTTCAGAAACGTTGAAACATTTTATCAAAATGTTTCATCATTAAAATATTTTATTTTTCGTGTCAAGGTAAATGTCTAATTATTCTGAGAAAATTGTTAAAAAACGAATCAAGTGAAATAGATTCGTGGCATCTACATTCCTTGCCAAGCATTTTCCACACTTATGGAATCCTTTTTACTAATAACAATATAAAATCTTCTACCTCACCTTTCACAAGGCAAAATGACTCTACTGCACTATGACTAAATGCACTCTATTAAAAAAAACCTCAGATCTGGCAGCGCCACACACAGAGAGGAAGAGTTCCAAGGGTATGCAGTGCTTGTACGTAATGTCTATAGTTTTTGACATATGATACCACATTTCGAACTCCACAAATTTACCTCTATTTCTTTACACAACACATTTCAGTACTTTTATATTAGACTGATCACCACAAACACATCACATCATCAGAACTCTTTCTTATTGAATACACAAGTAGTTCACAACCACTCAGGGCCCACCCTTTTAAACTTTGAGACTAGAACAACATCCTGTTCTTCCACAAAGACACTGATTGTAGATTTGAAATGTCATTCATAGCTTCCACATTGCCATGACAACGATATCTACTTTATGACCTACATGAATTCTTGATGATCGCTATCAAATTGGAACACCTCCTCTGACAAACGAAGGTACAAAGGGATTACTAAACATCGTGCAACAAATACAATCCCCTCAAGTTTTGTTGAGCTGTCCTTCTGTTAGATTTGATAAGAGTAGAGCTCTGACTGTGGGTGAAGTGTTTGTTAGCAATTTCTTAAAATCATATCTGTGGTTAGTTTACTGATGCTAAAACGTTTTCTATTTCTCAGGAGAGAAAATTAATAATTTACAAATATTGCTAAGTGCATTTTGATGATACATACTTTTCTTTGTTTTTACCTTCTCGCGCTTTTCAATTAAATAGCTGTACTTACTTCGTCTGAATCATGTTCGTTTTTTACTGAGCATGGGACTGCACTGGATTCAGCTTCTTCCTATGAATAACAAGTCTTCATTAGAAATGTGGGACCTAAAGATGAGAAATGACTGAAACCATGTCTTATGACAAATTTTTAAATTAACAGACAATTATCACATACAGTTTTAAAAAAGTCACCAAAAAAAAATTGTATTCATTAAAGAATTTCCATTAATAATAATGATACATCTCTTTAGACATAGAATATAGAACTTATTCTACAAAACAATTTTCTTAAATCTTTATCAGTACAAAACAACCTCGAACGTCCATTGGAGAAGTCTTAATCTGGACTTTTCGAGTATGTTTCATGCACTGTGTACTGTAATTGATACAATTAAAAAGGTTGTGTACCATGCTTTGTTACATGTACCGTGTGATATTTGTGAAAACTGTTAACAATAGAAATTGATCATAATGAAGAAACTGGGTGTATGGCATAAATGCAGATTATTACTAAGAGTATAAAATCACAGTTTGCTTAGAAAAACTTCCTTCATATATTTCTCCAAAAGATACTCCATATGTTAATGCAAAAAACGTTATCTGTTGCTACCTTCATTTATGAATCTAGTCCTTTTTCCAAAAAGAAGGTTAGACAAGTCAAAATGTTGTGTTTGGTACTGTGATGAATTAAAAATATCAATTATTTTAAAAATGAAAGCTCATAAAAAGTATAAAATGTAAAATTTGAAGTCAGCTTACCTAACATGTGTAAGCAGTAAATTTAAATTCCTTTCTAGGATAGATTTGAGAGGTTATTGCTCCAATTGATGTAGTTCATTCGTTGCCAATGCCAAAACTTTTGAAAAATAATCCTAAAAGATCCGATTAGAAACTCCTAAATTTTGGGCAGTATTCATCTGAATTATTAAACAATGGTATGGCTCTTGTAAATGCCTTTGCTAGATATATTGCAACATTTTATAGATCAATAAAGTGTTGATACTATCAATATCAACATACCGGATGAGACACACTATAATATCTCCTCACCAAGTTCTGAAACATTGGCCATCTAGGAGTTTTTCATTTAATGAAAAACAACCATAAACTATTCCTACAATCAATAGAGTGCTTATGAATTCAAGACCTATTCCCTACAAGGTTTCTAGGTAATATCATTTTTTTAGTATATTCCCCAATGCTTTCATTTTGTAATTTCATTCAAAATATTTAGCCTCCCTTATGACTTAACAGAGGTTGTATTTTTGGAAGTAGAGGTGAAAATCATTAGATACTCTATGATGCATAGAAAATAAGATTGTTTGATTGTACATGCTATTCTAGTGCCTGTAACACAAGAATTGTTTTTCCATGACACGTCCCAATTTTCTCTTAATGAGGAATGCATATGTTGAAGTAAAATGAAAGCAATTGATAACTATGAATTATATATATTGTACCCCACATCCTATAATTCCCGCAACAAGTACACTAAGAGTAGTTTTATTTTACTTTTAGTTCACAATCTTTTTCATGTATCAACTTTCCCTTATTTGGTAAGTGTTCACACTTTATTTAATAGTACAAATATGTTTCTTGTAGTCCTGGTTCTAAGTCTTTAGCTGCAATTCCAGATCAAGTAATGGTTTGTTTGGTATTATTTGATTAATTGCCTTCTGGGAATTAACTGTAATCCATGGCAGTACATTTACTATAATATGTAAGAAGTTTTATTTCAATGGAGATTCATCTCTTTCTCACAGAATGTAGAAAAATCAATGTTAAAATCTCCACATACAATGGATTCAAAAGGGAAAATATTGACATTGTTATAAGTTACATTTAGTTTTTCTAAGAACATTTAATTATCTATAGTTTGCTTTGTGGAGGTCTGTAGACAGAATACAAGATTTTTTGGAGCTGAGGAATATGTTTAATTGATATTTTAAAAATATTTTTAACTAAATGAATTCCTACTTCATTTTTTCATATAGTTTATTAAGTTACATTATCAATACAGGTTGCCACAAAAGAATTTGGTAAGAATTGAAAATATTCATTTCTGTATCTTAGAAGTGCAATAGATGGGTTAGCTCATCTTTTCCATTTATTACTATTTCAATGTTGATAATTTAAATTTTATTTGAGTTTAGTTCATTTTTTCATTTCTTATTGTAACTAGATGCTGTTATTTTAGTTGATATTACTTACTTAAATCTTTGTTAAATGTTTTGGTCTTTTGTTGGCTTTGTAGAATAAATTAAGAAACATATTAAAATAAAATAAATACCACTGTTAAAACCAATAATTTCCTTTTGGATGTTCAGTATAATATCTATAGAAACTTATGGTGCAGAAAATGTTTTCCTTTACACTAATTTGTATACATATTGTAATTGTTTAAAAAAAAGAAATGCATTGTAAAAAACACATTTATTACATGTTAATTATTATTAGTTAGCCATTTAAAAGACACTTGATAAAAATGATACCTTCAGAAAATGTTATAGTTATAAAAAGACAACAGTTAGGCTGAAAATATATTCCCCCAATAAAGAAGTCAATTTTCGCAAAACAACTGGTATATAAAAAGAGGCAAAGCATTGTGGAACACAAAGCACGATAAAAACAGGCTTACAAGAATGACGAACATGGAACTTCATTTTTATGACTCAATTACCTAAAGTCTGGGAGCCAAAGGATGAATTTCCCAGAATAAAATGTGTCGTAGCTCAGGTAGGAATGAACTTTCACTAGGCCAGGAGCTCCCAATTCACAGCCAATGAACACAATGTATCTGACAGATAATATGCAGCAGAGAGATCAAGTTCTCACATGCACACAGGAAATGATTCAGCAAAACTAAAAATAAAAGGCCAGGCATACACAGAAACATACAATGCCAGAAAACAAAATATTAGAGCAATGCATAGTAATAAGTTAGGAACATTTAATTGCTGTAGCTTGGATCTCACAGATTCATTGCAGGCACTCCTGGGTTAAATATGGCATTTTAAATCTTTTTTCAAGATGCAAATTAAGTTTCACTCTTTTATGCTTGCAAAACGAAGTAAATTAAATTCCTTTTATTGGTTGCCTTTTTCTATCTAAGACACCTAGAATTTGTCACAATAGACTACATCACTTTTCTTGACAAACTGAACACTAAATGAAGCTATACATTGGAACTTACAACACAATTCCAGTTGTATTCCTCCTTAATTACGACTTTTTCTTCTTTAACCTAGAAAAGAGTAAAACAAGCAGTACTAACAATGAAAGGAAACGCGTTATTTTAACACCCGAATCATTACATGCAGCAACACAAGTCATTGAACACATTAAAATTTAAACTTCGTTAAATGAAATTGTACTTTGTAGATATTGAACATAATTTGTCTACTTTTATTCATCACTTAGACCATACATAAACAACCTCACCAGCCACGTTAATAGCAAATTAAATTTTGAGAATCTACTTACATCTTCGACCTTTATGACATTTTCCGCCAAGATACAAATCCCTTCCATTTTGAAATCAACAAATAACGAACAATTTGTAACAATTAACTAAAAATCAGGAACGCTAACTCTCCTCTATGCTTTACGGCGAGGAAGGGCACTTCAGGGCCCTATAACTCCCATATAACGTGGTGGAAATCATTATGGTGGCGCGCTCTGCTGCATCACCTTCTTTACAGGAACTGCTGCCAAAGATACTTTAAACGTGCATGACTGCTGCGTGAGTTCGCGGGCCGCGAGCAGGATCATAATGTTACAAAAGATAACGTCTATATTCGCGCATTATTCAGAGGTTTGTTATAAGTATAGATTATGAATAATAGTATATTTATAAGACACTTTTCGTATTTCTCACAAATTAGCCAATTTGTATGTGGAAAAGTTGGCGAGCCTAACCTGCAGCTGCACCTGGCGACACTAGCGCTTCCTATAGTAGCAACCTCAAAATTTGTCCCCAGTTCTGATAGAGAGTTGCCGGGCCCTGACCTAACTATATTAACCAGTGGTGTCAAAGAGTATATATCAGAGACGGCACTCAATGTTAAAAAGAAATGCCTTACTTGCCCAACTTCCGATGCCGCCACATTGTTCTGTAAAACTTCTATTGGGTGAACGGACAGCCAATAGCGAAGAAGTAACCGGTAAATTTGAAATAAACCAGCGACGCGGAACTTTTAAAATTTCACTCCATACTTTCCACGCGCTTAATTTTATTATAAAATTCCAATAATAAATAATAAGATCGTAATGGAAGACAAAAAAGGGCAATTAGGTAGTAAAAATCTAGATTTTTATTAGCATATTGATATTAATCAATTTCATAATTTCATTTAGTAATAACAATTTGAATTACAGAAAAATAAACAGTCACCTGCAATTATTGCAACTTTAGTATTTGCTGTAGATATGCCAAATTAATACTATGGAATACTACATTATTACAAGCATTATGAATAAACAATAACAGAATTGAAAAGAAACAAATGAAAAAATACTACGCAACATTTGCCCAGGTAAAAGAAATAGTTATGATACAAGGGGAAAGCGCCATTTTTTTTTGATCTGACTAGGTCACATGAACGTGTTTTGTTTTCTTTGTTGACATTTCAAAGTTTTATCAGAACATTGAGCAATTGTCCACTTTAAGCAGTTAGTGCAAAAAATTGAGCTTTTAGCAATGTTCATGCATGCCTTGAAAGAACCCGCTTTACTAGTTGCAACCTAAAAAATGTTTTTCATTAGTCAATAAATATTTGACATATTTTATTTACCCCAGCTATCTCACACGATTCTGCACAGTTCAGAGCCTGTCTTTTTAAAATGGGAATGCGCACCGTGAAGTACATTCACCTTTAAGACAAGATTAACAAATAGTGGAATTCCCATTAAATTGCTTATTGCACTTACCAATTTAATATAACTTCTGAAAAGTGATTGTCAAAAGTGCAAATATTTGATTGCAACGGGAAGCCCAGTCGTCGGACCTTCCGATAACTGGGCAATGTTCCCCTAATAACTGAGCTATAGAATCAAGCATTGCATTCACGACTCTCAACAATTCGACAATCCAAATAGGATCGCATTCAAATCCAGAATGTAATAGGCATGACGATTGAACAAAACACAAAGATACACTCATACTAGAATTTAAATTGAATCAAGATTGTGTTGTCACGAGAAACTTAATTATGTTCCAGAACAGTAATATATCGCCAGTCAGTGAATTAGAAGAAATGAAGGATTTACTGCTGTTTGAAGTCTTGAAGCGTGCATTTTTGGCTTCGAGAAGATGATGGGTGCGTAACAATAGTGGTAATTTTTTAAGTTCATATTGATTGCAAATCCCCTGTTTGGAGGTGAGGTGACACCACTGAGCTATGGTTTAATTGGTGAGACTTTTTTAATAGAATATTTAACTTGAATATAGTTTTAATATAATAATTTTTTGTAGTTTAGTAGAATCTATAGTTTGATGGGGACTATGAGACAGCATTTTTTAATTTTCAGATCCTTGTACACACAGGCAGCCTTTTTCAAACTGAAAATGGTAAGTCTCTTGTATGTTTGTAAAATGCGAAAAGAAGCATTACTATTGAAAGGCATAATGAATTGGCAATAATTTTTGTTGATCAATACAGGCTCTAGTGCTATTGAACATGCTGCTACACGCAAGTGCAGCAGATGCTTATTCTAGCCTTGTGAAAGGTAAATACTTGCTATAATCTTTAAGGAATCTCAATTATTACTTTGTTGCATTTATTATGAAGAATGGGATATATTTCAAGTTTGTTCTCCATTTTCTTTTACGCGCTGACAGTTTATAAAGTATGAAACAACGAGTTTGTTTAACAGTGTGTATTCTGTCTTGGGTTACAGATCCATTATATAAACTGTATATTCCCACATCTGATTTGAAAGTCTAATTAAATAAAATTTAAAGATAAAATTAATCTGTAACAGCATGATCATTTTCTTAATTTTTGGAATGCCTCTTGGCTATGTAAGACACTTTATTTGAATATTACTGAATACAAAGGTTTTGAGTTTCTTTCAGAGGCTATTTTCATGCAATTTTAGAATTTATTTAATGGCTATTATCCTAGTCTTGCAATTTGTTTCTTTCTATATTAGTATGATATTAAGTTGCTTATGTATTGTTATACTGTTCTGACAATAATAGTTTCTCATGACAAACAATCTTGATTCAATTTATATTCTAGTATGTGTGTATCATTGTGTTTTGCCAATTACATTCTGGATTTGAATGCTGATCCTTATTAGATTGTGAACATTGAGTGCCGTCTCTGATATTAACTATATTACAGTTTTCATTTTTTCGCGCAAGAGGGTCTGTCACAAAGCCACCTAGACACCAATGTTTGGGTGAGCTTACAATGACTGTCGTTGTCCCCCCACCATCAGCCTACCCTAACGGTGACGTCACGGCTGGGTATTTGCTATTGGCCCGCCAAGACTAGCATCAACGTCACTCTTTGCCAAGCACGTGTGTCATGCGACCCACCATAGTTGCTTGTCAATATAATTTGTGTTGCCAGCATTCGCGTCGTGCGACTATGTTTTTCAGATGTTTATCAAGCCGGAAGTGGGAATTCAAATCGAAATATTTAAGTTACTCCTGGAACGCCCTTTTAAATGTAGTTAACAAAAGACCATGCCTGAAATCAAATAATTTGGTTCTTTCTTCCAATGTTTATAGACAACTTACTATCAGTATACTCTTGATTGTAAGTATTATAATAACATCAGAAACTATGAACAGGCATGTTAGGGTGTTTTGATATTAGACTTGCCATTTCTATAAGAGTATTTCCTACCATGAGTGTGATTGCACTATAATAGTAATAATAATAATAATAATATTTTGCAATAATAATCCAGAATAATTTAATTTGCAAATCAGTAGACTGGATTAGAGATATGAGCATCGAAATGGCTATTGAAGTAGCAGGTGTAGATGTAAATACAATGAAAGGAATATAAAAATCATAGGCATTTATAGATCCCCAAATTCGAGCGTTATTGACTTTCTACTCAGGTTGGAAGAACACTTAACTAAACTTATAGGCAACAACAATAGTTAAGTTAATTATTTTGGGACATCTGAACATTAATATTGAACATAATGAACTACATGATTTACTAAAGAGCTTCAATATTCATGATGTAGAATTATTAGGGCCAACACGTATTAAAACCCATTCCAGCTCTACCATAGACCACATCATTACAAACACTGAAATGTATAAATACTCTCACAATATTGATTTTCATCTATCTGATCACCCTGCACAAATCATTGAAATAATCAATTGCCCCATTAGCCGTGAACTACCTAAATACACATTCACCCGTGACACCAGCGATACTAAACTACATTTGTTAAATGAGCATCTCCTAAAAGAGGAATGGACTGAAGTACACAATAGTAGCGATACCAATGAGAAATGGAACTTATTCCTGCGTACATTAAATCGTCACTTGAATATTGTATGTCCCATTATTAAGAGGCAAATTAATGGAGCAAAAAACCGAAAATTAAGCTTCCAAATGAAATTCTTGTTCTTAGAAATAAAATAAAAAATATGTATGACCTGTTTAGAGATACTAAGGACCCGTTTTATAATGAAAAGTATAAAAAATGATATAGAGTAAAACTGATGAATGAGAAAACTTATCAATTAAATAATAAAGTTAACAACTCAACAAATAAATCTAAAACATTATGGAATATAATTAACAATAGGAAAACTCAGTCTCACAAAAACATACACCTACTACATGAAGGCACGTTTCTGGACAATCCTTCTGATATTTGTAGGACCGTGAACTGTCATTTCTTAAATGCTAAGCAGGACATTGTAACCAATAATACTATTAATTCCTTATCTTCTGGAACATCAAAATGCCATCACACAAATGCTACTGAAGTTAATCAACTGATGAATTCCTTCAAAAATAGTTGCTCAACTGGGAATGATGAAATATCATCAATAATTCTAAAAAAAATCTAAGCCTGCACTTCTTATTATATTAGTTTACTTAATAAATTTATCTCTAGCTGCATTCACTTTCCCAAAAACCCTAAAACTTAGTATTGTAAGACCACTTGCTAAGAATAATAATGAACAGGATGTTTGGAATTACTGACCTATAACTCTAACTTCAGTATTTGGCAAACTCCATAAAAAAGTTATATTAGCAAGACTTAATTGTTTTCTTGAATCTAACAATATCCTTAATAAAGCACAACCTGGCTTCAGGAAGGGGTTCTCCACCACCACTGCTATTGTAGAGTTCATACATGAGATCACTGGAAATTTGGAATCAAATAGAAAAACAGCAGATTTATTCATTCATCTTTCAAAGTCATTTGATAGTGTATCACATGAGAAACTATTGGCAAAAGTTGATTATTATGGAATAAAAGGTAGAGTCAATGACCTCATTAGATCATACCTCACAGAACGTAAGCAATGTACAGATATCGTCTGGCAATCTGAAAATTTATTATCCAAAGTTAAATCAAATTTAGATACAATTACATCTGGTGTTCCGCAAGGATCGGTGCTTGGACCTTTGCTATTTCTATTATATGTTAATGATATTCCAAGCTCATCAGATTGCTCTGTAATTTCTTGTGCAGATGATACAATGTTAATATGTAGTAGGCAAAATCTTTGTCATTTAGAAGCTAATCTGACTGAATTATTAAAACCTATTACAAGTAATTTGTCCATAAATGAATTGAAATTAAATGTTGATAAAACTGTATTATTCAACTTCAAATTCCATCACGGTCACCAACACCAAAACATAAAAGTATGTTTGGTTTTTTTTTCTTAATATTCCTTTATTTTTTATTGATTTTCTTCTTGTTTAGCTGAGACTAATCGTACTCCTTTTGATTTTTCTGAGGGTGAATCTGAATTGGTGTCGGGTTTTAATTTTGTATATAGAAGAGGTGGCTTTGCATTAATTTTTATGGCTGAATATTCAAGAATTTTATTTATAAGAATATTAACTATTTTAATTTTTTTTGGTGGTCATTTATTTTCTTTACTATTTTATCTTTTATTGGTTTTTATATCATTTGTTTTTATTTGAGTTCGAGGTACTTTACCTCATTTTCTTTATGATAAATTGATACATTTGGCTTGAAGGACTTATTTACCTGTTTCTTTGAATTATTTGATTTTTTTTGTTGTTTTTCGTTTTGGATAAATAATATAGTTTATTGAGATATTTTAGGAAACTAAAGTTAATAGAATATAATTCTATTTTTTGTTTTCAAAACAAATGCTTTAAGCTTATTAACTTAATTAATTAATTGATTTCATAGTTTAAATATTATGGGATTGATGATCCAATATATAAAATATCTGATAGTTAAAATTGTCCTGTTAAGATGTATGGTTCTTCAACTGGTCGGGCGCCAATTCAAGTCAGTAAAATAACAATAGATGAGTAAGTTCAGAATAGTATTTGATAAATTGGATAAAATTGTATTCTTCGGAATTTATTGTTTGATATGAAAGGTAAAGTGAACAAAGTGGCAATGGATGCGATTAGAGTTATTACTCCTTCTAATTTGTTAGGAATTAATCGTAAAATGGGGTAGGCAAATAGGAAGTATCATTCTGGTTGAATATGTACTGGTGTTACTAAGGGGTTATCAGGAGTAAAATTGTCTGGATCTCCTAATAGATAGGGATTTGTAAGTGATAGAATAGTTAATGATATTAATATAATTAAAAATCCTATAAT
>BOPP01000053.1:7426163-7446088 GCA_017312745.1 Gryllus bimaculatus | reverse complement strand
AAGAACAATAACCGCATTAGAAGAATGCGAGAAAAAATATAAGTTGAGATATCATATTTGGAATTTTTAAAACTTTTTGGTAAATCAGTATACAAACTTCCATAAACTAAACTATTTCTTCGTAGTTTTGAAATTTATTTATTGGAAATCACCGGGGTTCATTAATCAATGGAGACCACGTCGTGGAAATGTACCACTACGTTAAACCGGACAGGAGTAATGTGTTGCGAATGAAATGTTTAAACACTAGTGTGTATATCAAAAGTGGTACCGGTTGCTGGTAGAAAGGCATAACTAATTGTTCGTTTTTAATTTTATTTCTCCTGAATTTGTAAAATATTTTGGAAAAAATGAAACTAAAAGTTAAAAAAGCTGGTTTAGAACGGATAGCTTACATTACATTTGCTTACGATGAAATTAGGAAACAAGATAAAAAATGGGATATTAGTTTTAGATTGCTGAAATTAAATGTCCCAAAAGTTATATTGTGACACTTTCTTTTTTATACAATGTGGACAGATTTTTTTAGAAAATATTTTTGTCCATGCTTTTAATACACTGAAACATTTTAGTGTTTAATCACAATGTAAATTATAAACGAATTAATGTTAATAGTAAGACAAAACTATAACACACAATTAAAAAGAATAAGTTGAATTTTCCCTTGGTCGAAAACTAACGATGTGTTGGCTAATGTTTCTACATACAAGTACTGCCCTGCCATATTTTTTGGTGTTGTGTTAATCTCAATAGTCATTTTAAAGAACCCCTGGTGTAATGAAAATAAAGATTTGTAAATTTGAATGAAGACCGGCACCTGATTGGATTATTCCGTAACTAATAAATATATTTTCTTAGTCTTTTGTAAATATAATTCTTGTACATCTCTCTTCTAGTTCTTTGTATAAAATTAATAAGAAGAATGCGTAAAGATCTTGTATAACAACATGTAAAGTGGGTTATAGAAAATATATTGTTAAATCTTTTTGTTATGCAGATGGCTTGAAAATAAATATATTTGACATTCTGAAAACATTGTTTTCCAAGTCTCAAAACTAATATTCTCCGGATGCAGACCATTTGTAATTCTGTAATCCTCTTCTTCATTCCTGAGTGTTTGAGGTCAAGTCGTTGTCACCAGCAAGTGCTGAGCTAGAAGGGTTCCAATCTCCTTGGTTCGATGAAATTTTGAATACTGAAGATTAAAGAATCTGGGTCAATAACGAAAAGACTGATGACTGATCCTGATTCATCTAGATCCTAACAATAATTACAAAATAAATAATAGAGATAAGAAATAATTGTTGCTCTGTAATAAAGGTACGAAACATAATATCTTAAAATCTTCTTTCGCATTCATCGTCAATTTAGTTAGAAAGTGCTATAAGTTGGGATATTTTATATTATAAGATTTTAAGTGTTATGGCACTCAATAGGTCCATTTGCATCTCTTCACTGCTTAATTTACCTCTGCGAATGTACACATAAGACACTATATACTTCTCGTATTTTTTTCTTCTTCAAAAATACGTTACAAATTGGTGTTTGATATTTATACGCTTTTATTTTTGGGCTTCTACTTCGATGAGCTAATGAGATGTGTCAAACAAAAAGTGCAGAATAATAGAAATGTATCGCTATACTATTATATATGTGTATCAGTTATCAATCTGTTATCTAGGCGGTAAATATTTAACAATTTTAGCGATACAATTGAACAATATTGATCTTCATCATTGTTTGACATTTTCTATAGTGCTAAGACTTACTATAGAGTCTCTAAATTATATGATATATGTGGTACTATTACTCGAAATTATAAAAGCATTCATGTGTAAGTTGTATTGCGACAATCAATTTCCGCTTATCACATTCAACCGCCCATTTTCTCTAATAGCGACCAAAATATTTCCGTTGCGTTCGAGACCGTTTCAGTGTGTGCTTCTACTATGATAATATGCTAAATATCACTTTTTCAACGTATGTCCTTTATAAGTACAACTTCATTTCATTAGTACGGTGGTGTGTCGTCTTTCATTGCTTACAACTAATTAGTATTTTTTTGATAATATCGAATCTGATCTTGTTAAAATGCTGCCAACTTTTATATACGCGACGGTTTTGATATATTGATGTGATTGCCAATTCGTATGATAGTGACGCATCGAGTGTTTTCAAGATGAACTTCGCCAGAGCTGCTGACCTCAAAACAGTTTTCGAGTGAACAAAACACACTTCTATCATCTCATGCACTATCACGAGTGAGCTGTAAACATACAGTAATCCAGTAACAGCTTATAAAGCAGATATTCTTTAAAAACCGCACCACATTTCAACGATAATTTCCCGTAGCAGACAGATTTTACTCTTCTTTAACATTCTTGAAGTAATATTTCAGTTCGGCCATTAAGAAACCGAAATTTTGAGATAAAAAAATAAAAAATCTTTAGACGGCTATATATGACCGCTGGCAAGAGGATGGAGCAAAACGAAAAGCTAGCGCAGACCAAAGATGTGAAAACTAACTATTACGAGAATGTCGGTGCTGTTCTTTAGCGCCACTAGTTTTCTCTCTTTCTCGACAGTATGCACTCTCTCCTAGCTAGTCTCTTGATGCAAAGACGAGGGCGACCCGCCCAGCCTCTCCGACTTCAGCCAATTATCTTAATGTACTAGTTTACGTAATAATATTAACGGGAAATTTAAATGCAGTTTGATACTAATATTATCACGAAGCCATTGAAGCAGATGTATAAAGCATTTTTTTTTTTTTAATTTTGTGTCTTATAATTTCAACTGTTTCATCTTCACGTGTTATTTTTGATTAGTCACCGTTGAAAATTGTCACTTTAGGCTATTTTCAAAATATTTCTCAACGCTTCTCGCTTGCCATGCCCCAGTGTTCAGTTTTTTGCATTGCTTTTCAAACGAAGGTCCATTTTTGTGGTCACATTGTTCGTGTCGTAACTGGTGCTGCGCATAAAGAGCAAACTACGCTGCAGCAGCTCACCCATTATCTTTGCATCATGGCTGGTCTACATTGAGTGACTTGTACGGAGTTTTAAATCTACTTTAATGGTAGTTAATGAGTGTTTACTCTTGGATGCGCAGGGGGTGTCCTTACGGAAGTTGCCCGGAGCGGAACGGCGACGGTGGCGCCGCGAGGCGGCCGCTTCCAGTGCCACCACTGCAGCTAGCCACACGATCTTAACTGGTTGGGTCGGCAGCCAGCGAGTGAACACGGGCGAGAGCCTATAAATGTTCAATTTTGCGCGAATAGCTCTACGCAGCCGGGCAACTACACAGCAGCATGCGAATACACCGGGGAGAAGCCGTTGTGTGTTCAGAGTGTTGGCGTGTTGTTCACTTAAGAAAGTTGATGTTGAAGAGGCATATACTTGATATCATATCATAAAATATTAAACAATCATCAAATTTATTGAACTTGTAAATCCGTTCACCATAATATTTATCTTCTTTACGTCATTTGTAAGTGCTGTCGTTCCTGTTGGTGTTAATAAATGATTATTGTCAACACCGAATTTCCGAAAGGATGACGTCCTCCTCGGATCAGTCTGAATGATTTTCGGACCATAAGTGTTTTGTACTCGAATGCCTGAACAGGGAGAATTAATACAATTATAGGATGTCTCACCGATTGTTTATGTTTGAATTTAATTCTGCTGGATTTTGGAAGATAGGTGTTCTGCACATTTTAGTTTTGAATGGGTAGACTTTGTCAGAAATGTGCCAAAAAATAAAAAAAGAAGTCAGGTTTGTAAGAATGAATTCATAAACTGCTCTTGAATGCATTTTGAACACTTTTATAAATTTTCAAGATAATTTTAGTTACAATCGATTACATAATTCTGTGGTCACTGATCATTGGGATTACAATGTTACGGTAGTTTAGATCTAAATGTTCCCAAAGGGTGTGAAGTGAAAAATGAGTACAAACCTGAAAAGGCAGAATTTCGTAATTCCAGGTTTAGAAATGTGAATTAAAGTTACCTATATAACTGCATTAATTACTTACAGTAATGGCATTGTTCTACCATTGTAATAACTAAAGTGTCAAATTTTTAAAAAACCTTCAATGTGTGTGAAATGTGTGTGGTGCGATGGAGTAATTTTTTATCACATTCTTCAGTCAGGTCACAAGTTATCATTATCTCAATTTGAAACTTAAGGTGGCAATAGTAATAGACAAAATTCCATTTTATATGCAAAATTAATATAACCAAGAAGATCTGTCCGATACTTGCAGATCCTGGAATCTTTTAGATGTTTAAATTGAGGGTGGCCTGTTGCAGGCTATTTGGTAGCATGGTTAAAGTGAGATATCTTTTTAATTGATTTCGGCTCTTACTGTTAAGAAAACCAGATGTGAAAACCAACGTGATTGCATATATGAATTTACCCACAAAAATTAGGTGTAGACAAATTAGTTTTCATATTTTCTGAAACAAATACACATTTTTGATAATAGTTAATAAATTTAGTGTGCCGCAAGATGTTTTTGACAATTCTCATGTAAAGAAAGTTGAATACATATTTTGCAAATTACTTTGTTATTTCAGAAGAAAAATCAATTACTTGAAAATAAATGGATTGAAAATTCGATTAAATGTTTGTCTGCTTGCAGTCCCCACGCCATACATCAGCAAGATTGCTTTAAAAAGCGGTCAACGCGGGAAGGGTCAAAATGATATTATAATATATGTACAAATATTAAATTAAAATTATTATAAATATATCAAATTACAATTATATTTTACTTTGCTGCCGTGTGTAATTATTTTTGACTGCATAGCTTTGTACAATTCTTTGTGTTTTAAGTTAGAGAATAATTATTTAATTTCAGTACAACGTCGGGAAATGTAAAAATTATATATAAATGCGAGTCAGTGGATAAATATTCTGTAAATACTTTTATATACTGTTATTACATGTCATGTGAAACACTTGAGTTAGATCACGGTGTAAGATATATTTCAATGGCATGGCATGTCAATAAAGGTACTTGAGGGGTAGCTTGATGGAAATAACAGCTTCACTAGATCTTGATAGTTGCTTGGATTGGAATGGATATGATTTACAAATTTGTGCTGAAACTCCAGAATTAGTTGCTTAAGGATAGTTTTTGGTATATCAGGGTTTGTAAATTTAGTTGCTTTCGTATTGATTGACAGGGTGAAATGATCCCAAGAGGGTTGAGTTTCAAATTCCATCTTTGTCTCTTTCTAACATATGAAAAGAAAGGCAAAACACGACCCTCCTCTCTTTATTCTCTTAGACTACATCCTTAGATTACGTACTATTTCATCATAAAGCTTAAAAAAATAATTACAAAAATTCCACCATTTTGATAAAAAAAATAGGGAACATAATGTGAAAATGGCGGACTATTCGCTCAAATAGTGGACACCTGTCAACCCTAATGTTGGGGGACAAGCCATAGGTGTGTTCTCAGTTTGGGATTCGCTTTATGTACTGCTCAGGCGTAAAGAAACACAATCTCGATTGCCATAGTGAAGTTTGTAGTTCGTAAATGATAGACGTATAATTTGAGCAATTATTTGATAACAGGGCTTGTAATGTAGAAGACATACGATAGCAATACCAGTTATGGAATTTCCGGCACGTCTCAAATTAATACGGGGGATCTAAAAATTATGTTATTTGTCTGCCGACTGGTAGCTTGGTTATCTTAGCCTCGAACATGCCAAAATACGAATATACTTTTCTAATATACTTTATCTGAAATTTTGTATGCATATTGGATAAATGCAAAATAATATCTTTTGGCCTCCTGTTAAGAGGTAATTGCAACTCTGTCTGTGGCAAACCAATTGCAAATGAAATATTATATAATGGTTGGAAATTGGTAAGTTTGTATGTATGTATGTATATACATATATACACGCGCGCGCACACCGCCCCGCTCGCCTCGCTGTCAAGCGTTCTAAGAGGTGATCTCTGCCTCTGGCCCGTGGCGGCGCGGTGAGGAAGAGAGGCGTGAGATGTGGGAGGAGAGGCCGCTGGCGGCCGAGTTACCAGCTCTTCTTGCCGTGGGGAGACCCAGGGCGATACAACACGGCGCATATCAACCCCTGGCGGTGCTGGCACAACTGTCTCGTTTCCGAGACAGTAGCGGCAAATTCAAATATCTTTATTTTAAGTACCGCGCATGAAATTCAAAATCTTAACCCATAATTAATTGATAATATGGATCGCCAACTAGGCGCGAAATTAATAGTTCCAGAGTTGGCGCCGGAAGAAATGTGTTAACATTTATTCCAGTCGTTCTCAAATTTGTGCGCGAGAGCTGCACCTTCTGGGAACTGTGTTTAGTCACCCTTGACCAGGAACACAGGTGGATGAGCTTACTCTGGCCTACAAAATCTTGATTTCTTCAAGCCATGGCATCAGACTTGCAGAGGAAACCCTGTAGGACAGTCCTTGCACTACGCAGAAATACCCATATCTGAATAATCATATTAACAAGCTACTAACTCTACACAGGCCAAATACAATTGAAAATAGTATGCAGGCAGTAGCCTTAGATACAATTTGTGGAATTTTTTTTCATATTTCAGATTTTTAATTGTAAACAGAAAAGAAAAGAAAAAAAAACATTTATACTGAATGAGTAGCAACGGCGATCTAAATGGAGATTCAATGAGTGATTACAATAAAAAAAGACTTTGATGTGCGTACTTACCAGTAGGCAGGCCTAAAATACAAGACCTCGATTAAAGTTTTTTTGTTAAGAATATGATTAGTAGAATTCCGACGTAAACTTAATGTGAGAATTTCGTGCTTGTGAACTCCCTAAGTTAACGGATTTACGTCGACAGTTAAGTCAAGTCTCGCTTGATAACTTATTTCTAGGGTTTGCGTTTACGTTATGTTTAGGTTGAAGTTTGCATTGTGAATGAAGCGTTAGGCAAGTTAGCTATGTTATTTTTACCTGAAAGAAAAAACATGGTGGATTTAAGATTGTGTTCGGGTAGTTTGTGGTTATGTCATTTCATTACTGTTATTTACTGAACTAGTTCGCGAACGAGTAGTGAATTCAAAGTAAGAATTTGGGTCATTTTTCTTATGACATTAACTTGATGTGGCGAATAAAATACTTATTTTCAACCAAAGAGCTACAATATACTAATATTATAGTACATTCTAGCTCGTATTGTTCAACGAATTACTCGTGAATTTATTACAAGAGAATTCTTGTTTATAAAATATAGGAAATGCAAGCACTAATACAAATACAACAGCTACTCGCATTTATATATTAAGACAAATCGATAGGAAAATCGAAGAAAAAGCTAGAAGCCATGGTGGAAAAACCTTTCCACCATGCTAGAAATGCATCGACAATCGATCAGTCTTCAATACCTTGAAATCTAATTGGGCAGGCGAATGCTTGTTTTTACGTGTAAATTTGAATGGAAAGTTGATGGTATTACGTTACGTTTAAGTTTCCATTGTTAATGAGACCTAAAGGGGGGGAGTAGGTGCGCATTATAGCACCACAGGTTTCTTTTACGGTAAATAAGTTTTTTTCTTTCTTGATTTAATAGTAGATACTGAAATTGTTACTTTTTTATTGCATTATATTTTCATCCTAGATTAATTCCATGTCAGAATATCCGAGATTTCCTACAGAATTGTAAAATAAGCTGTAAATGAACCAAAAGAACGGTACATTCAAAAATGCTGCACAGCTTATTGAACGAACATAATTGGTTGAGATACATCTTACGTCATACACCTCTTTACAGCAGAGCCTAGAATAGTATTATTGCCACCCTTTTGAGGGCAGCACTGAGGCTGAACAACCTCAAGTTTATACTGGCGCGATTATAATCGTAGTTGCGTAGTTTGCGGTAGTTGGCCAACCTGCTGGTTGCACGCTGGTACAGTTCAAGATGAAAAGTTACAAAATTTTCAAAAATCAAATATTTGTGCGGTGTTGAATAACTGTTTGTTCATAAGAGACGAACTTAGTAAACAATATATCTTATATTTTCAGATTTGTAGTAAAAGTCCTCATTTGTGTTTCTCCGATCAACCGTCTTATGATCTGCTCATTTAGTAATTTATTACATCGCTTCATTTGAAAGTTACCATTGGTATTTTTCTTTTTTCAATTCCTTATTTTTGATGCAAAATTTTCCAGGTTTGAATATTTTTCAATATTCAAATTTAATGGCACCTGTTTTTTAATAGTTAGTGCTTGGTGATGACAATGGTTTTTATTTTTCAGGTTGAAAATGGCACCTCAGCAACTGGTTTTAAGTTGGAAGGATCACAATGGTGCATTGGTGTCAGTTTTTGAGAATCTTTTGAAAAGGAATACTTTAGTAGATTGTACTCTGGCTGCCGATGGTCGATATTTAAAGGCCCATAAAGTGGTGCTTTCTGCTTGCAGTTCTTATTTTGAGGTGAAATTTAATGGAATTTGTTGCAAATTTGAGATGCTTTCACTTGTTAACTATGTAGCTGATAAATATGAAACTTGTTAGCATTCATTTCCGTTTTTAATGTATTTTGAAGCATGTATGTAACTTGCCTTTCATTGTTTGTCACTCCTGGCAAAGGGTGACTTGCATTGATTTAGTTGACTGAAACTTTTAGTAGCTCTTCACTGACCTTGGTAATGATTAAATTGTTGAATGAAGTAGCTGCTTTTGAGAATTAATGTTGCACATGTACTTTTGTGGTCTTATCAGAAGGGCAATGAGCTCGTGCGAGTTCTGAAAAGCATTGTTTGCTGCAGTCAAGGAATGTTGTCTAAGAACTTTGTCTGATTATTTTAATTATTGCAATAAGAAGGATAGAGTAAACAGATCTTTAAGATTTAATAGAAAAAACATTTTAAGTCTCAGTTTTCCTGTTTAGTACTAGATGTTCAATAATCATCCCTGTAGAATAATTAAGTAACTTGTGTCTGTTTATGCATCTGTCCATCAGTCACAGTTAGACCCCTTCTGATCCACCAATCAAGACAAATGATGTAATGATTTGTCTGTCTTGTGATTAATTTGATTATTAATTAAAGTGATTACATTTTTGCTTGTCCATACAGAAGGTTTTAAGAAATGTCTATAAAAACATGTTATTTGTTTTTAAGCATTTAAAACGGGTTTGGACGTCTTATGCATCACAGATATCAATATCATATTCGATTACCTTCAGCAAGATAAATCTATTGTCACAATTCTTAATTGGTTTCCTTCATTTCTTAGCCTGTTCCGTCTAGGATATTCTGATAGAATTCTAGAAAAACATTTTGGTTTTGATTGTGCCAATTCATCTGTGACAACATTGGTAAAACATTGCTATTGCTACTTTCTTCCCGGCACTTACTCAAATCATTACAACTTGGTTCATCATATCAATGATAAATCTAATTTTACAATGAAACAAAAATTTAAACACTTATTTTAATTGATACTTTATCATGGAACTTACTATTACTGAAAATGGTTGGGCTAGGCAACTATGATAATTCAAAATTTATTTTTGTTAGTAACATGCAAAGCCCAATTATAACTTTTTATCATAAAAAAACCCACTGAGTTGCCCACTGGTTATATATGCTGGTTATGTTTGCTCAGAATTGCAGTTTTTTCATCTTTAAATAGAACAGCTATTGATGTAGATTCAACATTTTAGAAATGTATTGTAGTAAGTGTTGAATATTTTGAAAATATTTGAAGTATTGTCAGGTTAATAAAAAAGATATTTTGAAAAAAAAAATCTATTTCAATGCCTATACAATTTTAGAATTTATCTTTAAAAAAATGCATCATGACATATCAATTTGTTGGTGAGTAATGAAACAATTTAACTATCTGTTTCTGACACTTCATAACATGGCAGATAGATAAAAAAGATACAAGGACAATTTCTAGAACATTCATAGTAAAATATTGACATATACATTACCCTGTGTAAGTATAACAGCTTTGAAGGAAAGGAACAATGATAATCTTAAAATGAGTATTGAATCTATGAAGCTGATTAGAAACAATGCTGGAATGAAGAATAATTTCAAAATTAAAAAGTGAATGGCAGTGAAATGCCCCAAAACATTTTAACAATGCTATATTAGCAAAAAACGTAACAAAAAATGTGTATAAAGTCGGTCTTGCTTTTATGAATGTTTCACATGTACGAGCATGTACTAAGAGTCGTTTTCAAGACACACATGTCAAGTTTCCCACAATGTAAAATTTCCCAGCTAATAACAATGAGTGCTCTGTCTCAAATTTTTCAGAGAACCTTGTAATTTGATCAGAACCTGTGTACTATTTTTGTGCACTGGAGTTCCAAGACGAGTAAGAATTATTATTAAATGGGGCAAGCACTTTTATTTCTTGTAGCTTCTCTGAAGAAGAGCCTGTCCATTTCCAATGAGCAAATGTAGTTAATACTTAATGTTTCAAACTTAGCTCTTGACAATCTTTATGGAAGGTGGAAGTTGTTTATATCACTTTTGAAGACTGCTTCAAAAATAATTTAACTTGCAGTTGTACTGCCAACTTGACTTCACAAACACACACACATATTCTTGTTCTGTGGGTGGATCATCGATGTTAATGATGCACTTTTTGTAAGTGGCATGACAGTGGCACGATTTTTGACGCTAGCTATATAGCTAAATCAAGTTAAGTGACCGTGGAAGAGAATTGAAGTAGCCTGCTGCTGTGATTGATAGTTTTCCAAAATCTATGGAAGTTCGTATTGCAATGCTCTGTAGTTCTCCCTTCCTTTTCTTTATCCATAGATCAACTTTAACTTGTTCTTTCTAATTTTTGCTAATAACTTATCTGCCTTTAATTGATGGGTCATCTACATTTTTGACTAGCTCAGTTATAATTTTGAAATCATATTCTATATCTGAGGTTTTATTCTTTCTGTGTGGACTTGAAATTTCACCACTGTACAAGGTCTCAGCTCGTAACTTTTACATTGGGAAATTTCTTTAGAACCCTGTAATTTTTACTAAAATGAAAACGATGTTCGAAATTTCTAATGTACAACAATAAATTCAGTTACACTGTTAATTTTTAAACATCTGCTTCGGATGCTGTAGAACAAACTGCAAACAGTAAACATGAAATAAAGCAATAACAAATATTCTAATTACAAATAAAACATTCACACTAATTAACAATACAGTCATCTCAATTCATCATATGCACAGAGCTGTGCGTTTATTAACTGACTGGAATCAAATGGCCATTATTGATTGTATTACTTTTGTATTCCAAAATTAAGCAAATCTTGGACCCTGTACACTTTTATTCTGTCATCCTTGCTTAATTCTTGATTGACAAATAAGTCATTTTCCAATAGAATTTATTAATTATTTATTTAATGCCAAGAACAGTTAAAAATGTGTGATGTACTATGGGGAGGAGTGTAACCTGTGCATGTTTTATTAAATTTTGGGATCACTTACCTGATCCATATACATGTTTAATTATGAATACACATGGAAATGATTGGCAAAAATTTATCTTAAAATATTAGTTCTCATGAAATAAAAACTACTTGTAAAGGAAAAAAGCTACAGATTTTGGCTATTATCGCTCATTATGATCTTTGTGAAGAATTCGATTTACTGCTGCAAAAACGTGGTAATTTAAATAACTATATTCCTCACCGAACTCCACAGGAAGTGAACATACCTATGCACCTTCCATGCACAGGAAGTGAATTTACCTATGTACAGGTAGTGAAGTATTACGTCTAGAAGCAAAATAGGAAGTCATCTCAGCATTTGCCCATATAAGGGAAACTGGCTGAAAAACCTGATTAAGATGTGCGTCATTGACCCAGAAGCTGAAGTACAAAATTTGTTCGGAACTACATTAGTTAGTCAGAATATCTTGTTGAATGAACTGTCAATAAATAACTAAAAACGTGATATTTGATGGCTTCCAGGGAAATCAATTTCGACTTAGAAATTAAATAAACTCGCAACCACTTTTGGGATGTATTGTAAATATTGGTTAGACTTCATTCCTTTTTTTGTGTGAGAAGTTTGTCTTGAATTATTCTCTTCAAAATTAATATCGAATATTTACGTGTTTTTTGTATTTCTTAAGGTTGTTCAGAATGGATGGATTAGAGGTACAGTAATGGCCTGAGTATTGTTGTTCCATTTTCATTTTATAATGTTTTCTTGTTTTTCTTTCTAGTTATTATTTAGTCAGGAGAGTGAGAAGAATCCAATAGTCATTCTCAAAGATGTGAAATTCCAAGAACTGGAAGCTGCTGTTAATTTTATGTACCGAGGAGAAGTGGAAGTTTGTGAAGATAGATTAGCAGCTTTTTTGGAAGTCGCAGATTCTTTACGAATAAAAGGGTTAGGCAGCGGTGAAAAATCTCAAGTAAGGACATTCTCATTATACACTAATTTTTAGGGTGGTAATTTTAAACTGGAATATTATATGAGAATCCTTACTAGCCAAAAGTATTATACTGAATCATGTTTATGGGGCTTGGTCACTAGGAGTAAAAACATTTTAACACCTGGTTGTTTGTGGACTTCTTTTTTTTTTTCCCATCAGGGCTTGCAACCACCAGTAGAGGTTATTCTACCATTAGTACTATATGCGCATGTTTTCTTGATCCTCCAGCTTGCTCACTCAGCATGACCTGGTAAAAAATATGAATTTCACTCGGAACATCAAGGCTTGGTTTGCTGTGATACTCACCCTTTTTCTTTACAATGTGGACTTCTTATTTTTTGCCTTCTCTTTCGATTGATCTGTGCGTATCAAGTTCCTTCTTGTTACTCAATTATTTCTATAACTATTAATTATTTCTTAAGAATTTTTTTAAAAAATCACTGCTTCTTATTGCTATCAAGTCCAAGACCTTCTGTTACGCTGATTTGTCTGTCAACACACACTGGAGCATAAAGAAAAGGTGTGGGTATAGTAGTCATGGTGTGTGGTGAATGTATACACACGTTCCTCACATCCCTTGAGGGTTTTTTTTTGTTCCTACCAATCTTTGTAAACCTCTCAGTAGAATCTTGAAATTAATAAATGCAAACTATTTGAATTATTAAATTGTAAGGTGTACAAAAATATATTATGTTCAATTTTGTTGAAATACTCTAGTTTAGAAGTTAACCTGCTTATTATTTTATCCAAATTTAATTAAAATTTCCTGTTATTTGGTAGTCGTTTTCTCCTTAAAAACTTTTCAAAACATCTTGTGGCAGTGTTGATATTATTCATCAAGACATAAGAACTCATATGTGTAGGGAAGAAGTAAATAAATAAATAAATAAATATATTTGAGATTTTTCAATAAATACAAGTTGAGTCAAAAAGGACTATGCAACTTTCAAGGCATGTAAATGTTTATTGAGATGACTTATAGAATTGGTACAGGTGTTATTTTGTGGTGAAAGGCCTCAAGATTTGCATCGAAGTATCGCTTTCATGTTTTCTCCATGAAGAAGAAAGGGCTGTACACTTTCTTAGGGTACAAAATACATTCACTTTTGGGCTGTCATGAATGCATTTAAGGGTTTCATGTGGTTTTTCAGTGCCCTATATTCCACAGTTGTGGGTGTTCACCTTCCCATTAAGATGAAACGTGGACTCATCACCGAAGATTATTTTGTTCAGGATTTCTCCTCCTTCACCCTATTCAACATTTCCACACAGAATTCTTCATGTGCAACTTTACCTAAATCAGTAATTTTTTGTACTATTGTTAGCTTGTATCGTTTTTAAAATGTAAACGTTTACGTAACACTCTAAGTCTTTTGTGGAATTCCAGTCTCGTGAGACTCACGTCACATTGATTACTATGGACAGCCAGCAAAGACATCCCTCATCTGTTCGACAGCATCAGCAACATACAGGCGACTTGGTGATATATCTTATCTAAGAGAACAACCTGTTTCTGCAAACCACTTGTGCCTACAGTAAATTGTAGGCATGCTTCAGAGTTCTTTAGCGTATTTAGTATGAAATTTACACAGCTAGCTTGCTCCACACCACTGAAATTAGACATTTTAATAATTAACTATATTGGTGCTCCCGGTGACTAAATATAGTTCTGTGGTACTATGCGAGTAAAACTCGAGGCCTCTGGCCACAAAATGACACCTGTAACAATTCTGTAAGTGATCTCAATATACATTTATATGCCTAGAAAGTTGTAAAGTCCTTTTTTGACTCATCCTGTATCCTGTATATTATCAGATAAAAACTGATTAATCAGTTTACTATTAATTAGTAAAGTAGTGTAACAAGGGGAGCATCAACAGACCCTACATAGTTTTTTCCCCCCTATCTTTGTTTAGGTCAGGAGTTAGTGTCATTGTTTAGAACTTTTCTATTTGTAGAACCCTTCTGAATCCCTAGTGATAGTTTCATCTTTCAATGCTTATCGTTTGTTTACAAAAATACTCAAAACCAGTGCTCTTTATATTAGGTTCTTGGAAACTGAACCATTTTTTTGGCCTGCCCTTAAACATGTTTCAATCTAATTTTTACTGCCTTGTTGATAGTTGATTGGTTGATATAGGGAACAGTTGTGCAAACAGCTCAACATTCTGAGTGTTGAACTAGTTCATAAAAAATAAGGGGGGGGTAACAAAGAAGATATTAAATATATATCCTTTAGTTATGTTGCCTTATTTATATTCTGGGGTCCTCTTTTTGTACCCACCTGTGATCTCCCTGTGTTTTTCTGTGAGCTCTGGAATGGTATTGGTAGGTGAGTGTCAACTATTTAATGACCTGCAATTAACAGATTCCCAGTTAACCAAAGCTTAGGATTATCAGAGAAAAGACAAAATAATACATTGGCAAATGAAAGACGTATTCACAGAAGTAAATATCTTTGTTGCGGCAGTAGTATTATGGTAGGTGATGCTGCTCAGATTCTAGACATATTTTCAAGATTTAATGGCATCAGATTCAAGAAATTAAAGAAAAAATTTAATTCATGTAATTTCATTGGGGTGATCATGGAACTATAATCAAGTATTTCCTAATCAAGTCAATCCTAAACAAGTGAATCAGTAAATATTAATAAAGTAAATAAAAGTAATAAAAAGTGAAAAAAAATTCCTGTTGCCCCCTATTTAATCCAGATTTGACTACATCTGAAATTTTGAATTTTAGTAAATGTATTTTATGTAATTTCAGGATGCCAGAGGAAAGTCTCCAACACCAAAGAGCTCGAAGGCTGCAGTTCCTCCGAAAGCACATTCCAGCAGAAAGGAAGTCACCCTCACGGAAAGTGAGAATACTGTGGAGAGTTGCATCACCCTTGGCAGCGATAAGAATAGCAACGGAAGTTCTTCTCACCATCATCTACCGCACAGAGAAACATCAGGATCTTCCCCCATTCCATCCTCACTTGCTATTGCGTCCTCCTTCAGCATACCATCAGCTTCTACCTCATGCCCAGTTAGAGTAGAAACTGACCGTGATAGAGACAAACTGGAGAAGAATCAGTGCTCGTCCCCTTCTGTGTCTACCTTCCCTTCAGGAGATACTGTGCCATCAGATGTGAACACTGTAATTAAAACTGAACCTGTGACCGATACTTATTTGGATGAAAAGTCGGATGAGACGGAGAGAGACTTTGATGATGTGACGATGATGGAAGATCAGGAAGACTGGGATGATCCTAACATAGAATCTATGGGTGATGAAAATTCCTCAAATCAACATGACCCTGGTAAGTGCTTTTAGTTAACTCGGAGGGAAGGGGCAGAATAGAATATTATGAAACAATGATGTAATGAAAGGTATTAATACACTTGTGTGAAGTATAATACCCATGACATCGAATTTTATACAGTATTTTTTCTAAGACTTATGGTAACGTTTATGACTTAAACCTAGTGGACACCTCCCTAGCCCTACCCTATGTCTAATATAATGACTAATAAAAAAGAAACTAACAAGCTTAATATAATAATAAATGCAACTTTCATGTACACAATTGAATGAAACATTTACTAGATAAATTCTCAACGATTAACTAAGTGTTAATTCTTGGTTTTGTAACTTCTCTGTATTGGTCAAGAACCTATATGCTAATGAGTATACATCGTTTTGCAATTGGTTGCAGCATCCAATTAGCAGAATTATACAATGGGAGTAGAAAAAAAGCCATTGATGATAGTGTGGAACTGGAGGCATTACTATTCAAGGAAAGGGAAATTTGCTCTTCTAGTTAGGGTGTAATAGTTAAGAGTGAGTGACCTCTAACATTCTAATCCAGTGTTTTATTAGAAGCAACTTTCCTTTATGATTGCGAATAAGTAGCAAATCAGCTGTACAAGAAGGTAAGTTTCAAGTTTGTATTATCTTTTGTGATGGTTTTTGGAATGAGATGGCTATTTTTTGGTCCATGTTTTGCTACTGATTTTTATGCCTCAATTTGCTTGGAAGCCTATACCAAATGCAGGGCTTGAGGATCTTTCTTGTTGGTGTCCCTCATTTATAGGGGTCAGATTTTGAAAATTTCTAAAATATTGCCAAAAATGATCAATAAAATGCCCCTAAAATGTTTTTAAAATGCCCTAAAAGCAAAGAAAAATTATGTAAAAATCTTTTCAAAACCAATTTCAATGAACAACTGAAGCTGTTGGATATTACTGATGTAATGGAGGCTGCTTCTATCTGTTCAAGTGAATGCAGCTTGCAAACTTACTGACAACGCCCGACAGTACAACAAAAACGACAGTACAAAGAAACTGAATAGGCTACTCTGGAATTCTGTGGAGAACATTTGTGGCATCTCATAAATATTATTTGAAGCAAGTACTATTCAAATAATATTAAAATTGATGAAATCAGTGAAAAATGCTTTAAAATGACAGGAAAAGGTAAAAATAGACTATATTTGAAATTTTAAAAAAAATTAAAAAAAAAGTCATATTAAAATGGGTCATTTCTTTTTGTCATAACATTAAATTATTGTATTTACAAACAGGCATTGCTCTGAAGTGGGGAAAGAAAAGAAGATAAGGAAAAGACCTCAGCCCGCTCATTACTTTCATTAGTCTCTTGTAGTCCCTGGGTATGTCCCACTCTATCTTTGCCAGGCATTGGTCTCGCATTGTCTCTCATTGGTCTTGAATGTCTGAACTATATGGGCGAGAAGAACCCATAACATCCTTATTGGATTAGGGTTTAAGACCTACCAGGTCTCTTTGACAGGCCACAAGTGTGATGTATAGAGCCCGGAAGTTCAGACTTTTATTACATCTAAAATAGGCAGGCAAAAATTATTTTAAAAAAACAAACTAAAATGCAGGAAATTAACATGGGAAATAATATTTTCTTTGTAGTCTTTATTCCACACGTTTTGGAATGATGACTAGGAATTTGTTTTACTCCCAACAGTGTCTTTTTGAAATTATATTTTGGTCTCCCTTTGTATCTTGAAATGGCATCAGTAAAAATGGAATTATGTTTTTTGTTCATTGCACTTACATAATTGCCAGTGCTGAGAAGAGTATGCCATACACTGCTCTGTCCGCTGTCCTTGAAATGGATCGGAGGCCATACTCAAAAGTAGACGGGGTTCCTAATGAGTAAACAAAGCCGGTTGGCATCAAAGAAAAATCTTGTTTGGTATTTCTTCCTTTTTCATTTAGTTTTTTAACACATCCTTTGCTTCCAGAGAAAGATGAAACACAACCGTGTCTTTGTGTTGTCCTGGCTTGCAGGCATATATCCAGCTTGATCGAGATTGTTTAAGAGGGAAAAAGCAAAATAATAACATAGAAGGTAGAAAATCACAAAAAAATGAGACAAATGGCAAAAATAGGCATCAGAAGCTAGGCAAAAAAAAAGGCAAAATGAAAATCTACTAAAACATTTTCAGAAGTACAATTAAATGATTCCTGTTAAGTCATAAAATAGTATTAGTAATAGTAACAACAACAATAATAATAATAATAATAATAATAATAATAATAATAATAATAATAATAACAAAAAGACATTTTGCCAAACTTTTGGGCTTTAGTTATGACACACACGATTTTATTGTGCTCCCAGCCATGATTGTATCTTGAACTTGGGTTTAAGAAGTATGCTAAGCCAGAGTGGCGTGCAAACCTCCAAGCTACTAGGGACAGCAAAAAAATACTATTAGTTACATAAAACGCAAAGATATTTAATGCGGATATAGGACTGGCACAAAAGCATTTTTACTTTCTCATCATTACTTCGTAAGAATAGGAAGATTATAATTGAGCTGGAAATGGCGAACTTTCTACATAGAAACTTTTATTGCCAGATCCTAATGAAAAATTGGATAAATCTTTTTCCTATGATATGTAGAAAATTACTTCCGCTAATTGTAATCAAAATTTGTTTCTGGATCTTTGATACCGAAAAATCGATTGATGGCAAAAGGTCTATGCGACTGTTCTATACAGTGTGTACTATTTTGGTATGTACATCTGTCTCGTGATGTACAGCGTGTTTAACTTAACTTGCAACCATGTCTGGAAACACCACCACGTGTTTAGGCAATTTGGCAACCCATGAAATACCTTTGACATCTCTTTCACTTTTAGCGATCCATGGCAGCATGCCCTCAGATTTCGAATTTTTTTGTCATTTTAAGAAAATTATATTTTGTTATATTTTATTAATTATTTTCAATAATTATTAATTTACTACTGATTTATATTTTATTGGTATTTGAATAATTTTATTAAGGCTTTCTTATTTATCTAATAATCATATTCTATAATAATAATAATATGATGATAATAATAATAATAATAATAATAATAATAATAATAATAATAATAATAATAATAATAATAATAATAATAATACATTGTTATAAATAATGAAGAGCTTGATGGTAATGCTTCACAAGATATCTTTCTGATTTCTCTCTGAGTCGACTTTCATTAAATAATAATTATTATTACGTCAGTGTTAATAAATTGATGAATAGTCATAACGTCCCTCCACATCTTCAGAATTAGTTTTGTTTCTTAAGCATACTGGACAGAATCACCTAAAGCAACGTTTTGTATCTTGCTATTGTCTCTGCTCTCCCCTCGCCACCGCATCCACTCTGTGCAGTGCGAAATTTTTCCGGCCTGTGAGCCGCATATACCTGCCATATACTTGTTCGCCTAAGCTCTTAAATGGGAAAACACAGTAACAGGAAAGTTGCTGCAGCTTATGACCTGATGGTCGCCTCCTCTGCTGTCTCGACGTGCGAGGCACGGCTGTCTTGAAAGGTAACAAAAACACGCGGTTGCCCAATGCCAAAACACGAAAAGTGCAACCCAGTCAACGGTTGCGAGTTCAGGTGGTCAGAGCGAGATAAGTGTTACGTTTAACATGCCTTTTTTATTGTGTTGATCGAGAGATGGGAGGTTCTTCTCTGTGCTGTTATAGTTTGAATCGAATTTACCGTCTAGTTTCGCGTAAGGAGACTGTAAAGTTTGCTGTTTTAACATGGGCTCTGATAGTGACCTGACATAGACCTGAAATTTTAAATTTGTGAGAAAATTAACTGTTAAACATGTTTTTAAAAACTCTTCTTTTGGTAGCTAGCATCTTGAAGAAGATTTTCATTCAATCGCATTAACTATTATATCCATCAAATTCCAGTTTTTCTGAATATCTGGTTACATCAAAACGCAATGTTCTCCAGGAGTGAAGGTTTTTTAATTGCTCCCAGAAGATCTAGAGGAATGTACGAAATGTCTACTCGATTCGAATGAAACGCGTGCGCGCGCGCGGTGTTTGCCGAGATTGCGTCACAGTCCCGACCCTCAAGAAACCGCGCGAACGTCTCCCTTGGACTATTTAGCTATATAATTTGCAAAATTCTCCTAATTTAAACGTGATTATTCTTAAATTTGCGCTATTGATTCT
>BOPP01000053.1:7390109-7418643 GCA_017312745.1 Gryllus bimaculatus | reverse complement strand
TGGCCCAGAAAACTTACTTATTTGAAAGTCCAATACACACAACCACTCTTATCTCTACTTAATCTCCTACATCACCTGTTTTACTTCACACGAGAGTCTTATATATTGTGACACAACGAACTCTCAGCACATCTGGCGAAAATCACAGCACCAACATCCAATATATATATCCTATCCGCCCCTTCCCGACACCATAACATCTCGCAGAGTCACGATTTTTGAAATCGTATCCACTTCCACACACTATATCTATGCGAGTGAGTTCAATCGATCGTCATGATCACTCTATCATATCGTGCCGTGATCGCGTTGCTTGAATCGGTGTATATGTTCTGAGTGTCGCGTCGCTCTCTCAACAACATAACCCATCCCTCATAATATTTCATACATAAATATACCACTACCACCGCGATAACAATAAGTATAAATACTCAGTGAGTCATATTAAAGCCACGTTTAATTATCGTCGAGCAAATATTCGCCATTCCGAGATGATTCTCCTCACTAGCAGTAATTCTAATCTGCCTTAGTTTCACGTTGTTTTAGATGTTGTTCGCAAACAAATTCATGTGATCTATCTTGTGCTTGTTGTGACTTGTGGCTCTAGACTGCTGAAACCACACCTTTCCTTAACTTCATTCTCGAGTCTTTGGAATAAAAACATTGCGAACAAACATATCATTCCCTGTAACCGAATGTACTCCCATTTCCATTATTAACTGAGCGAGAGTTCCCGTTTCCAAAAAAAAAAAAAGAAACCACGAATCGTCCTCAGTCGTATTTTAATCCAAGAATAAAGCGAACACCAGGAACCAGCTGACCTTATTTTTCTTCACCAATTCTGAGAACAGTTCATGTTTAGCCAAAGACCGCGTTCGCAAAAACTGGTAATCACATTATTTTCCGCCCACCAAGATGAGCTGAAGCGCCAGGTGATCCATGCCTAGAACGTGTCACAGACCACTGACAATTTCAATGAGTGCAGTTCGATTTTCACCAAAGTGATTAGTTTGTTCTTGTGGCTTTTCTCAAAGTAACATCGTAAGAATTTATAAAATTGCAGAGTGTTGAAGCATCCTCAGTAGAAAAATGAATTACTCCAAAAGAGAAAGAAATTAAAAATGGAGTTCATGAACGTCCAAGGTAAACGGAAGCGCACAATTAACGAATAATCAAAGATCTTATGCTTTTTCGCATTCATTATAGTACAGTACCTATAAAAATTTGGAACATACGGATATTTTTAAATCGAAAGTATCGTTGAATATAATTATATTTTTTTAAAGAGAAGTTTTGAAGTTCGTTTTTTCGATGAATTCTAGCCCAACGTAATAAAATTGTCTTCACATAAATTTTCTCCAGTAAATGGAAGACAAAAGTTTTCACTGCCCTTAACATTATGTTGCAACGTTTTTGAAATGAATGCGAATCAGCTTCTTATTATTCACCAGAACAATAACAAATCATCCTCTTCTAAATTAGTTGTCATTGCCTGAGAGTCAAAAATTTGATCTCGTGACTGGATTAGGAATACTTACATACAGCGCGCCGTTGTGTTGGTTTCTTATAAATAGCTTGTAATAAAAATTCACTACCTCATTACTCCAATACAATGGCAAACCATGATATACGAATAGTGGCTGTTGCAAACTGACTTCATATGATTTGTATGATGTAAAGGTGAACAATAGCCCAAAATTTGCAGGTATAATCGATTATATTACAGATAATTGCTGATCTGTCTGTAAATTTTCTTAGTTTTTAATTGAAAATAAAGAAATTGTATTCACCTTCAAGTGAGTACGATTAAAAGTGTGCGAATCGTCTTAATGGCAACATGTATTCAAAAATAATCTTCAGAAATTGGACGATACAGTATTTCAAATTTTACTAGCTGAAAACGAAAGTGTGTCAAAATTTCAATTCATTCAATAGATTTTTTCTGATAGCACATAGCACGTCACTTCGCGTAAACATAAAGCATATTTTTACGTAAACTACATCATATCTAGAAAATATTCCTGAAATAAATAATAATAATTTATGAGTTCACATATACAATTACAATCGTTGTATGACAAGTCAATAGGATGTATTGCGGTGAAGAGAAGCGAAGTTTACATTACTGTTCAAGGAGCAAAACAAGGGCCATCTCAAAGCCAAAAAAGGGCCCGCCTCTAGCAATCCAGAGAGAAACAGGAATTTTGTTTTGGTCAGGCATTCTCCTTCTCTCGTCACAGGTATGCGATATGCGGTGAGTGTTTTTTTTCGCTTCAGCTGAAACAGTTAACATGAAAAGAAATCTAATGGGCATAGAAATTTGTTATTTATATTTTTAAAGGCGAAATATTGGTTTGTGATTTGAATTATTCCTTTACACTGCTTAAAACATATTGGTGAGCAGGAAGGCTTTTCAATTTACTTTAAAATGTATGAATTGTGTTTATGTCTTTAATATAATTGCCTTAGTTTGTTGTAAAATGTAATGCCCTCTATTATGTTACTTTTTTGTATTATGTATATTGTCAGGCTGTGAAACATGTAGGTTATCCCTATTTGACGGCAGGGTATAGATTCAAGAAAATAAAATAACTTATTCTAATAAAATTTGGGAATTTTCTCTTCATTAACATAATTTTCGAATTTGAAAAGTTAAACACTTAGTCTAGGCTACTCCCAAGGACCTTACAGTAGCCAATATACCTGTTCATAAATGTGATCGTATTTTGAGCGATGAGTGGGGAAGGACGGATGCGAACACCAAATACACGATGCCAGTCGGGATACGAGATCGATAACCAGTAGAAGCGAACTCGACCCGAGGATCGCCGCGGTTCGAGTCTAGCCTTCTGGCATTGGTTAGTAGGTGTTCGTCCTTTCAACCCCCTATCATCACCATATCCTGTCAATCTTCAGTACCATTACTTTAAATGCAGATGCGACGACCTTAAATAACAAAAACCAAAACATTGCAGGATCCAAGCCAATCACATTAACCGTCTTCTTGGCGTTGGCTCAGGTCGGGTAATAAATATAGAATTTTAAGTGGAAAAATAAATAAAGATGTCTGATATTCAATACTAAAGTATTGATACCAAACATCTTTATTTATTTTTCATTACATAAAGTATCTACCTCACCAGCGATCTAATTAATTGATATAACTTTTGAATTATTTGTTGTGTAGGTTCATCGTCAGTCAAGTAGTTTGTTGACTGAAAGAAAAGGCGTCTGGGTCTCGCCCATAGGTAAATCGATTCCCATGTTCGCACAACGCCCTGCGGTCTCTCCAGGTCTCCTTCCTGCGAGCGCGATGGGCCGGCGGAGTGCGAGCGCTGCGCGGCGAGACTGGCCAGGCCGTGGCGAGGCGAGCGACGGCGAGGGCAGGGCCGCGCGGGCGGCAAGGACACTCCGGGGCGCTTCTCTGCGCCTACGCTCCCTCTCTCCCTCTCCCTCTCCGTGGCACTCCCGCTCTCGCCCGCTCGCGGCAACACAGGCCAGAGATGAGCGAGAATGAGAGCGAAGGCTAGCGGCCGAGAAATCGAAGCGGTTCGCCATTCGCCCGAAAAAGGTACCCAAGAGGTCATGACAGGCGGTTGGCATTCCCATGCCTGTATTGCTCTTTGGCCAATCCAGAAAGAGCTTAATGTTGTACGTAGTCGTCTAATACGAAATATCTTAATAATCTGTTGACTAAAAAGTAAAACAGTACGAAATAAAGAAACAAGAAATTCAAAAGCGTTTGTGTGTGTGTGTGTGTGTGCTGTCGGTGTGTGTGTGTGACATACAAATACGCACATTCTGTAGAACAGAAATATTATTTTATGAATATTATAACAACCCCATTGCTGACCCGACTCACCTGAATACCTCTTGCCTGATCCAGCGTAGCCCCGGCTACTCAGTCTGAAGTGTCTGATAATACTCATTTATGATGGCTTTTTCTCATGCTCAAATGCTTTGAAACACATGACTGCCTTTTTCAAGTGGATTTAATATCCATTCTATGGCCAAGGTCAGGCCTCTCGTTACAAATAGGTATTTCTCTTAAAACTACCTTTAACTTATCTTACGTACATTCAGGCCAATGTTCACCTTTTCCGGTAGGACGGCGCCCTCCCCGGCGTCCATGACCTCGGCGACGCAAGCAGCGGTCCTTTACCCTGGCCGTCTGGTGCAGTGTGGTCAGGCAACATTGCGGTCCTGGCTTCCCACTGCGGGTTGTCAGCTGGTTTACCTCCTTGCCCCTTTGCAAGCTGGTCAGAGCAGCGGGTGGTGTAGTAGCGTCCCAGGCGTTAGCAACGCTTAATCCGGGTGTCGGCGGCGTGGCTCACGGCAGCAGTGGTTACGCCTCCGCCCGTCGTGAGTCCTGGGCTCGGGCGCTTACAGACATTGCCCGCCAAGCCTACTCTTTGCAGCTACTGCTCGGTGTTCGTCCTGGCCCGAGCGACACCGGAGAGTTCAGCGACGTTGCGGCGACGCATTCGGGCGAGTGGGTAGTTGGGCGGTTGCGGCGTGACGTCTCGCGGTGCGTGGCAGTGCCATTTAGCGGCGCGGCGTACGGCGGCATTAGAATGGACAACTTTTCGCTCTCGCCTCCTTCATTCGAATGGCCGAGCTTGTGAGCTGCAGCGGCCTCCCTTGGTCCGCGGGGTCACATGGCTTTTCCCCGCTTCGTTTTCGGCGATTGGCAGACGCGCATCCCGCGGTGTCATCGGTGACTGTTTGGCGTTGCAGAGACCGGTTAAAATTTCGGCGTCATCCGAGTTCTCGGAAACGGCGGCGGTGCGTTGCCACGCTGGGAGTGTCGGCGTGCGTATTTCCCAGTGAGTCAGTGGCGTCGCCCGAGGCGTGCCCCTGTTGCAAAAAATAGAGCTCCTGAAAATGGAATGTGTTTACAAATTGCGAGAATTGTACAAATTAACGGAGTGAGAGATCTTTCAAAAAAATTACATGTGTGTAATTTTTGGGAAAACAAAAAATACACCGACACACTTTACGTCATATTAAACAGTGCAATTAGCTCTATCCTTTCGAAAAAATTGAAGACATAAATTTAGAACTTTTTGAGGAAATGGCGTTTGAGCGGAATTTTAAGTTTCACAGAAAACGGTTGAGTTTTCACAAGCTCCAAATTTTTCCAAGAAAAATGCTATTTAGGACGAGGTTTTACTGTTCTTTAATATTCTTAAAATAATATTTCCGTTCTACTGTTAAGAAACGGAAAAAATTAGAAAATTTTAAAAAAGTATTTTAATAGGGCCGGCGATAGATGGAATTTGGCAAGAGTATGTGGCAAGTTCGTGTAGCTAGACGAGACCAAAGGAAATAGAAAACTAATACGGGAAAGTCCAAGCCATTCTGGATCATCACTAGTTATCTTATAATTGGAGATGATTAAAAGATTAAGTAATTTAGGATTGTATGTCTTATGCTTTCACTAAACTTTGGATTACATCAAAGTATTTGTTTAGAAGGTAAAGAGTTTGTTTTTAGTGCAAGCGAATCAAACATCGTGTGCTGTCATTAAATGGATGAAAATACTAAAATTGAGTATCAAATTGATACAGTAGAGATGAAAATACTGAAATTGATGATACCAAAATAATTTATCCTGAAATTGATTATGATATCGAAATAGATGAAGAAACTGAAATCAGTGATGAAAATGAATAAAATTGTCTCGCTCGATTTCTGTTTCCAAAAAATAATATGTAATTCATGTTTAACTTAAAATCAAGGAATATATTTTGAATCGAATTGACACTGAATAATTATTGTACACCTGAGGGCTGCTCTAAATGTCATTATAACTCAGGTCTCCGAATTCTGAGACCTCAATGTTTCTAAATATTTTACCTCCTCTTTGACATAATTTGTGGTGGGTGTGGGGCGTGTGTACTGATGTAAACACGTCCTTCAGTAGACGTACCGGTACAAAGACAAAACACGCCTTCAAGAATCAGAGTTAACTGTAGAGCCAAAGATGGTAGTAGTTCGGTGGAAACTGACCTAACAACGTACTAGAGTCGATCTATTATGTATATAAGCGTTCTGATAATCAGACTGGCTTGTACCACGGTACAATATGCAGTAAGGGGTTAACGTTCAATATTTTATTACATTTAGCCATTATCACTGTATTTTTTATGCATTTGTGTATGATTACGTTCATTTCCAGCATTGTCATTGAACTATCTAATCGCCATTGGCGTCCTATAACTTTGCAATATTTACGAGTAGATGGCTATCTTAATCCATGTTTCGAATCCTGCATTTTGGCTTCTCTGTTTTCTGAAAAATAAATAGAATTCAAACACTGACTTCTTACAAGTAGAACTGTGTTCTGACTCGAAAAGAGCACGCAGAGGAGGAAGTAGGATTTTCGTGTTAATGTGAATGTTCTGTTGTGCGCAGATGCAGCGTGGGTGCAGGAAGCGGCGGCGCCAGCGCGGGAGGAACGCACTTCGCCAGCGTCTCTTCAAGGAGCAACCATCGGCCCGGACCCGGCCGCCCCCTTGCCGCCCGGCGCCCGGGCCAGGCCCGCCCCCGGCAGCGGCCTCCGCCCGGCGCGCCACGGTAAGCCTGCACATTTTCTCTGCTGCGCAGGGGGATCACGAGCGGCCCACGGGCACCCATAACTCGTTATTTCATAACAAAAATTGAGGCTGTCTGAACTGAAAGTGGGCCGTGATATTCTTCCTGGATCCGCCACTGCGAGATTTAGTTCTCGGGAAGAGTTTGGCGGATACGACGCCGTCAGTTCAAACCAATGTTTCGATTACTTTTGGTTGATGAACATTGTTCAACCATTACAGTTAAGGAATCTGCCGTTATTTCGTTCTTGTCAATATGAACGAATTTAGGTTGATCCGGGGTTTAGGGTGGCACGGTTCCTTTGGTTCTTTTATGATTCATCACTTCTCGTTTGAGGTTTGTTCGCCAAATATAATCTCCCAATTAGTAAACAAAAATATTCTGTACTTTGTGGCGTGGGATTGCGCGTTTTGTCGCACTTGAGGTCCCTTCAATAGCATTCGTGTATGTCCCAGTTTCAGGACCTTTGGAAGTAATAGAATGATTAACTCGAAAATGGGTAAAATCACCATCAGTAAGACAATCCTAAGCCTACCAGTAATTCGAAATCACAATAGATTTCGGTTTGATGTCCAAGAGAACCTCCTTGTTACGGCATTCAACGATCTTTAAAAAAACAGAGAAGAACCTTTTTCAACACCATCAATAACCAATTTCCCTTCCACGCGTTTGCTTCTTTTATACTTCCTCTTCCCAAACTTGCTCTCGTATATTTGAACTTCAACTCTCTCTCCTCAGTGGCTGACTTTCATCTTCAATTACTGAAAAAACATACCTTTCGACATCCAATCAGTAATCTTACTCTCAAACACACCCGCATCCAAACGTATGATTCACCTTTGCTTCCATGACCCACATGTGAAGTTCCCACACCCCAATGAGAAGCACCTCCCAATATCTCCAGGTGACTCCTCTCAGAACAAGAATCATTTCGCAGAGACCTTTTCACGCTATGACCACTCTCGCCTCTCACTCTACTAATCTCATATCTGTCGTATCCTTTCTCCGAGTTAATTAATTAATTTATTTATTTTTTTGTTTGGCAAACGGTACGTACACTTTGAGACGTAAGCAAACACACTTTCTTACACCACAGCATCACATTCAAAGTTCCCTCTCGGCGCAAATTATAAATAAAACCAGCATTAATACCTTCCATCTCAGTAGACACACAAACCTATTACAAGACTTGAAATGCGAAAAAAAAATCCGCGCCAACAAATTCTTCAGAATATTCTTCTTCATTAACTTACAAAATAAATAATTTATTTGTTATAACAACTAAATGTGTTAATAGAAGGCTGTTCAGTTACCCACCCATGTCTATTTATATTTCAGTCGGCTACCAAACCCATATTTTGACAATTTTTTAAAGTGTTGTGAAATGTAATTGTACGTTTGAATTGGTATTTTGAATGTGTTTTCATGAAGTAGTAATGTTTCGTAATAGCAAAATGTATAGCTTTATAAATCATATTGTATATATTTATGCTTTGGCCTAAGAACATTTATCAATGCCAGCAAATTTATTCTCAAGCACTCAACCAGTGATTCAGGTGAACTGCGCCACCATAAACAAGGGAATCACTAGAAATAATCATAACAGGAACCAAAGGAGCCGTGCCGCCCTAAACCTGGGATTAACTAGTAATTATTTTAAAGATAGACGTTGATTTTTTTATTATTACAATGGGTTTAGGGGGAACCCCCCCACCCCACCCCAATAATAAAAGAAAGTAGAATGTGTTTGGGAAATATATTTTATTTAAAATTGGGGTTTGGGAGGAGATTGCCCCCAATAATAAAAGTTGAAGTTGCATGTGTTTGTAAAATTTAATTTATTTTAAATAATTATATTTATTGGGTTAACATCATGAACTTTACTACACGCGACTAGTTCATGTAAACAAGGATTCAGTTCCTAAAGTCGATTCTTCTCCAATGAACCGTATCAGTGAATCAAAGCACCATAATCCTGTATCTGCCCGAATTTAAAACATTTGAATACACTGTTGAGAATTATATCTCAGAACTGATGTAATTTGCATTGAAAACAATGCCTGGATTGCTACTTGCAATGAAAATTAATTCAATCAATAATTACCTAAACCCAAGAACCTTCCATATATAATTTCATTGGGTCGAAAAACCCGTTGTAGAGATAATAACATATACTTATGGTTGTATTGCAATGCTTTAAAATAACGAATCTGATTCAGAAAGCTCGTATCTTGTCAAAACGCGAGGATATTTCAGTGGGAATTCTTAGGCAGTGCCGCCAATGCATGCCGTGTCCACTTTCGCTGTGTATTTGCAACTCTTCTGGAGAACCACTGCTTGGCGCTCTGAGTGCTATCCAAGTCGTCAACCTCCGGAATGGACTCCTCACAGGCAACCAAACAGCAGCACGGGGTCCGGAGATGCATAGTCGCGGGGTGAGACGGCATTCGTTATTGCTTAAGGGGACACGGCTGTTGTCCTTTTTTGTCACCATTTTGTGTGTGTTCAACGTTGACCTTGCTTTGTGTTGTGTTCGTGTAGTGTGTTCGCTTCTCAAAACAGAACAAATCTTTACAGTGGGCTTTTTTGTCATCTTCGACACTCGTGAGAAGGGTAGGATTAACGTAATATTTTATAAGGTAATACACACAAATTGTAATTAAAGATATTATTTCCAAAGTGCCATGAAACAATTTTTCAGATGCTTTGAAGGGTGTACAGTAGGCTTCAACTAATTTCGGATTGTGGAAAATCATCTTAGAAATATATAAAGTGGAATTAGAAAACAATAGAAATGGAGGCTGAGTTGAAGTCATCTGAAGCTGAAGTCTGAAGGAAGGCTGAAGTCATCTGTTGAAGATGAGAACTTCTGTCGGTGGTTTTCTCCAACAAATCTAAAGAAATGGCCGAAGCAGGTGAAGATCCATCACAGGAGACACCTCGAACTCCTGAGAAAGAGACGCAAATTATTGAGAAAGTTGTGAAGGCATGACTGGTTCTTCAGAGATTGGCATTCATAAAATCTAGTGGTTGATTACGCACAACATACCCCCACTCTACCCACATTTTCTTCAAGCCATCGTTCAAAAAAAGTTGCGCGAGTAATATGTCATTTTTCAATAAGTGGTATCAATTAATTGTGTTACAACAAATGTTGATATTGGACTAATTTCTCTAAAATATACTTCAACGATAAAAGAAGATAAATATCATAAACTGTTTCGAAGTGAAAGGAAATAAATGAGGTGTTCAGAAAGGTCACTGTGAGAGCAACGGAGGATGCTCAGTGGCGCGAACGCCGTAAACTATATATAGTACGGAGTTGCTCTACAGCTGTCGCCCGTTTCTCCGCTCTCGTCTCCATGCCTCTCTATTGGACCATAGATCATCTGGCATTTCTCTTGCCGTCATAGCCTCTTGCACTCCCTGCTGCCATGCAATCTGGTCTTCCTCTCTTCTGTCTTTCTGTCGGCACCCATTTCAGGACTAGTTTTGGCCATCTTTCGTCTGTTCATTCGCATAACATGACCGTACAGACGATTTTTTTTCTCTATTTCGTCAAGGATAGATTTTTGACATCCATTTTATTTCTTATATCGTCGTTCCTGATTTCTTCACGCCTGCTATAACAGCAGCTTCTACGCCAGTAGTCCATTTCAAGGGCCGGCAGCTTCCCTTTTGTTCTTTTATCGATCTCCCAGACTTCTGAACCGTATGTTGTAACACTCTTAACTAGCGAGGAGTAAAGACGTCTTTTAGTAGTGTTAGTGATGGTTTTGTTCCATAAGACAAGTTTATACTTGTGTCACGTTTCTCCCCAAGCTATTCGTCTTCAATTTCGTCTTGTATTTCCCTTATTGTTAAAAAGTATACCAAGGTATTTATATTTGTTTACCCCTTTCATTTTTCCTCCATTTTCCACAAGAAGATCTTCTATTTCATTTTACCAACTGCCAGGTATTCAGATTTGTCCATATTAATATTTAGTCCTGCTTTTAAAAAGTGTTCATTGAGTTTACGGATCATGAAACTCAAATCGTCTGCATCTTCTGCAATTACTACCTGGTCATCGGCAAAATATAACGTAAACAATTTATCCTCTCCGATCGTCATTCCCATTACTCTGCATTGTTTCTCCCACTGCTGTAAAATTTGATGCAGATATATTTTAAACAGTGTTGGAGAAAGACAGCAACCCTGTCGCAGACCTTTGCTGACTGGGAATGGATCCGAGAGCTGCTGTAGATCTTAATCTGAGAGGTGTTATTCTTATATAGATTCTGTGTGGCTCCAATTAAGTTTTCACTGATTTGAAGTCCATCCATTTCTTCCCATACTCTAGCAACCGGTACATTGTCATACGCCTTCTGAAGATCAATGAAACCCAGATGAACTTCCCTACCTCTCCTTGTTCTCTTTTCTATAAGTTGTTTTAATGTAAATATATTGTCTATGACCGACCTACCGGCAGTAAAACCACATTGTTCCTCTCCTATTTTTCCTTTTATCTCTTCTTCTATTTTATTTCGTATATTTTGCTATACAGTCTACCTATAGATCCAATAATGCTATTCCTCTGTAGTTTGTTTCATTGTCTCTAGATCCTTTCTTATGGATTGGTGTTAGGAGATACGATTCGCATCACTCCTGAGGAGGATTTTCTCATTCATGCACCTTGAAAACAGTGGTTGAGCATTTGGTGCAGTTTATAGGGACCATATTTCAGTAATTCTGCCGGTATATCTCCCGGACCAGGTGCCTTATTGGTTTTCATTGTCTTAAGTGCTTTTTCTAAATCTTTAATTGTCAGATCTACTCTTGTCGAATTTTACTTCCTTGTGTGTTTGGAAGTTTCTGTACAAATTCTTCCAAATTCACTACTTGTGCAAATTCAGTAGCGAGTGTCAACAGATGAAACAAGCACCGCATCTGCAAGACGTAACGTTTGCGAATCGAGGTGGTTGCTTGAATTACTCATTGGCGTCTAGCGATCCGGCAATTTGAATAGAATTGCCCATTGACAAGACAATTTATTGCTCATTTGATATATATCTTACAAATACACCTTACGTTCTGTCAACACGGTTTACACAAGAAGTTTTCCGCCATAAATGAAACCACTGCAGTGGTGCATCTGGCCTATCTCCATTTCGTTTTGCCCCTTTTACATGTGTCCATTCCTGAAGTTAAGCTAGAGAGACAGAGCGTTTGCCAAACTTTGGGATCACATGATTTACAGAATCATGAACTATTGTGTTTTATTTGTCTGATGATTTGAGATCCGATTATATGCAAGAGTTTTTGCAGATTTATTTTATATTATGATGTATTGAGGTGATATATTGGTATTGTGGTGAGTTTGCGTTGGCATTTACAATAAAATAATTATGAATCGTCATTTCCAACAGTTAATTGTGAGATCAGCTTTCGATGGCTTAGCCAACATCTTCAGGTTTCTAGTACAAGAAAAAAGGAAACAAAAACATTAGAACGTGAGTCAAAAAACATTAGTATAAATATAAAACTAATAATTTAAAATTTAGAAAATAAAATTATCATTTCAAGAACGGAAAGAAAGGGGATGTTAAATTATTTAATATTAGAAGACAGTGAATGAAATTGAATTTGAGCATGAGAAATTTCTGAAACAGTAAACATGAAATGTAAATTGAAGTTTCTTACCTGCTGTATGGAAGCAGCGGGCTTCCATACAGCAGGTTTATCTATGTAAGAATATTAAGAATAAGCTATTAAAGGATATAAGCAACATATGAATGCACATGTAACTTGCTTATGATCCGGTCTCTATTGATGTACAAATTGAAGAAACATTTTCAGGAATAGTATTATGCTGCGAGGAAAGTGCCTGTTAACTCCTCGTACTAGTTGCCGACGTTATTGTGAAGTGACTGTATTCTCTTCATAATTGGCTAGTGAATTATTGAAATGAAACACCGTTTCGGTTAGCAGACGATAGCTTGTTAAATCCGCAGGAACGCAAAAAGTGCATTACGAGTACTAACTCGTTTTTATCTTTGCGTCGGCACTACCCACACCACTTACTTTAGTATTGTTGCGTAGACGAAAGAAGCTATTTCTCAGTGACGCATGTCTCGTCTTCAAGATGGCGACGTCACGTAGTATTTGTCGAGTCAGCTACATTTTGTTTCGCGTGCGATATACTCGGAAGCCTCGGCAGAGCGTTTGTCAAGCGGGAGTTGTTGCATTTAAGAGCGCTCACGTTCCCTCCGGAATCCGTAGAACTGACACCGGAACTCATTCGGGATTACACGTGTGTGATTTATTACAGTAAGTTGACGGAGGCTTTGGCATCAATGTCGAGGCATCACGAGCCCAAGGACAGCTAGATCATAGATCAGGATTGGCAGTATGTAAGCTGGTCTCTGGAGTAGACAAGGAATTGCTGTCTTACTATCACGTTATTCTGAGGCATATTTTTAACGTGACAGTGTATTCCCAATCTTTTTCACACTAAAGAGAAATAGAATGTGAACTACTGTCTAATATGAAAATAATTTTGTACTTTTGAGGAGTTTTTTTTAAATAGATGACAATCCAATTATTTCTCTGCATTTGTAAACATTGGTGTTGCATAACCTAATTAATTGTAATACATAAAGTGAAACAATTTAATGTTTTGACACATTTATAAAAAAAACTTAAAAATGATGGGAGCTACCTTAATTAGTTCAGCATTAAACAGTTGAATAATCAAAAGATGTACTAGCTACTCTGAACATAGTGGCGTCAACATCACTGAGGCAAATACCTTAGTAATTTGATACACAAGTATTTAAAGGTACACTTTTGTCATCTACGTATGCTGAACTATATATTCATGGATGCTTTTCACAATATTAATCTAAATGATTGTGGCCTATCTGATAAAAACATTTTCAGTCATTACAGTAAATATTAAATGATCGTTAATTACCTTTTCATTTTCTAAATAAGGGTTGTGGCTGGCATTCAAATTAAGTTCTAGCATAAGATACAAGTTAGTGTAACGTCGTGTGTAGTGATCTACACCACAAGGAAACAGACACGAGTGAGTGTATACAAGTTTTATTTACCACATGTAGCATATTTACAACTCTCACTCTAAGGCGGTTTGCCAGAGCTACCACTGCAGCCCCTCTCTCCCTATAGGCGCCTTGCGGCGACGCCCGCGACCGGCCTGCGAGGCCGCCTCACAAATTGGCACCTGGAGTGCCCGGCAGATTGACGATCTGCCCGAATGTGTTTGAAGAACACATCACCCTGTCCGAACTCGTCGAACAACCACTTGCCATCGCACTCCGCCCAGCCTTGGCGGGCAAAGTTTTTGTGGTCTAGCCACGAGGAAACCAGGAACGTTACCCGTTCGCGCCGTCTCGCCGCGGCGTCTTTATAGGTTCAGGTCACCTGACCTCCTACGTCACTACTCTCCACCCCCGCGCGTGTGAAAGATCCTTTCCTGGCGCTGCCTGGCCCGCGACCACTTCCTGTCGGAAAGTCCCTTCTTTGTTTGGGCGTCTATTTTCAGCTCCCAACCCTCTACCTGCCACGCGGCGTGCTGCTGCAAGCCGTGACGCTACAGACTCCTCTATCCCGGGAAGAATTTTTTCCGCAGGTAAAAACCACAGGAAAAAAATCAAATCGAGCAATGAAGGTCTCCCATATCACAATTTTACTGCTTCCCATGAAGATATCTTGATTAAAAATTGTTTGCCCCAGTCTAACCTTAGGCTTTTCCCACAATTTTCCAACTTCTGGAATTGATACATACATAACGCAATACTGATTACAATATCTACATAAACCAATACAGATTACAATCATACATAAACAATGATTACAATACTACACTTTTTACAGCTTGTCAATAATATCTTGCTGCTTTTTGATGTGGCTCGATATACTTATTGAATACAATACACAATATATATACACTGATTATTATACAGTTCAATCAACAATTTTTTCCAATGTTATTATTTACACAATTCTTTACTAAGTTCATTTACATAACCGATATCTTGAGGTGATTCCATACAATATCAATAGGAACCACCGAAGTGCAACCATTTACATCACGAGATCAGGTCAGGTTCATTAAAACATGCGACTTAATGCGTCGGCATGCCCATCTTTACCCTTTTTGTGGCAAATTTCGACGTCATAATGTTGTAGCATTAACGACCATCTCAATAATCTTGGGTTATTCCGAGAACAATTCCTCAGCCATACTAATGGGTTATGATCAGTTTCGATCTTAATTTTCACCTGCCCATCTAAATATAACGCAATTTCTGCAATCCCCAAATTATTGCTTTACATTCGGCCTATACTTACTGAAATTTTCTCTTTATCAGTCAGTTTTCTGCTCAAATATAGAACGGGTTTTCATTACCGTTCTCGTCTGTTTGTGCTAACACTACACCTATTCCTCTCTGACTTGCATCACATTGTATTTGAAATTGTTTCGCGAAATCAGGTGCTCTTAACACAGGTTCGCAACATAAAGCTTCACGCCACATTTCAAAGCTCTTTCACATTCTGGATTCCAATTTACTGTCCCTTGGCGTTCCTTCCCCGTAACAAATCCGATAACGGAGCTGACATCTCGCCGAATCTGGAATAATTTGCGGTAGTACCCGCGCATACCGAGAAAACATCTGACCTGTTTTTTTCGTGTTCGGTTTAGGAAACTCCCATCGCATGAAACCTTCGCTTCTACCGGGCGCATTTCCCCGCTTCCTACTATGTATCCTAAATATTTAACCGATTCCCTAGCGAACAGTACATTTGCTGGGTTTCACATGTAATTTTGCGTTTTTAGAATTGAAAAAACATTTTGCATGTGTTGTAAATGCTCTTGGCTTGTGTTACTGAATATGGCTATGTATCTATATACGGACACTGCGTATTCACTGCACGGCACTAAAAGTGCGGCCATCATTCTACTGTATTGATATGGCGCGTTCTTTAGGCCAAAGGGCAATCGCAGTGGCGATATGTCCCAAAGTTCGTGACAAATGCAGCTAGCCTCTGCGCTCTTGGCGTTAACCTGATTTGCCAGTAGCATTTAGCTAAATCAAGAGTGGTGATTACTTTGGCTGCCGCCACCGTATCGATCCGCCCTTCCATATTAGGTAGTGGAAAGTATTCTGTTTAATTAATTTGTTTAATCGCCTGAAATCAATACACGGGGAGGCTTCCGACCCGATGCTTCTACTAATATCATAGGCGACGTGTATTCGCTATCGCCTACTTCAATAATGCCATCGCGTAGCATTTTACTAATTTCGTCCCGTAATATCGCAGATTGTCTAGGCGATGTACGATACGGAGCACTACGCACGGGCGTTGACTCGTCTGACAGCTCAATGTCCATTGTAAGCGCATCGTTAATCCAGGTTTTTCAGAAAAGATCGTGGTACTTCATTATTAATTGTTCGAGTTTGTCTCTGAACTCGGGCGGATTTTGGTACCTTCCAGCATTTCTTGTAAATTAAATTCGCTCGCATCGAGGTGAACGGATATCGGTCAATTTCGTCCTCTACCTGTTCGCAGTTTTCAATCGGTGTCGCCACGTAACTTATGTACTCAGTACGCTGATGATACTGTTTCAGCATATTTACATGGTACACTCGTCCGTCCTTTTTTCCCGGCAGTAACACACATAGTTTGTGTCGGAGACTTTTTCCTTGATCTCGCCGGGCCCTACCCACTGTACTGCAGTTTCCGGGTACGATTTGGCACTAGGACCAGCACCTTGTCACCGGCACAAAATGTGCGATTCACTGCTCTGCGGTCGTACCAGACCTTTCTACGTTCCTGCTCGTTCAGACATTTTGGCGTGAGCTAGCTCCCGAGATTTCCGTAGTCTATTTACGAGACGGAAAACCTACTCCACGACGGAACTGGCTCTTTTTCCTCGCTTCCGGCAATGTTCTCGTATTAATAACGTTATGGGAGTACGCAAATTATTTCCATAAACTAACTCCACTGGAGTAAATTCTAAACTTTCATGCACCGTGGTGCGCAAAGCGAATAGAATTGCAGGTAACTGAAGCCCCATTCCGTGCCTGCTTCTAAACACAGAACCTTCAACAGCCTGTTCATAGTTCGGTGCATTCTCTCTACTGCGTTCGATTGAGGATGGTACGGCGAACTTCTGATCATACGGACCCCGAACTTCTGCGCGAATTCCGCTGTCAGAACGCTCGTAAAACAAGTGCCCTGATCTGTTTGTAGTTCCTTCGGGAAACCTATCCTACTAAAGAGCTCTAAGAGCGCGCTGATCACAGTTGATCTAAATCCGTGATTGGAATCGCTCCGGATATCTCGAAGCCAGGCACATGCAGTAAGTATGAACTTCTTACTCGATTCGCTCTCTGAAACTGTCCGCACGCATCAATATTTATTCGCGAAAAACACTTCCCCTACGGGTGGTACCATAACTAACGGTGCCTTCTTTTTGTCTCCCGATCTGCCTACCTTCTGGCATACGTCACATGACCTGACGTACGTTTCCATTTCCTGGAAACATCTTGGCCAGTAAAAATACTTCGCCAAACTACTCTTGCTTTTCGTCGTACCTAGGTGTGCGTTCGCGGTCTCATGGCACACCTTTAGTACCGTGCCTCGAAACACAGCGGGAACAACAATCATGTCATACCGCTCGCCTTTCTACTAAATCGAGTGCGAAGCAACAATCGATTACGTAGGAAGTACATTTCTTTCCAGGTCTCGGGTACTCGATTCTCGCATTCTTTATATATTTCCGCGAGCGTACTGTCCTTGGTTTCTTCGAGAATAAACTCATCTGTCGAGATTTGAATTCTCTTACAGGAGCCTCTATCTGCATATTTTTCCATTCTCGGCGTCGTTTATTTCCCGTCGCCTACGCCCACCTGTCTCTCAGCCGAAGCTCCTGCTTCCTCCCTCGTCGCTATTCTCGGCTAATCCGGTCTCCGACCTTCCCCGGCCACTTTCGCCGTGGCTCGACGGCTTCCGCCTCGGCGTCTGCCGCAGCCCTTGCGCGCGTGACGACCGCGCTCACAATTTGCGGCTCAATGAAGCCTTCTCGAACTTCCTCGAGTAATTGTGCTGTGCGGTTGCTTAGCAAGTAGTAGCCGAAATCACAGTCGGCGACTCACTACCGCCGCACGCGTGGTACACTCCCGATGGGAGAGCTACGGGTAGATTCCTCGGTTTTGAATCTAAGGGTTGATATACCCATACGCTTTCCCCTGTTAAATCCGAGTCTTCTATGAATCGCTCGTTCACCACGTCAAAACTCGCTCCAGAATCACGCAATACCTTCGCCGGTCTATTTATCCAGACTCCGTGGCACATAAATGGTTCAAAAGCTCTACCGCTGCTTTCTCAGCCACGTGGCCTACCCTTTCGCCTTTCTCCCCCTCCGGCTTACTCGGGCAGTCACGTGCGAGATGCTTCGTCGCCGCACCCGAAGCATTTCCTTGCGCGGGGTTTTTTCGAACTCCTCCCTGACGTCACGTCCTATGTAAGAGGGTTTCCCGGCCGCTGTTACCTGCTTCTGCCTTTCGCCAACGGCGGCAACTTCTGCCCCTCCGTTCCGTCTCTGAAACGGTTTCGAGAAACTACGTTTCCATCCCGACCTATTGTTTTCATAATTGTCGAGTTTCTTCGCGAATTCCAGTGGCATTGCGAAATCTCCCACTCATCGATAAAATGTTCCTTCCTTTCCGCACGAACTCGCCGTTTCATTTGGTCGTTACTATTAAATCTAGCAATCCATCGAAAGTTGATATTCTGGGCCCCGCAACCCATTCCTTACAATAATTGTTAATTCGCGTGCATACACGTTCTACGTGGTATTCGCAGATTCATATGCCTCACGAATAACTGCCTGAACTTTTCAGCATTGAATTTGTACATTTCTAACAATTTAGCCTTAATGTCCGCATAGTCGGTCATCGATTTCCCGTCTTCTAATGTGAGCCATGAATTTATTTGATGGGGAAGCAGCCCCATAAGATTGGCAACCCAGTCTTCCTCCAGCACACCTAACCGTTCCGCGTGGCTCTCAGATACGCTTAAGTAAGTAGTTATGTCATCGTTTCACCTTTGAATCGTCCATAACGTGATTCAACCGACGTCTGTTTGCGCCTTCGCCTCATTACCCGAACTTGCGCTTCCCGTCGACGTTTGACTCGCTATACGGAGTTTCTCTAGTTCGAATCGCGATCTAGTCTAATTCGCTCTGATTATAACTTTTCCTTCATTCGCTCTGATTATAACTTTTCCTTCATTTGTTGCCTTGCACAACGCCTTAACGAATTCCTCGTCATATTGACTGCAATTTAATATAATATTACGCAACTTTACAATTCTGTCGTCTTCGGTTGCCGTTTCCCCCAACTCCCTAGCCACGTACATAAGGCACTCTCTACTAAACTGCGCCAGATATGCCATGATGCCTGAACTGTTCCCTGATAGCAGATGGCTGCACTTACGTGTGTGGTGTTTCCGTGTCCTCTCCTCCGACCGGCTGGCCTGGTATTCGTCCTTCCTGTCAGAGGGATGCATTCTTCTTGATGTCGGCGCCTTCGCCCCAAGATTGACTTGCGATATAATTAAAAACTACCTCATGTAGCTCGCGCAGTCTTACAGCCCCCTACGTTCTCGGACTTCCTAGGATGCACAGTTCCCGTTGATTTCACACACGCCCGCCGCTACGCACTCTCGTGCACTGATGGAACTAGTTCGTCGCACTAAGACAGAATGTCTACCATATTTGAACTGCTGCCACCATAGACTTTGGTGCACGTTCCGTTACGTTGTTGCACCATTAAACTACAATGGTGCACTTACCCCCGTGGGTTGTTTTAACCGCTGCCACCATTAAAACTACAATGGTGCACTTACCCGTGGGTTGTTTAACCGCTGTCACCATTAAAAACTACAATGGTGCACTTACCCCCGTGGGTTGTTTTAACCGCTGCCACCATTAAAACTACAATGGTACACTTACCCCCGTGAGTTGTTTAACCGCTGCCACCATTAAAACTACCTCGTCTGTAACGTCGTGTGTAGTGATCTACACCACAAGGAAACAGACACGAGTGAGTGTATACAAGTTTTATTTACACAATGTACATATTTACACTCTCACTCTAAGGCGGTTTGCCAGAGCTACCACTGCAGCCCTCCTCTCCCTACATGCGCCTTGCGGCGACGCCCGCGACGCGCCTGCGAGGCCCGCCTCACAAATTGGCACCTGGTGTGCCCCGGCAGATTGACGATCTGCCGCGGCGTCTTTATAGGTTCAGGTCACCTGACCTCCTACGTCACTACTCTCCACCCCCGCGCGGTGGAAAGATCCTTTCCCTGGCGCTGCCTGCCCGCGGACCATTTCCTGTCGGAAAGTTCCTTCTTTGTTTGGGCGTCTATTTTCAGATCCCCAACATCTACCTTGCACGCGCTTGCTGCTGCAGCCGTGGACGCTAACATTAGAATAGTTGGGAAATGCTATCGTACTAACTCGAGTGAAGTCGAATAGCGTGCGCTGTCATCTCACGTTCGCTTGGCTTTACTTGTGCAGCACTGACAGACCAGACTGAGAGTACGAATGCCCCCGCCCCCTTGACTTCGGCAAAACATCTTCCTAAAAAGCTCAGGCGCTGGAGCTCTAATGAGAGCGGCAGGATCAACGCAGGCTGAACCACTTGAGGGAGATAGGGACAATGGAGTTGGATCAGGGCCGCTTAAATGCAAGAATTCGGCCCAAAGTGCCCGCGTGCCACTGGCCTGTTACCACACTAGAGCCGATCGCGTCCAAGCACAGCTCTCCCATGGGGCTGAGTCGCCAAGCAGCGGGGCCGCATCGGTTGACCGCAGGTAAGCGCTCGGCTATGGCCCGCCGAGTGGCCCGCTCGCTCGAGCAGCGCTGAGGTCGACTGCGAGACCAACCCCTCAGCGCGCAGCAGCAGCCAGGGTGCTCAACGGCCCGGCAGATGCGGCGCTGGGGGTTGCAACAGCCTCTTTATCAACGACTTGTACCATAGTTGTTATGTCCGCAGTGCTCTACCTTAGGGTTGGTCGCATTCGTATCCAGGTGACCCGATGTGGAATGCGTTTTGTAAACTTCAAATACTTTTTTATTAACGATTTGTACAATGCTTAGCGGTTTCGGAGCCGGGGACTGCAGTTGCGTGGGTTGCGTACTTCACCGCTTCCTTTGACAACTCTGTTAATTTAGTTTGAAGGACCACTATTCATTTTTGGAAAGCAGAATAGACGTCTTGTACTCAAAGAATTGAAATGGGAGGAAGGATGGAAGGAAATTCATAAGATATGAAATCCATTTTGACTCAAATATAATTAAACGTAAAGTGAATGATTACATAAATTACACATGATAATTATCTACTGAATGGTGACTAATTAGGATGACAATTATCCTTATAAGTGAGTGAAAACACTGAAGACTTGAATAAACTAATTGGTGAACGTAGCTACTAATATTAATAAACATAATTTAACAGAAATTGAAGTTGGCACAAATTGAAATAAAACACCTTATGCAGATGAGCATGTTGAATATAGTCAGATTGAGATAGTCTGGCATCTGTATTGCAACAAAGTCAGAGAAACACAATATTAATTGATACTTGGTTTTAAGTTGTGCCATTGGTTGAGTATGCCATTGGTATTGTGGTGCCTCGATTGGCACCTGTAGACCGCTTGAAAATGGGACAGGGAATAGCCCAAACACGAGAGGCGTGGGTTCATGCCCAGTTTCTGATCTGCAGAAACTAAAGTAACCAAACCTTCAATAGAAAGTATCTTTTAACGTTGAAGATGGTTATGAAAACATGTCTGTATAACACATTAACACAAAATATTTTTCCCCTACTCTTCCAAACGAGGGGCAGAGCGGTATAGAATGTGTACCGGGCAGTTATTTCGTAAAAAGCAAAACCGAAACCTTAATATTCTGAGCTGATACGATCATTTGTTACAGGAACTCACTGTTAATGTACTTTAAAGGAAATTCCGTTAGGTTCTCTTCATCAATAACGATTTTTGCTAGTCATTAATTCACATCATCTGTCTCTCCTAACCCGAAGCCGTAAATTTTAATTCAGGTGCTAGTAAATAAGTTTTTTCTTCGGTGGGCTGCAGCACACACAAATGTGTAAATCTAGATAGGGCCCAGTGAATTATTTGGTTGAAAGTGTAAATCTAAACCCAGTTGGAGTCCACTGCGATTTGCTGGCTGAGGAGGCTCTCGGATTCTCTTGTTTCCTCTGCAGCGCCTCTGACCTCTTCTGAGAGTGGCGGTTTATCGTCTCTAGCTGTAAAGCTGGAGTTGAAACGTTCGTATGGATCATCAAAGGTCGGTATAAATAGTGGTGCTGGTTACATTTTCGGCGAAAGTCTGTATTTTTGTAAATTGCAAGAAGTTAACATTGCAAAACTACAAATTTCCATATAAAGATTTTTTAACAAAATGTTCTAAAGAAATATTAAGCGAGTAGTTCGTTCATTTTCGTCCTGAAAGTATTGCAAATTATATTATTTCTCAAAAATCGCACCAATTTTTCTCATAAATAGAACAATGAAATAAGATTTGGAGAATGGCGCAGGTCTAATTTTCGTTGGATTTCTTGAATTTCTCTGAATTGTCGAAAATAAAATGTTAGAAATAATGCGAAAAAGTATGTACTTATTGCTCTTCTAGTCTTCTAACGTGGATGTGTAGTAAAGTGCACTGCTGACCCAATTGATTTGGTTTCTTTGATGCCTCAAAGAAGTTTTCTTTCGATGAAGACTTCAAGGTTTCGTTTCCAATAAAATCTGGCATCCGCGCATCCCTAAATTTAATCACGGTGCTCGGGGAAAGTAGGCATCCGTGAACGTGTAAGCCTAATTGAAGTTGGTGCCCAATAATGTTCATGCCTTCTAGCCCCTCAAGTAAAGGCGCTCATTTGCCGCATACTTTCTCCCGTTAAGCGAGAAAGGCCGAACGAGAATCTCGTGCAACGAGACTGAATTCTCGAGAACGATAATCTCGTAGTCAGGGCATCCGTCGGAAGGGAATGCCAATAATCGTCGTAGGTCACATATCAACACGGGGTCGTTCGAGAAACATTGGATCCGGGTGGGAAGTCTGTTGACGCGTGATACTGCGTTGCAAATTCACCGAAGGTCTCGGAGCAGATGAATAACAAATACTTGTCGTGATTTCGAGTTAATCACGTAAGTTAATTTTGTTTAAATTTCGCCTTTTTCATTAACACTCGCGGAAAAAATAAAACCATTTCAGCCATCCTAAACAACTTTTCCTATAATATTAGATAATTTCAATTATATTTTTTGTGGCGCTGTTGGTGAAAGCGTCAAAAGACTAGTGTAATTTTCAACTATTTTTAAGAAAAGAAATTATTTAAATCAAATTAATGTGTCCATTGAAATTTAATGTCTTTAACTTTTCATGAAAATGTATAGAAACTGCTAATCTAAATAAGTACCAAAATTACACAAATTAAAAATCAGATTCTAAATGCATGCAGAAGAGTTTATTAAAAAAAGAAAATTTGCCCTTAGACATGCAAATAAAATCCAGTGATACAGATTGTTTACATTTCATTTTTTAGTGCAACAATTTTTTTTCAAAACTACATGTAAACTATTTTCTATTGTTTTTTCTTAAAATTAAATATTAACATCCCAAATGTTGGAATTTAAATATTTTGTTTTGCATTTTCTATGCTGAAGTAATTATATGTTGGTGTACTTCAACAAATAGTAAATTCTTACTCTCACAAAATATTTCATAACGATCTTTTTCACTTGAAAACAACCATTCGCAAAATTGATTTCTCAGAGTTTGTGTAATTACTGAGTAGAAATATTTTTATCAGCAATTGATTTTCCAAATTCTGTCCTTAAAACTGTTTCACACTTTGACAGATATTTATTAAAACTGGCAGAACATACGTAAATTTGAAGTTATTCTGAACATTTTCAAACCATTAAACATTTTTGTCATGTCTTCCTCTAGGCTCCCACTCAAGTTTTTCTATTTTTCACATGAATGGAACTCCGTAACTTTCACAAAAATAAAAAAGACATACTACTAGGCATTCATTCCTATTTAATCCATATTTAATACCCCCATACTTTTTCTGCTTGAACTGGAGGTGAAGTCATTTTCCCCATAAAATGTGAGGCTGATATTTGTTTTGAGGAGTTCTGGACATCATATAGAGTAAATATCAAGAAACAACCTCAGGTATTTTTTAAATGCTTAATCTGTTTTTAAGAATGCAGCTTCAAAAACGATTCGGTGTGCTTTAACAACGCCCTCTAAAACGTAAACAGCGTTCAGTTCACCGGTGTGGGCGTTAATTCCAGATGACGTTGACCTCAGGTATCCGTAGCTTTACATTACGTCTACCAGGATCGCTAGCTGTATGCGCGCGCATCCCTAACTAGCCCCCCCCAAAGAAGGCCGTATGCTACTATCCCACTGTATAGAGACGTGCAGAATCTGCAACCGTATGCGCGAACTAATTACTTGATAATATGAGCGATTAAATTGCACGGGTGTACCTCCGTTAGGTAAAAAAGTTGAATAATATTGCGAAAAGTAGGGTTGCACTGTCCCGATCTCGCATTTTCGCACGGACAAATTTACGTAGCTTTCTCAGGGATAAAATGTTTTTCTAATGGTTTTGTGACTGTCGAGGAAGATTGTATAATTACTTCAAATGTTTATAAGGAAATGTGAATTGTTCCGAAAACACTTGTCTACAACACTGAATAAACCCTTGTTAAAAATTTCTTTCAAACATCAATTGCATAGTTTTTATTTTCATTTGATATTCTGTAAGTACATTGGAAGTTACCGTTATACATTTTTTTAAACAAACGCGTTTCGTTAACAAATTTTCCCCTCAATATCGAAATAAATTGATAGGAAAGAGGGAGGTATTTAACATGCGAGAGATATCGTACGGGCATGCTATTTTTTTAATTCATTTAAATTTTCCGCCCTACGTTTGAATATTTAGTTGTGGACATTATGCATGTGAAGGAGAAAAAATCATAATTTGGATATGGGTTAATGCATTATCTGATTTCTGAAGTTGCAAAATACATTAATTTTCTAAGGCAATTCATATTTGTATTACAAGTTAACAAGTAAGTTTTTTTTTTTTTTCCTCCGTAGCCTAGTGAAGAATCGATTACACCTTCATTTAAAGTTTTCTCACAATTTAGAACGAAAATAGCACATTAAATCCTCCGGAAAGGGCGCGCAGTAAGCATTTGCCCTTGGGTCCGCAGGAGGTCTTCGCGCCCGATGTCCCAGTCTGCCGGCGACGGCGACGGTGGCGCCGCGTGGCGGCCGCTTCCAGTGCAGTGACTGCAGCTACGCCACCAATGACACATCTTGTTGGACCAGGCACCAGCGAGTGCACACGGGCCAGAAGCCTTACAAGTGCACTTTCTGCCCCTTTGCCACGTCGCAGTACAGCAACTTAAAAGTACACCTGCGGAAACACACCGGGGAGAAGCCCTATAAATGCACCATATGCCAATATGCTACAGCATTTTCCAGCTACTTAAAGAAGCACATGTGGAAACACACCGGGGAGAAGCCCTATGCGTGTTCACATTGTGGGATTCGTTATGCTAGCCAGAAAGCTTGGAAGAATCACAATATTTTATTTCATAATTATTCCTGTAATTAGTAAATGTCTATATATTGAAAACTCCCTTTCCGTAGCTCGTGATACTCCGTTGATAATCAATATTTGGTGTTTTGAGTGTCGAACCTTAACAATTAATATATTATATATATATTTTTTGATTTTCTAGTATCTATGTGTCTTCTAGTATCTTTCTAGTTTCTATGTGAATCATCTGTTATTAACCTCTGTGCGGTGTTAATTTATAATCACATTTTTAGAGTGGTGTTGAAGATTTTTCATATTTGTTTAGTGGAGCAGGGCTGAATTTAACTTACATTCGCCGACGAATTGGAGAGAGAGAGTTTACAGTAAATTCTGAAAAATTTAATGAGAATAGGGACACTTTTTTTGATTATCTCATTTGATGTCGCCTACCAGCTATACTGGCAGGGACTGATAATTAGATCGAAGGGTGAAAAAAAATTCCCTTTCTGATGCTTGATTTGCTTATAAAATGTGAACAGTAATTATAATAACTGGAAAACAAATGTTCTTTTGTTAACTTAAAATAACGTTTTGTTATCGTGTATTTTGATAATTTTAAATTTACCAAAAAAATTGTTTGCGGAGGTTGCTAACAAACCTAACGTCTTATGAAAAATGGTTAGCCAAATTTAAATATGTTACCCAAACTGAGATGTTCACATCAGATCTTGTGATTCCGTCAAAGACTTCCACATTGCTACCTTACTCAACTCCTGAACCAACTGATCTCAGATCGTGTAATAGAATTGATTTATGGATTACTTTTGTTGTATGTAAATGATGATTTTATAATAAACTAGCTGACCCGTCAGACTTCGTACTGCCTCAACGATAAATAAAAGACCTAAATTTTGTATAAAATGATTTTAAAACAAACATCGAATCCGTATTTAATAAAAATGCATTTTTTTAATAAAGCATGAAGTTTTATTATTATTTTCATAACATCATGTTGCTTACTTACAAAACAAAATTTTTCTGAAATACTGGCTATTTATAAGGTTTAAATTTTATATTTACAAACACACACTGTTATGATACAGTCTGTTAATCAATTTAAAGCTTTCTCATAAACTATATTTTTTGTTTTGTTTTGTGGTGCGTAAATAAGCAAAGAAGCCCGTTTTCCGACGCGCGAACACGCGACGTATGCGCGAAACAGGGAAACTCTAAGTTGATTCCACAAACTTCTAACGACTGTCCTTGCGAATTATTTATGGTCATCACAAAGGCCAGACGTACTGGAAATTGTAAGCGTTGAAAATTGAATGGTAAGTCCGTTGGAATCATCGGTATCCGCGGGATCAAGACATCCTCTCCTTTGTATTTTTCTTTTATGATTGTTGCCTCAATGATGTTATTCATCAGCTTGTTTACAGCCAGTCTTGTTCCATTGCATAGTCGACGTTGATTAATGTTACGCAACATGATAACTGATCCTATTTTTAACTGCAAATTGTGAAGTGGTAATCCAGGTAATTCCAGTTAATTTAAAAACTCCGTGGGAAAGTTGATACGTCATCCTGGTTCATAAGGGTGTCAACTGATTTGAAGGAAACCAACTGTCCTGGAAGAAAATTCTGAATGGTCGCATTGAGATCCTCCACATCTTTCTTTGCGCGCAATATGCCCGTTCACCCAGCCAATTATGGGTATTGAACGTTTGCGCTATATCTGGGAAAACACGCTGAATAAGCTCCTCTTTTGAGTCTGTGATTGACAAAAATCTGTGAGTAATTGATGAATCCGGCTCGAGGGTCCACTGCAACTTTATTATTCCATGTCTAACAACTGCTTTGCACACACGTTTGCAGTTGTCATCTTGTTGCAAAAATACTCGCATGTTAGTTAAGTGGAGTGTTTTTCATACTCCACAAAAATTCAATGATTTTAGGCATGCATTTAGTTCATCAGCAACAGTTATCGGGGAATAACTCGAAGAGTCTGACAAAATCATCTGACAAACAGAATCATGGCCCCCGCCAAAAATATTTTGGTTGTCACGAAGATCTTTCAACGTTCTAGTCCGTGCCTCCAGTGACCTCTTATGCGTCATTGTGCATTCATCCCAAACAATCAAATTTGCATACCTGTAGGAATCTTGGCCATCGCGCGCTATTTTTGGCCATGTTGCAAATTGGTGTTTCGGATTTGCATAGTTTAATGCGTTAATTTCAAGGCAGAATGTGCAGTTGCGCCCCGCCTTCTAGCAGATCGCTGCTATTCCAGATGAACCAACGCTAGAGAAACATCACTTCGCATCTGATCCTCGCCAAAAGCAATGAAATTAGAAAAATGTTTTTTCTTGGTTCATCGGAGCATCAAAGAAATAAAATCCACCAGATCCACTGTTCACAGCTTCTATCAAATGTTGTACACAATTCTTTCTTGTTGATTTAATTGTGGAACATTTGTACGAGCTGTTCGCGTCCAATGCTCAATTCATACTGTTCTCGTGCAACTCGTGGTTTAATGCATCGTGCATATGACGATTGTGGCTGCTTTCATCCCAACCACGACAATACTTTATGCCATCAATAAACACACATCTTCTATCATGATCAATGTCTCAATTGTAAATTTTGTAGTGTAGGATTTCAAAAGTTGTCACGGCGCCACACGATGCAAAACATCCTCAGACATGTCATCTCGTAACTTAACCTACAAATCTTTTGATTCGAGGGAAACATGTCGATATGATAATCGCAAACAATGTACAAATTTGATTTGGGGATGAAAGATATTACGGAATCCACCTCAGCGTATCATCCCAGGCGAATCGTTTCTCAAATATATATACATGACATTACGCCTCACTGTAAGTCGCACACAGCTGCCATTAACTGGTTCTCAATTGTTGAAACCATGTTCGGACCACGACATTCACCCCAACCAACGCAACTGCAATAATCAAGAGACATCGTTCTGTTGGAACGTACTGTGTAGATGCGACCCAGAGAGCGTCTGAAGAAAAATACATTTCGATGTCCTGAAACGATTTCGATGAGCGATGTGTAATAGCGTGCATGTCAGCATACAGCAAAGTGCGAGCAAGAATCATCAGTTTGACATACTATGCAGAAACTTGTTAATGACGTTGTGCCGCCCTGTCTGCCGCATAATGACGGTCTTGCATGTGCCGCCCTGTCTGACAATCGCATTAGAGTTCTATTAAAATAAACTCGTTGATCCTCTCTCCC